>CM068306.1:77727713-78327713 GCA_034768735.1 Schistosoma mekongi | reverse complement strand
TGGCAAGAGTTGGAAATGGTTTACAAATCCCTCTATCATGGGTTCCTGCTAAAAATGGTGAAGTTCCAAATAATCCAATCAAAGCTGATGAATCAGTCTATGTAGCACGTTGTAGAATTGGTGATGATTTAATATGTGGGAAATTTTCAGCTATTTACAGCAAAGCATATTGTCCACATGATGGTAAAGAGTTAGAATTTGAAGAATATGAATTATTATGTAATAGCGGCATTCCTGGTTGTCGTGAAGGGTATGTTTACTGATGATTATTCTCGATAGTATGTACATAATAACTTGTAATATAAATTGCATTCACATATATCAGAGCATTTAAACACCTCCTAGTGTTGTACCTGGCTAGTATAATTAAGTTTCTCGGTATCATTTAGAATCATTCAAATAATTCGCCTACATTGAAGCTACACTGAACAAAATATTTATTTTAATTTAAGAAAGTGAATATTCTTAAGTAATGTACCTAAATTACTGTGAAACATTTAAAGTTCTTAGTCAGATCACATTTACATTAGTGGAGACATAGTAGTGAGAAGTGACGGTATTAAACGAAACAACTGTCAAATCCTAACGGTTAATCAGATTTGTTTGTTGTTCTGTCAAATGGAAAATTCATAGATTACAAATAGTCCATGCATCATGAGGATTGTAACTACTACATATACTGTGTATTCAATAAACTGTCACATAAAGTACGATCTAATTGTTTGTTAGTAAGAATAAAGCATTTAAATGCCTTAAATCAGATGTTATTTAAACCTGAAGTTCCTGGAAGCGAGTCGTTAGTGCATTTTTTCCAAAGAATTCCATGGGATAAAATGCTTGTTCAGTACTCCGTGGTTTCAAACAGTATTCAAACTGAGAATAATCTATAATAGAAAACATCTTCATCTAAACCTCTATATGGTTAAGTATGTATTTATTCACTTTTACTACTAATTTCACCAGATATGAATGGATAATGATGAATGGAGGTGATGTACCAGAAAATGCATTAGTTGCTGGAATAAACAAATACGGTACACCATTGTACATTGTTAAAGCACGAATTCAAGATGAAGTATGCGTTGGACAGGTAAGTAGATTTTATTGAATGCAGAAAAATATTTACCACATTACTAATTATATACTACAAATGCAACTACCTACAAAATGTATGGTGACTGGAAATTTGTTACTAATTAATGAAACCATTGAATAGTAGTCTCTTAATTGAACATCACTATTGAAACTTACAAAGCCACATTAGTACTAAGTTATCTACACTAAACGAGTACATCTTAAAGGTTCAATACTTACACAAAATAGAAAACTGGATGACGTTGCTTCGAATTTCATAGTAGTATAAGTCTCTTGAGATTGCAACTACACATTACAATCAGATGTGAACTAACTTGAATCCTATGCCAATCAGGATTTTTCGATGACTATTTTCCACTACCAAACATCATAGAAATACCTCAAGGGATGACAACTGATAGATCATTGGCTAAAGTCTGTTTTTCCTCTCTTGTCACGGATGTCTTGAATGGGACAAACTAGTAGGTTCTTATGGGTTCCATTTGGTTTGCGATGCGATGCCGCTAATAGATTTAGGGTAGGCCGATTATATAACTGATTCTCTCGATAGTCTATACAGTTAGTGTAAACGCTTTCCCTGATACTTTTATTTTAAACTGGATGCCATACCTTGTTCTTGACTCAGGGATTTTGAATCTCCAACAACAGGTCACTTAATCAAATGATCGAGTACCCTTTAGCATGAAACCTTGGTTAGATAGAGTATTCTACCTATCACTTCTAACCAACTAACATCATCTTTTATTGTGTATGCAAAGACGACCCAATTACAGTAAGAAGTGGATTTTACATATTGTATAATGCAAGTTAACATATAACAGCATTTCTGCATGACAAAAATAATCCCGTATAGTAATTAATAATTTATCTACAGTTTAGATTGTTCACGTATTTTATTTAGACAATCCTTTTAAACTCGGAAACAATGAACAACTGTTTCATTCTAATGCGAACTCCTCAGTAGTGTCCGAACAATGATCAGAAATTTCTGTAGTAATTACGTAACATTAGAGGCCATTATATCTTGCATCTAGTTATCCTTCCCCCCCTTTACAGTAATCTTCAATGTTTATTATATAGTGTTAGTATGTAATGATAGACAGCAAAACGAACTACCTCTGCAAATTATTCCTACTACCTTTTTCTATTATTTCATTAGTTACTTCAAGGTGAAAGTAGTGGAAGTTTTTCATGGGGTGGAGATGAGCATAAAAATGAACATTATGAAGTACTTGTCTTAAAGTATTGAAAGAAAAAGAACAAGATCAATTTATATTACATTGAATAATGAAAAAAATATCATTCCCATTATAAAGAATGATCCTTATGGATTCGGTATAACAATAATAAATAAATAAGTAAACTTATCTATTCATTTAATTTACTCTTTTAATAAGAAATATATTCACAGTTTAATTTTAATGTCTTTTTGAAATCTATGTAACCATTGTGTAAGTTGGACAGATTTAGTGTTATTCATAAGTATTCGGTTAGCAACTGATGGAAGCTGTTGTTTGAGTTGAATTGTGAATGGATAACCGGAATCCAAGACATGTGTTCTGTCCTATTTGGGATTCATTAACTGCATGGTACTGCATCCCAGTATTGATGTTAGCACCGGGACTCGAACTCAGTTTGTTTCTTATCGAACGTCACCGCGTTCACCACTAGGCTACTGAGTCCAGAAAGTCACATTTGTACAACAGGCGTGTGTATATAATTAGAATATGTTTGGATCTTGCCAGTGATTTGTCATGGACTGAAACTAATCACTTTCTGCATCCCTAGCTAATTGCTTCGATATCGCAATAATTCTAAAGTATTGTTGAAGTTGGATTGTAGCTGGCAAGCGAAATCCAGGACGCGCGTTTCGTTCTATTTGGGACTAGAGATGACCAGATTACAAAGTAGGGATGGGAATAAAATACCCATGAGCGAAAGCCCAGTAAGATTATCAAGAATCACTCATGTGTAAAGTCTAAATTGGCGCTAGAGTGAGTCATGGAAGTCCTACACTTGTGCATTAAAAAATGCAACAGTTTCATTATCTGGTTGTTTTTATTCCTCATAGATGGGCGTCGGTTAGGTACCGTCTTAAATCTATAGTACCTATCCAACATTAATCTATGATGAATGCAAAAGACTACACTCAGTAGCAAATTATCTTTACAAAATCACTCCAACCAATCTTTCAATATTCAGTAAATTTGTTACATTCAAACTGTTTTGACCAGCCCCTCAATATATTAGAACCAATAAACTAAACGAGTAGAAAAACAATCATAAAAAATGAATACAGCATATTTATTGAACAATAAAAAAACATTCCAGATAACATCACTTTCTGTAAAATATAATTGATATTAAAGTGTTTCTTCCAGTTTATAAAAGTTGGCTAATGAGGGCTGAGATTCTAAGTGATCAATCCGTGTTGTTATATACGTGTCATAAGTGAAGTTTTTTGATACTGCTTTATGTTAAACGTTTTAGTATATTTAGAATTAACTGAGTAGCCAAATTCAGGTTGAGCACTTTATCCGTTGGATACACATGTCATAGCATAGTTTTGATGTCAACACTGGGACGAACACACGATATCTTTTGATTTGAATGCTATGTTACTGAGTCTGCATTCGAAACTCAATATAAATACAAGGAAATCTACCTGACGAGTCCCAAATGGAATGAAACGTGGCTCTGGAATTCCACTATTAAGCATAAATCAAACAAACAATAAGTATTAAATTTGTCATGTGATTTTATTCAGACGCCTAACTCATAGCGATAGTTAATGACATCAAAGATATTCAAATTGGAACATATTTGGATCTTTCTATTGATTTATCATGAAGTGTAAGTGATCAAACTCTGTTGCAGTTTTAGAGAATCCATCAAAGATTGATCTTAATGAAATAGCTTAGATGTCAGGTAAACAGTTTATGTGTAAGTTCCATAGCGTAGAAACAGGATTATTAAAGTTCTGATGTGTGCAAGATTTTAACTCTTCAATGTAATATAATGGTAATGTAAGGTACTTACGTGTTGTTAAGTTTTTAGTCATTAGATCCTTCATTTGGTCACTTACCGATAAGAACTTATTGATTTAACAACACGATAGCATTATATTTAACCGGGTGATACAATGACTTTCACAAATTTTGGAATATTTTGCATTATTTAGTCTACTTTGACACACTCTAGCTCTAGTCCGATGAAAGCATATGAAATTGAATTAGCTAGTACA
Organism: Schistosoma mekongi; assembly: GCA_034768735.1. NCBI lineage: Eukaryota > Metazoa > Platyhelminthes > Trematoda > Strigeidida > Schistosomatidae > Schistosoma > Schistosoma mekongi. The sequence continues at coordinate 78,323,374 of CM068306.1, read as the reverse complement.
GAATTCAGAAGAAGTTAAGTAAGAATGTATATATATCCAAATCGTATAGCAATACAATTAGAGTAATAACACCAATACTTTTACAAACGTATTATTAAAACAGAAAATCGGAATAGTGGAACATCAATCAAAAATCATATGGTGACAAGTGATAGTTTAAATGAATGCTCAAAACGAAGGATGAGGGCTGAGGAACATACAATCGTAATAATTAAATTGATTTTCTGAAGAATAGTTTTACTATAGAGCTTAAACGTTTTCTATAACAGTAGTGTTGTAAGATTGCTCGTAGTAATGTTCTTTTATTCAAGAGGCATTTTCCACCCAACAGAAAGGAGTATCCAAAATCATAAATGAAATATAGATGGTTCACTGAAGAATATTCGCTTTCTAACGATTTTATTTACTGAAACTATATAGCCATATTTAAAGTGAGTTAGAAAATAAGTGTATAAGCATATTGATGTTGCTGAAAACTGAATTTTTTCTATAGGTATACACTAGATGGAGTAACTGTACACTTTCTAGGCTAATTTTATAGCATTACCTAAAAGGAAAATAATGAATAACTCAATATCGAAACACCTTATCAATGCTAATCACATTAAGACATCAGAATTGACTTTTAGTCTTATCTACAGAATGAAATGAGCAGGTCTAAATGCAGTATGAATCAAAATCTTGAGTAGTATACAGGCTTCAACAATTTGAAAGTTCAAACTGCATGATATTCCTGAGCATTATACACCCTTGGTTCCTCTAAAAAATCAAAACCTAGACCTTCGAGCGTCATAGTAGAAGCCAAACCATTTCATCAATGAGACGACGAAATCGACGCGTGCTACTTCTAAAACGTTCCATACTAGGACAAGAGCTTAATCGTAATAATTAAATGATTTTTCTGAAGAATAGTTTACTATAGAGCTTAAACGTTTTCTATAACAGTAGTGTTGTAAGATTGCTCGTAGTAATGTTTCTTTTATTCAAGAGGCATTTTCCACCCAACAGAAAGGAGTATCCAAATCATAAATGAAATATAGATGGTTCACTGAAGACTATTCGCTTTCTAACGATTTTATTTACTGAAACTATATAGCCATATTTAAAGTGAGTAGAAATAAGTGTATAAGCATATTGATGTTGCTGAAAACTGAATTTTTTTCTATAGGTATTACACTAGATGGAGTAACTGTACACTTTCTAGGCTAATTTTATAGCATTACCTAAAAGGAAAATAATGAATAACTCAATATCGAAACACCTTATCAATGCTAATCACATTAAGACATCAGAATTGACTTTTAGTCTTATCTACAGAATGAAATGAGCAGGTCTAAATGCAGTATGAATCAAAATCTTGAGTAGTATACAGGCTTCAACAATTTGAAAGTTCAAACTGCATGATATTCCTGAGCATTATACACCCTTGGTTCCTCTAAAAAATCAAAACCTAGACCTTCGAGCGTCATAGTAGAAGCCAAACCATTTACATCAATGAGACGACGAAATCGACGGTGCATACTTCTAAAACGTTCCATACTAGGACAAAGTAGCTGTTCAGTGCTTCCTGATTTACAGTGGTACCGATACCATATAATTATTTGACAAATACAACCAACACCAATACAGTCTTACAAACCATTCCACCCACAGTTCACTTATTTAACTAGAAGTAACATTGTACAGATTCAGTAAATGGTAAAAAAAGAGGAAGAGTTTCTTTGCCAAATACTTTTATTTCTTATTTAACGACACAATCAGTCTTATATGAAGTATGAACGGTAAGGAAGTTATCAATTTTTCACCTGTAAATCAATCAACCAGTGCCTGTTAACTATCATGGAGCATAAGCCACCTACCAGCATTCACCATCCGATTCTATCCTGGGCTCTATTTTCTAGTTCTTTCCAACTGCTATTCACTATATTTATTTCTGTCTCTAATTCCTGGCACAATGTGTTCTTTGGTCTTCCTATTTTTTCAGCCTTGAGGATTCCAAGTTAGTGCTTGCCTTGTGGCACATTTAGATGACTTCCTCAATGTATGTTCTATCCACCTTATTTTTTTCTTAATTTCTTCACCCAGGTGAATTTCGGTTGGTTTTGCTTTCTGCCACAGTAGGTTTGTGCTAACGATGTCTGGCTAGCAAATCCGAAGTATCTTGCATAAACAACTGCTCGTAAATATCTGTACCCTATGAATGATGATTTTTGTGGTTTTTCATACAACAAAATTGTGATTTTGACGATGACTGAGAGCTGGTTTGAGTTTTGAAGGTTTATCCATTATAGAAATGCTGCCCTTATGTTGCCATTCTGTGCTATCACACCCTACAGGGCTTCTTCATTATGTCAAGTGTAATTGAGTCAGTGCTTATTGTTTTGTATCTAAGAGTCTTGCTTATCTATGTTGTTTTAAATCAATGATATAAAATTATCTATTCTACATTATGTAATCATTAACTGGTTATCAAGTTAAGCAATTCTTTACCTCTTTTATTATGATACCTGTGTGTATTAAGTTTTCAACAGTATTGTGAAAATAATTTAAATTATAGTATGCAATCTATTACTAAGTAATTTAATTATGACTGGAATTCATGTGTTTCATATTTCAAACAGTTTCATCTTAATACATTTGTATGCCATAGAAAAATGCCAAGTATCTAACGCCTAGATTTAAATGTATTTTTAAACAGTGATATATGCATAGTTGTTTTATTTTCACATTGGAAACTATAGGAGAGATTTTCTCCATGAAACTATGCATTATTCAATTGTCAATATATAATGACCACAAAACATGATCAATGTACATTAGTAAAATTATAAATAAAATTTATTTTATTTAATCATAAGGTAAAGGAAGATAAAAGAAAACATTCAGTTTCATATTGTTGCTATGTTTGAAATTATTTAATCAATACAAGAACATCATAATGATGCATTCTTCTTTCTTCACCACCAAATGGAAAATAAGCACATTCATGACCTTCATGAATCTATAAATTAATAATCATACATAAATAATGATATATTCAGAGATATTTAGTTTAATGAGAGTATTAAATCATACGTATTTTGGTATCATTTTTGTGTTACTATACACTGGACTATGTGATGTAATCATTAAATATAGAGAGTTGGAGATCATAACTAATACATCACTATAGTCTGATTAATGTTTTATTCAATTATGAGTGAACGTAGGTCGGTAGAAATGTAGATGTCGAAGATATCTGTAACATCTTCAGTGTTCAATAAGTGAATTGTATCTAGCAGTTTTAATCGTTTTCCGTTCATTAACTGGGTGATTGTACAACATTTTTCAATAAGAATTCTATTCAACATAGTACGTTATAGTATATTGATATATTCATAGAAGTTATTTGTAGGTAACTTAAGCCAATCAAAATCAAATCTCTAATGATCGTTACATTCTATGTACCAATTATTTATTTAATTACCAAAACTACTGGATGCAACTCATATTTAATGAACACTGAAAATTGTGTAGATAAAGTTAACTAATTTCATATATCGTTTGACGAAACACATTGAATATTAGTGATAATATATTTGATTGAAGTACTATATAAGAACTAATTACAGAATATAATTTCTACAGAAACTTAATCAAGAAAACTGAAATCGAAGTCTTCATTCCAGTTGTCTGTAATAATCTAATGTCTAGGAAAGTTCACCACTGACTATAATTTAAACTTGGATTAATAAAGTTTATTCAACACAATAACTTGATATTAACTAATTCTTAATGATCAATAAGTTTATCCAGACTTCTGTTATCTTTATTATCATACAGGATATACGACTTTAGAGTTTCTTCTGGTTCAAGTAAGTAAAGTAATTCATACTTATATATGATCGATATTCTAGTTTATTTGCGTAATCTTAGATCGATTGAGCTAGAAATGAACTCACGACCATGACTAAAGTACTTTGTTTCAAATACTGACAGGACTGTAGGTACGTACCACATTTAAGGAGTCCCATCGTGCTATTTAACAGTCATAGAATGGCTTTTCTTGATTATGAATAGTTGTTAAGCTAAAGTTTGTCCATGATATACTATACAAAAACGTTATGCAGAAGATTTAGGAATTATGTTACCTACCTTTCCAACTACACGTTCACCTTCAATATGCTCACGTGCTATATAAAGTGGTTCATTAGAAGAAGTTATACCGCCAACAACAGCATATTTAGGAACATATCCATTACTGTGTCGTTCCCATCTGTAACTAGAAGTGTTTTGGAAAAAACCGTAATATTAAAGATGGGTTTTAATGTTATTATGATTAACTGATATCTTATTTGCATTTGGTAAAACTTTCAACCATAAACTGTTACTTCTGGACTACTCTACTTACACTTGATAAATTACTATCTCAACAAAGACTCTTCATAAGGTAACGTCCAGTAATAAGGAGTTCCTTTAGAAAAGATAGTTTTACTATAATTTGACTCTGCTATCAAAATTGTCAAGGTACATTAATGCTTATGCTTGTTGTTGGGTAGTCAAAGGCTACTGACAGAAAACACCTTGACAAGGCTTTATATTAGTTGGTCCTGATTGGGAAGGCTTATCTAAAATTCTGAGGCAAAGTAGTCATCTTCATGGGATTAGAAACTACATTAAATATAGTCAAAACAAGGAGGTTAACGTTAAGTCACTTAGGTCACTACTAGCCTTTGTAGAACAGTGATATTATCACTGATTTAATTCTGAGTCGATAGTCTCAAAATATACAGAAGTTAAAGTGATTTGACATTAAGTAGACAGGGGTTTAAACCAGTTAATATTAATTCATTATGAAATATACATACATACCATTGTTTAGAAGAATGCGGTAATTTTGTATCACATAATACTTCATACGAATCAAATTCATATTCTCTCCCACCATAACTAGCATATGCTTTACCCAAATGTGGTACAACTTTCCCAGGAATTAAATCACCAGAATGGTACATTCGACCTATGTAAACAGCATGACCTGTGTCAATTGCATTCGATGGTACACGACCATCTCTTTCATGAACCCACGATAAACATGATTGAATACCTTTACCGATTCTTGCCATTCTTAAACTTCAGCTAAAGTCAATAAAAATGTGTTCATTATCACTTAGATTAAAGAAACAATTTTAAGTTAATGTATAATAAAATTTTTTACAAGGAACTTATAAAAAATTAAAATGACTGTTTGAACAAATGATGTGATACTACTGAATTAAAATATATGTAACATAAATGAATAGTCTGTTCAATGACGCCTGTCTGTCTATCTCTCTTTATATATCTATCAATCTATCTATTCCTTATCTATCTATCTATCTATCTATCTATCTATCTATCTATCTATCTATCTATCTATCTATCTATCTATCTATCTATCTATCTATCTATCTATCTATCTATCTATCTATCTATCTATCTATCTATCTATCTATCTATCTATCTATCTATCTATCTATCTATCTATCTATCTATCTATCTATCTATCTATCTATCTATCTATCTATCTATCTATCTATCTATCTATCTATCTATCTATCTATCTATCTATCTATCTATCTATCTATCTATCTATCTATCTATCTATCTATCTATCTATCTATCTATCTATCTATCTCTCCTTAATCTATCTATCTATTCTTAACCTTCCTAACTACCTAAGTAAATGAATATCCAGTATAATATTTTCACTTGCAGAGAATTGATTGTTACTTTATTCATGGAATGACATTATAATACTGAATAAAATAACCACTTAACTAACTTCGATTCTATTTAATTTGAATAGATTTTAGAATGAAAAAGAAGAAAAAGACAATTAACTGCATAAAGCAGTATGACATAATCTAATTGACAAAAAATCTATTTACATACCGAAATGTTTGTTTTCTTTATTAAATAAACAAGTGATTATTAACAAACATCGATTTCATTGTGATTGGGTTGAACCAACATTTTGTCTTTTTTCAACTTTCAAAGTTATTTCTCATAGAGTGTTTTTCTCTGTTGATTTATGATTCGTTGTAGAATGATGAAGTATGCATTACTATTCTAGTTATCACTTCATCATTGGTTATATTAATAAGTAATGTGTTGTATAGTTATACTACTAACTTCATTTTAGCATTTATTCTAATGATCTTGTCTATTATCAGCTGTTTTCTTTTTCAATTTCATTTATTCAGTTAGTCAGTCAGTCAGTTACAACGTAGAACTTGGTACATGCGTACACCAGTTCAAGTAGCCATACCCAAATTAACACGTAGAGATTAAATTTTTGGATCAAATTCCAGAGTAGGGGGGGAGGTAGGAAAGGGTTGGTATTAATGGAAATGAATAGAGGTCGGAGGTAAGATTTAGGAAAATATGATTCAGTAAATCGAAAATTATGATAAGTTCAGAAACGTATAATTTAGAGGAAATCAAGGAGTAGATGCACATGCACCACTGCCAACGATTTTAAGCTGTATCACCTAAACTCTCTAACCATTTGTGACGATCATCACGCGGACCCCAACCAGGTAGTCTACACCTATTAACATGGCTCAGCCCAATAATCAATGACTTCATGAACTGGTGCCACGTTTGGGTTTGGTCGCCCCTAACTTTCTCCCAGCCAACTCCCACACTAGATAGCATAGCTGGTGGAGGTAGGCGTTAGTCAGGCATGAGTAACACATATCCTAACAACCTTAACTGATCGAGATTTACTACTTTATCAATAGACTTACAGTATTTACCTAGTACTCTATTCCTAACCCAAGTATTGCTTACTCGGTAGTCCCAGCAAACACGAGTAATGCTTCGAAGACATCTATGATCGAATACTAGGAGCCTACGAATATCGTTTATCCTTGATGATTTGATTTATTACACATAGTTTAATTAATTTGATGATAGTATAAAGAGAAAACTTGCTAAAATTACTATCATATAGTGAGTATATACATTTACATGATACTACCAAATTAGTTGGATTGATAAAATAGAAAGAAGGAGTATATTCCAAAATGTTTGTTGATTAAACGAACTGAGGACTTTGAATAATGCTATCGTAGAGTATATCATTGAAATGAGATATTTAGTTGACAACTTCTGATCTTTCCAGATTCTAGTCAAATTCTAGTCTTACTGAATTGATTGTCATTAAATGTGTCAAAATAGATTTATACATTCAGAGATAAATAACTGTAAATCTTAGTGTCTCGCTTATTAGTTCCTTCAATTTTATAATTTTGTTTTTAACTAACTTAGGAAACTGTAAATTTTATTCAACTATTCTATATGAGTATGTAATTAGTTCTTTGATTGTATCATTCCTTAGTCTGAAATGAATACATTAGGATCTTTACTTAAAGACATATAACACATTTATAATGTTATGAACATTACTTAAATCTTCATGTCAACCATTCATAGTCACAAGTATTAATCTCTAAACTGTTCCACTTATAAAAATGTACAATTCTAATTTTAAAATACCATAGAGTGTAAGTATTAGTTGATAAGAGTTTCAATGGGATAAAATGAATTCATCTTAATCAATTCAATACTTTATCCTTGATCTTGTCAAAGTTTCATTCAAAAATAGTTTAATTGACTATCGTATTTAATTGATTTAAACGAATTCACATATAAATAAAATAAAAACTAATAAGAATGATTACCAAGATGACAGTGAATACTACTTGATTCAGTCACTAAACGTATAGAACATAAGGAAAAATAACATAGTACATTCATCATATAAAATAAATCTTCTCCATCACAAAGTTTTATTTAATAATTTTACTGAAAAATTGGATATGAATTGAGATGGCTTTGTAGAGATAGATATTAAGTTTAGTCGACTGTATTCGTCAAAGATTGATTGTGGTTAGGTACTATTAAAATCAAAAAGTATTAGACAGCTATTTCGTCATAGTATGGAACTCCTCAACAGCATACACTTGATTCTCCCGGCCTAGTTGTGAAGATGGTTAAGATTTAAGATTAAGACTTGAAGGCTAACATCAATCTGTGGTAAAAATAAACAACTAAACTTAATGCCTATCATTACATAAGTATCTCAGTTCAATCAGCTTACTAATATTTAACTACAGGATGCACCAGAAGTTCTAGTGAAAAGTCGTAACTGGTTGAGTTGAAATTTATTAGGAATGCGACTGTTATCACCAATGACAATGAATAATCGTTAGGTTATATCACAAATTAATGGAAGTTGAAATTCTACCACTGTACTGTGGGTAGTCTAGTGAAGTAGATGGTTAAATGTTTCAACAGTGAGATTTGAAGACCCTAGGTTCGATTCCTTGATGAAATCGAGGGTTAGCATCAATGAGAAGTCCCTTACTAGGGTGAATTTATCCTCTAGTTTCTGTCCCTGTAATTTTCAGTCGTATACAACCAACATTAATCTCTGACGAATAGAAACAAGTGAAGCATATCAGAAATTACATAAACTTACTTATGTACTCGTTAGTCAGTAATGTTAAGTAAACTGTGTATTATAAGAATTATCAACATCCTTTATATATGCATGTAATTTCATCGTGGGTTATCAATCTACAATCTATTTCATTATAACACTTCATGCCTTTAAGTGATTATTTCACTTAGTGTTATATAAAAACCTCACTACAGTACAAAAGATGTATATAGTTAGCTACAAAAACTGAAAGAATGTAATGATTATTCTTTATGTATATTCAATAGTATTGTAATCCTAAGTACAAAGTTTATAGTTAGTAATACTACTATTAATAGTAATAGTAATAACAATAATAGTAATGGCAATAATAATGATAATATTAATGATAAAATAAATCCTTAAGTACGATAATCGTGACCAAAAGTCATAATGAATACACTTACTTCTTGACTTCTGAACGACATTATGAATAATACTACTACTAATAATACTAACAATAATAATAATAATAATAAAAGGAAGATATGCGCGTTATTTAAATAAGTGTAAATTAGACTAAGTGTGATTTGTAAGAAGATTGTTATGTAATCAAAGTTGATTTAGTAATAGATCAATTTATAATTTACTAATAAACAAAGACTCATTTATAATTTTGTTTTAAGTAGTATAGAACAAAATAAGCAAAAAAAATCCATGTGGGTAGAAAAATGATGAATAAGTGTTTTTATGAAGATGTGGACTCATTAGTATCAGTAATGTTCATTTTACTTACTACTATATATGTTTGATTATTATAAAGACCTATGACGAAGATAATTTCGGAGATACTCAATAAGTTGTCCTGATACACCTAGATTTTGTGTTAGTTGACAATCATCAGCTAGAGTCTTTCTGTTATCTTGAGTGAATTGATAATCATCATTTTTGATATCACGAATTGATCTGAACCAGACAACCATTGATCACCTGAAAGAGATGGACATTTGTTTCGTCCTAGTATGAGAATCCTCAGCAGTGCGCATCCACGATCCCATCGGAGATCGGACCTAGGACCCTCTGGCTCCACGGAGAACGCTTTACGATTGGACCACTGAGTTGGCTCCTAACCGTTGATATTTCCAATTCATTCAATTCGCGAAACATTGTGCGACCTCATCCATGCCATCGGTGGGTAACTGCCTCACACCCGACACGGTTGAACGCCATCGGTCACGTCTTCACACTAGAACTCCAGGAATTACCTATCTCCGCAAACCCCCCCAATTAGAATTGATAATCATTAGTGAAGCCCACTAAATTTATCATCATATGGATGATTTATACATTTACCATGATTTAGTGCTAGTCAAATACTGCAGATCACTTTGCAATATGGCTGCGAATTATAATGATTTAACATCGGGATTAAATATAGTGACCGTATGCAGTGCAGTTATGTCATGCAGGCTGGCATTTATTAAAGAAGATCATATCTTCATGATTTTATGCATGTCTTACTGAAGCTTGCCAACTCTCACATAGCCTATTTGAACAAGGTATTCGTATCGAGTACCTCAAAATTATTGCAACATATTTAATGCAATTTTGAGTCAATTGGATTAGTAACCACACTGATACTCGATTAGTGGGGTCCAATTAACAACAGAAATGCATTAAACAAGCATAATCTTTGCCAGTATGCTGTGATCAATCAATGTACAATTAAAAATTCTTGAGAACGTAGTGAGCAATATTGGGGAAACATTATTTAAAGTTCCGACGAACGAACGTTAAAATGTGGCCTTAAAAACAAATAGCCAATCACATTAAGGCAAATAGAAATGGTTGATTTTCATATGAAAACAAATTAGAATGTAAAATATATAATGCCTTCTTGACATTAATAAACTGTAAATACTAATAGAAAGACGGTACTTATAATGGCTGCCATACAATGAACACCTGTATTACGGGACTAATCCAAAGCAACTTCTAACGTACTCCCAATCCCTAACCTACTTATAATCATAAAAGTTATCTAAACCTAACAATAATCCATAACCTACTCCTATATCCCAATGAATCAATAGGAAAATTAACCTCCGAGATGTTAACTTAGAATAACAAATAAATGACTCCGTTCTTGTGGATTTCTTATTCCATCAAACGTTACAACGAATTACCCCACCACTCGGTTTACGATATTTCTAAAAAGCTATTCGATCGCCAAAATTACTAACAAGTGTCCTGTGAAATAATCCCATACCCTACAGATACGTGGGGTACCCCATAATTCTTCATAGATTTAAATTAGACATCAATTAGTATAGAGTGACAATACCACGTGCAACAACTTTCAACCTTCAGACAACTATGCACAATGACCTTGGAACCAGTAGTTCGCCTGTGATTGGTCAAAACTTTAACGTTCTTTCGTCATTCATGCTAACCAACCATTGTAATGCAATTCACGTTCACTAAGTTGTTACTTTGTATCCGCAGTAATTACTAGCCTCTGTAAATGTATGTGTTCAATTTTATTTCTATCACAACTTTTCTTTTTCTAGCGTATGAATTCCATATTAATCATCTTATAATTACTATGACAGAAGAGGAAGAAGTGGAAGGAAAAAATACACAAACTCTTATGATAGTAACTCTTGAAATTTATCACAGTAATTGTATTTCATTATAAATTGTAAACATTGCTTTCTTACTGTTGATAGACACATATTTAAGTAACTAAATTCAAATGTAAAGAGGCAAACATTTATCATTCAATCTACAGTCATGAGGATGAATAATAATTCTAAACTTCTGAACAAGTTATTGTATAATATAACCTTAATATTTCATAAATACAGATCAATTGATCTCATTACAGTTCAATTGGGATGGATATTTTTGTGGAGATTGGTTATTTTATTTGATTGAAAATGTCACAAATTGATATTGGCAGGGTACCATTGAAAACCAGGAAGCACTAGACAGATGTTTCGTTTTGGTATGGAACTCCTCAGCAGATTCCGCACCAGGGGATCCAGGTTGACGCGAACGCCTAACCATCTGCACCACTGGGTCTGCATCCAATGGTAGAATTCCTATTTCCATCAATCAAATAGAATAACTAATCTCTACAAAAATAACCATCCCAATTGAACTATAATAACGAGCTGATTAGTGACTAACTCCAGGATGTTCCTGAAGCTCTAGTGAGAAGTCGTGACTGGTGGAGTTCAGACTCCCTGGTTTTCAATTGTACCCTGCCAACATCAATCTATGATATATTCAATCAAATAATCTCATTACATTGTAAAACTTATCTTTTGATATTTACCGTTTATAATGCACACATTTAAATGTTCACTAATGAATTATATCGCCTCTTTTTGTAACCACCTTTTATTAAGCATCGTTATTGGAGGAAACTAATTGGTTACTAACTAAATAATCAAAAATGTATCATATAATTACAGATTATAGTGAAGTGTGCTGAAAGAAAAATGTTTCAGAATGTTCAATGAAAAACAAATCTAATGTACCAACTATGCAAATAAGAAGAAAAAAAACATGAAAATCATTTCTATTTAAATATTTTATCGATTCAAGTTTTAGAGTGATAGTAAGAGTTAATATGTATGCATGGCGGTATACAGGTAATTGTAAATAGTTGTTTGTACAATACATTCTGGAACCATTGTCCAGGCATCGTTATTAACAGCTTACTGTGGTAGTGAAAAAAACTGACTAAAATCTACCTGAGGAAGAAGTTAAGAATAAAGCGCTGAAAGTGATTAGAATACACATTGTGGTAATCATCAAAATGTGTCACAAGGCAAAAACTAACTTGGAATCTTCAAGGCTAAAGAAAATAGGAAGACCAAAGAATACATTTTGCCAGGGATTAGAGACAGACATGAATATAATGAATAGCAGTTGGGAAGAACTGGAAAGTAGAGCCTAGGATATAATTGGATGGTGAATACTGGTTGGTCGCCTATGGTCCAAGAAGAGTAACAGTCGAATGAATGGATGAATGATAGAGATCAAGTTCATAAAAAAGGAAATGAATTAAAGTAGATTAGCCAAATAATACTAGTAATATGATATGCTCTCTTGTAACAAGAAACATTCAGCTAAGTAATGACAACACATAAGCTCATGAACACTATTATAAATGTGTGTAGATTAATATACAGATAGTGACTATTTACAACTTAACTGATTAAAGTTTTTTCCGCAAAACTAAAAGTTCTTTAGTAGAGTTTGCGGGCGCATAATACTCAATAGTTTTATAACACCATGAAACATAGGATTAGTGCTTAGTTCAACCGATGTCATTCTGTGAGTAACGTCTACATTTAATATTCGCTACTGACGCTATCTGTCCATTATCCCATTAAATTATTTAGTTTACTTTGTGTTTAGCTGGTTTTTATTTCTGAAATGTTGCATAATGAGAGCTATTAAGTGTTTATATTATGTTACCATGGGGCGCTATGGTTATAATTGTTAATTGTAAAGCCGGTCGTACTGTAATTGCATGGACAACTAATTTTCTATATTTTAAACGGATCTTTCTTTGCAGTTCTGAGGTATTCTAATTTTTGGAATCACTTGTATAAACATTGATTTTTACTTCATCATTTTCATTTTCAGTGTATAATCTCCACTTAGAGTTAATACTACTGAATTGTTATTGATCAATAATCAAACAATAAGTCTACTGTTACCATACATACTCTTTTACCATATAGAGTAATTCTTATTAAATCCAAGTATGAATAAAACGTCCAAGTAATGGATCGAAGTATTTCCTTGATATGATTATCATCAATTATATATAGAATGATTAATTAGTGAATTCAGGTAATATAAGATATTCATTTAAGGGTTCAAATAACATAGTTGAATTCTAATCGGAATTTCATCAATAGAAAAGTATAAATCCCATTAATAATAGATTAGTACTATAAACGTAAAGAATAAGTCACCTCAGGATGGTAATGAATGGTACTATGACATGTTATTCAGTGAAGTTGACGCCTACTTAAATTATTATTTAAGTAGTTAATCTTTATTGAGTTGTTACTATGAGTCAATTATTATAATTCTAAGTAAGTGTTTGTAAAAATAACAAAACACTTGACTATCTACTGGACTTTGAAAATATAGTCAATTTAAAGTATTACTAATGATCTAAGTATAGTAGAATGAGTGATACATATTGACTTATCCTATGTTACTAATTTATATTAAGTAGTTTCAGATAAATTTAAAGATTTCTATTGAGATGTATATAAAATTCTAGGAGTAATTTTCTTTAATTGCAGCGTTCTTCAACTTGCAGGCTATGAATTATATTCTCTTGTGGAAATAAGAGTACATAGGAATGAAGAATTATATAATACGACAAAACAGCTGTCTACTGCTCCATGGTTTTCAGTAGTACCCAACCAACATTAATCTCTAACGAATACAAGCAACTAAACTTAATTTCCTATTAATTTTTACCGACGTTTTGATGCTTTTATTCGGTTATCGACTTCCGATGTTGTTTTTCTTTAGTTGATTTTAACAAGCTACGCTTAAAAGTATTGTGGTCAGATTGAAAGGTTTGCTTATTTTGAAAGCGAAGTGCTTCATTTCTTTCCTTTTCAACTCTACAATCTATCATAATCACATTTAATATGCATGTTGTACTTTGATTCATATCACTTATGTAAATAATATACTCGTCTTTTAAGTATATTTTCAATGGAGTAAATAACACTTTGAAACCATTTGGTTGTCGCTTTAAAACATCTTTTGTGATATCAAATAACTATTCGGCACTTTCAAGTGCTGCCGATCGATATCAAACTATCTATGTGCAACTTTATAGTCTGACTGAATACCGAGATTCTGTAACAATAGGACACCACGTGACTTAGTATTCCTTAAAAGATCCGATATTTCTAAATGAAATATGTAGATAAACTAATTTAAACAAGTGATATAACGGCGTCCAAATATAGTGTCAACTAAGACAACCAAGATCCACTTTACAGAATCGTTTCGTTTTTATTTGAAACTTGTCACCATTAAACATTAATGATGACAGTGAGGTTTCCGCTAAGAATAGTCAGCTCATGATGCATAAGATAATTATTACTAACAGCAATATGTCATAATTACATAATGTAGTAAGCTGATATATGTTAGAAATATAAACTGCTGAATAGTAACTTTGTAGTTTGAAGGCTAAGCATTTATTGCAAGGCTTCTGATATCCTGATGGTATTTCCCAAATGAATCGTGTATGTGCACTTGTAAAAAGTTCCACATTATGACGAAACAAATGTGTTCTTCCAACTGAGATCTATTCTTAATATCAAACCACATAATGACTGGAATGAGTCTAGGAAATCAAAAATTTTCCATGAAATGAAATCTCATAAAAACAACTTTATGACTAACTACTGATATTGATTTTCAGTAGTTTGTATGTAAACACATATAGTGATTGGCTGATTTCTATAAGATATATGTTGAAAACGCCACACTGAAAACGGTCTTCGAATAGATCTTTCTAGAAGGTTTTACAATATATCGCCAACAATATCACACTTAAATTAAAGGTTTATAAATAATGTCTTTGCTAGGAACTACATGTTTTTGATGTTTCTTTCGGTAAATTTTGCTCAGTAACAGGCTTACCATTATTAGTTGACTTAGATACAATTGTATAGCTATGAAAATGAATTTGATAAAAAGGAACCCTTCGACCAAATAAGTGTGTCATTTTATTAAATAGGTGAATGTAAACTCAATAAATGTTGACAGCAATAATACCCTAGTTGTTTCTTTCATGGAGGTCTGTTTGAAATCTTGGGCTACTATTATTACAAATATCGACCAGTTACTTTTTCGTTCTTTGTCAGAATTGGATTCTGGCCGGCAAGCGAATTCTAAGATGGATGCCTCGTCTTATTTGTGACTCGTTAGCTAAATTCACCTCGTTTTTTAATGGCTCAATCATATCTCAAAATAGCATTATATACTCACATGCCTGTTTAAAAAGTCTGCAACCTATAATGTGTAATAAAATCAGATCTAAGTGAAGGCATCACGGTGGCTAGCAACACGCTTTTAAAAATATTAATATTCATCAGATATTTATTCCAGAAATTCTTAGTATTAATTGCAGATTTCTCATTCGAAAATCGAACCACCTACGATTTCTCCATAGTCTAAACATATACCGTAACTGTGGTCTAATCACAGTTCAAGAATCTTGGCTACATGACCTGTATGATGACAATTTAGTATCGCTAAAGCGCTTCCAGATTCTCGTTCAGGATCATTCTGTCATCATATAGAAGAGTGGTGGTGGTGTTACTACCTACATGAACACGAACTGATGTAAATCTAATCATGTATGGTTTAAGTTTTCGAATGATTATATCGATTGTCTGACATTAAGATGCCATTTAAAACACCTTATTAAATATAAATACATATTTATTACCAATGATTATCTGACTCTGGACTGTACACTTTTGGTGCTATCCTACTTCACGAATGAGTCCATCGAGTTTACTTCAACTACTCTCAATGTGTACATCGAAAGAGAGTAACTTGTTCAAACATTATCTCTGAACATTCATATTATACTAAACCTACAAGCGAATAAAATAGAATCATATTCTGCATATGATTGAACATTCATAAAGAAATTTGACCTCTTATTTACATTTAACTTCGATAGTTTTTGATTTTGATTATTTTTCTGAAGAAGCTCTGACTACCTTGCAGAACGAAACGTTGGAATTTTATTTAATTTCATTTATTCACTGAGATTACTTATAAATATATCTTATTCATATATTGAACATCAATCATTCAATCAATCAATGTCTGTTACCCCATGTGGAGCGTAGGCCGCCCCACCAGCATTCTCCAACCAACTTTGTCCTGTTATTTCCATTCCAGCCCTTCCCAAGTGCTCTTCATTTCTGTCTCCAATTCCCAACGCAACGCGTTCCTAGGTCTTCTTCTGTTTTTTTGGCCTTTAGGATTTCAAGTTAGTGCTTGTCTAATGACACAGTTTAGTGGTTTCCTCAATGTGTATTCTATCCACCTCCAGTGTCTTTTCCTAATTTCTTCCTCGTTTGGAAGTCCATTAGTTCTCTGCCATAAAAGGTTGTTGAGGTTGATATCTGGTCAACAAATCCGAAGTATCTTACGCAGGCAGTTGTTTATAAGTACTTGAATTTTCTGAAGAATGCTTTTGTAGTTCTCCAAGTTTCAGCTCTATACAACAGAACTGTCTTCACATTTATATTGAAAAATTTGACTTTAATATTGACTGACAGTTGGTTTGAGTTCCAGATGTTTTTCAGTTGTAGAAATGCTGCCTTTGCCTTGGCAATCCACACCTTCACATCAAAATCAGACCCTCCTTGTTTGTCGATGATGGTGCCCAAGTATGCATAGGTTTCTACATCTTCCAGAATTTCTCCATCAAGTGCAATTCAGTTAGTGTTTGTTGTTTTGTATCAAAGGATTTTGTTTTTCCTCTTGTGTATATTGAAGCCTACTGTTGCTGAGGCTGCTGTTATATTGTCTTCCTTCATTTGCATTTGATACTGTGTGTAAGATAGATAAGCTAGGTCATCTGCAAAATCCAAGTCATCTAATTACATCGATGTTGTCCACTCTATTCCTAGATTGCCTTGAGATGTTACAGTCTTCACAATCCAGTCAATCACCAGTAGAAAGAGAAAAATTCAAGAATATACCTAAAAATATTTATTATTTTATAAACATAAATAGAATTTATCAAAAATCTAAATAAAATAATCATTATTACAATTGCTTATAAGTAGTTCATTACACATTAGTAGTATAAACACAATCATAAAAATAAATAATTCGAAATTTTTATTAAATTATTTTCTAATAATAAATTACCAAAAAAAATATTAAAATTATAGTAAACAACTATATATTAGCCTACTTTTTATATTATCTCAATTAATTTAATAATGATTAATGATTATTATACAATAGATACTACTGAATTCAACTACTTTTATTGTTTGTTTGTTTATTCTTCTCTTTCATAAGTATTTTGATAGTAATTCAATCAATTCAATAAAATAAAATAAAATCATTGAAAAATTTTGACATTATTGATTGTCTTTTTTTTAAATTCATTAAGTGACAATTGATTTATATTGATTTAATAAAGTTTAATAATAAAGAAAGGTATGTTTAATAAAATTACTTAGTTATTATTTTGTCAATAAGCTAATTGAGTAGAATATGGAGTGTAAACTAATGAAGAGTTCTATATATACTAGAATAAAACAACTGTGATTACTCCATGAGTCACAACTATAGACTTATTGTGAGTGAGATGGTTATAACTAATGATAATAAACGATGGTCATGGCATATATCAAGAATTGATGTAAGTGGGAATTCTACCAGCTCAGTGGTGTAGAAGGTTAAGAGTAGGAGATAACTTCAAACTTCCCTTATCTATAGAGTGGAATTTGTTTTATGTTTACGGCTATGTACTACTGTTCTGTCAAGAGCAAGCACTCAGTAATGATGTTTGAAATGCTCCAATATACACTACTCGGACTCACATATAAAGTTTAATTGGTACTGCCTATCTACCAGGGAATTCTACTGCATGAAAAACCAGGCCTCTACGCTACAGACTATGATGTTGATACCTAGTAAGTTGGGATTAATAAAAATTACTCACCTACATAAACATCTATTGCATCTCGTGCCATACTATGAACTAGCTTAATAACTATCAAGTTCCCTTCGTAACTAATGTAACCTCACAAAATCTACTCTCTACTATACCTCAGCTTACTCAGAAACTCAGTCTGAACACTAGTATTGTAACCTTCCGTGATAGGCAACCTATGAAAGATAACAAATTAATTCTTTCTAAATGAACTATAACACAGAAATTTTCACTAATTTAAACAAAAACACTTTTATTACTAAAATAATCAAGAAAGTAAATCTGTTATAATACTGTTCTGCTGTTTTTCCCTTCATTCTTTCCAGCACTTAGAGGTTGTTTCATATTTTTGCAAAATGCTGCATATCTACATCCCCTGCCATGATGTAATTCTTCGATATACTGACTTAAACCTACCCTGTTACTCTTCTGTATCAGAAGGTTGTTACAAAGTCAAGTTTGTAATGGACGCTACATTAATAACAATTTAAAACAACGTTTATTATTTTATTATCATAGTATAATAAGTCTGTGCAACAATTAAACCCTATTACCGTCTGATAGGCTTTTGTTGATGCTACCTGTAAAATGGCTTGCTCCTGATATCAGTATATAAATTATTGTTATTATTAATTAATACCTTTGATCTCTTTTGGTATCTCCTTTAACTACTCATACCTAGTAACCATTCTGAATAACCTATTCTATCTTATCATTATTAGTACACTCTTTGGTACATACCTCTTTTCATCTTGATTCAATGGACAATTACCGTTCATTCTTCAAATTTGAAATCATATTTTAGAACTCTTCTTCATCATTTAGACAGCTATGTAGCAAACTTGTGATTCATTCGATATATACAATTTTGAATAACTTCTAATATGGCCCGTCTCTGCCTTTCAACAAGCAAATATCATGTTAAAATGACTGTATATACACCATAGTATAGTTAAAGTAAATGTTCCATTTGTCAAAAGAATTTGTCGCTTAACTGCCAATATTACTTTGTCAATGACACAATGGACTTTTTAAGTTATTTAAAGTGTAATAACTGAAGAGTTGGCCTATGTGATGAAATAAGCCCGAATTCAACGTTTAATATTTTAGAGTCTAATCTTGTTTTACTGAGACTAAATTCAAAAAATCCTTATTGTCAAATCAACATATGTGTATATAGGAGTAACATAGTTATCATAAATGACAGTAGATGATGGTCGTGCATAACATAATGGAAGTGGGAATTCTACTATTAAACAAATAGTCCAATTGCGAATGGGGTTAAGCGTTTGTCGTGTGATCTGGAAGTCCTGAATTTGATCTCTTCAGAAATCAAGCATGTGCACACCTGAGAGGTCTCATACTAGGACGAGACAGCTGTCTGGTTCTTTCTGGCTTTCAGTGGTACCCAATAAACATCAATATGTGATGAACGAAAACAACCGCACTCAACAAAACCACTTCAATTCAGTATGTGCAGACAGATAAGATTAAACAACTTCGTAAATGAACTTGGTATAAGGACGCATTTTTTCTGAACCAGTATCTTGTACCTCATGACTTAAGAATTTAGTAAATAAATAAAATGATTAGATTCATAGGAGTTATATATATATATATATCATAACTGAGTTCGATGTTACAAATTGACATGGGTTAAACAACCATTGAATACTGGGAAACATGAGACAGATGTTTCGTCCTACTACAGAAATACATAGCAGCAGTCTTCTTTGAGCTAACTGGAGGGTCAAGTCAGGAATATTTAAGTTTCATAGCCGCAGCTTAACCCCTAGTGTCAGGAGGTTGATATTTTCAACTTTGGTCAATTCATGATTAGTTACTACTTCACACCAACATGGTTAAACTCTACTGGTCATGTTTTCTAACTAGAGCTCCGGAACTACTTCTTGGAGTTGGTCACTAAATAATTGATGACGATTTTCGACTAGGTATTATGGGTACTACTGACATTTGTAAATTCGATCACTTCGAAGTGTTCAGTACTAGTATGTGATAACTGTTTATTGTTTTCTAATTTTCAGTGTCTGTTGAGCTCATGCCAATTCATGCTACTTAATTGAAAACTATCCACATGTACTAGTAAGCAGTTTAGAAATTTAGAGATTAGTATAGATCACCACTTGCATTCAGATCAAAAAATACCAAAATAATTACCAATTGTAACCGGGAAGTGATACCCAGATGCATTATTTCATTGTATTGCAACAACCCAGAATAGTAGTAATAATCATAGATTTTAGAAGACAATAAACAGGATTGAATGTATCTGTGAGTGTTACGAAGTGTCCTACAGTGTATCTACATTTTTTGTATTATCTACTAAGGACATAGTCCATGGGAATGACACATTAAGAGAATAGTACACATAGACAAATATTTACAAGAATGATTTATGTTACCTGCCATATTGCTAAACTGTTCATGAATACCTGGGTTTTAATCTTAATGAATCTGAAGCATAATTAGATTACTTTGAAATATATTGGATATCCATGGTCTACAGATCTAAAACGCCTATATAGATAAGTAGATTAAGGAGTATTACATGATAGATAGCATTGAAATGACTCAATCAAGTGTCATATGTTGTCAATCTTGATATCACGAATTGATCTGAGTCAGACAACCATTGGTCACCTGGAAGCACTGGACAGCTATTTCGTCCTAGTATGGGACTCCTCAGCAGTGCGCATCCACGACCCCATCGGGGATCGAACCCAGGACCCTCTGGCCCCGGAGCGAACGTTTTACCATTGGACCACTGAGTCAGCTCGCATACCAGGACGAAACAGCTGTCCAGTGCTTC
Source organism: Schistosoma mekongi (assembly GCA_034768735.1). Taxonomy (NCBI): domain Eukaryota; kingdom Metazoa; phylum Platyhelminthes; class Trematoda; order Strigeidida; family Schistosomatidae; genus Schistosoma; species Schistosoma mekongi. The sequence continues at coordinate 78,302,344 of CM068306.1, read as the reverse complement.
CAGGTGATCAATAATTGCCTGATTCAGATCAATTCGTGATATCAAAATTGACAGTTAACTATCTCTACATACGCCCCTAATTGCCATACGTTGCTCCAGACCTATGTTCAATTCATATTGGTCTTAGCTTGTATAAATATAATTTAATGAAAGTCATCACAACTGTCCTCATCTTTGGTGAAAGCATTTCGATTATTATATCTTGTTAATAAAGGATTTATCTGTTACGCAATAAAACCTGTAACTAACACTTAGTCTATAGAAATCCTCTGTACCATGTGGTTAGTACATATTTTGATATAATTTTAAACTTAATAATGGTGTATCCTAATGTTTCATCATTCTTTGTTCTTTTTCAATTGTGAATATCGGTAATTCTAAGGTGACGGAGACGATTTGTAGTTACAAGAATTGGAAGAATTATTTAATCATAGAGCTTTCAGTATCATTCTAGACAATATTAGTGGTGAATAATTCAGAAAGAAGTGGAGAAAATTTTAATAGGTCACTTCATGTTGAAGTGTATGCCAAAGATATTTAAGGTGTCAGTGACAACTTCGTGATTAAAGACTTCACAACGTAAAACATAACACTTCAAAAATTCTTTTTCAATTCTATTCAAATAACTAGTGTTGTACCTTATTCTTGATGAAATAAAATTTAGAAGTTAGAAATTACCAACTTTAGTCAATTAAAAATTTACTATACCCATCATAAATTGTCATTAGTCACTATCAAGTCTTGATGCTTGATGTTTTTGGCTTATAAATATATAGGTTAGTGTAAAATTTGTAGTTTGACACTTATTTTACAAATTCATGAGCAAATAGCTTTTCCGATTGGGAGGTATTTCCAGTTACTATTTCATTTCGTAAGTAAACTTCATCACAGGATACTTTTGGTGACTAGAGAACAATAAATAAAAACTCCTAATGTGAAACTTCTCATTAGTCTGTACCAACAATATACTTTAGCATAAATTGATTGAAGTCGAAAATATACTCGACTGGACATAAATTCAAGTGGTTCCAATTGTACAGGCCACGTAACATGAAGGCCTAAAACTCGATAGACTTGGTAGAATCGAGTATAGAGCAACTATAATGTGTCCAGTTGTTACATCGGGCGATTAAATAAAAGTAACGAACTTTCAGAACTGTGTTTTGGAGGACTATTTTAATTATTTTGGTCATGAGTAATATAAACGTTTCATTTCTACGACTGTTATGTTTCCCCTATTCTACCCTTCCGTTTAGTATATTTACTCTTAGTATATTGCTTGTTACTATGAACTACGGTTACTTAATTGTGTACAAGTTGTACCCATTCACTACCACTCTTCCCTTTTTTCTGTATCAATATTAGATTATTGGTTGGTTTAATGTGTGGTCTGGTTTTGTGTATATATAAAGGCAGGATTAAAATATAATACGATCTCGGCTCTCCGTTTTTGCGGTTCCCAATTCCGGTTCTTCTATTGTCGGCCTGGATGTGAGTGAGCTTAGGTCAGTCGCGCATTATCAACTAGGCACATTTCATTGGCGTTCGCTACAACCAACCAAAATTCTTTCTCTTTCATCACGTCATAACACCAGTACATCGACAAAGCTGACAATCAACTCCTTCAGTCTATCCTTCATTGATACATAAAATATGAACAATCCATGAAGAATATCACTTATTAAAGCATTTTAATTTGAAATCATGTGAAATTATATCATAAACAAAACTTATATTATCAAACTAAAGTTATTAATAATGCACTCTTTCAATGACTGACACATATTGAGAATAAGAATGAACTTGTATATTCCCGTTGATTTGTTATAGACTGAAGCTGGTGAACGCAGTGGCGTTCGACACGAAACGGACTGTGTTCGAATCCCAGTGTGAACATCAACATTTGAATGCAAATACATTCAGCCGATGAGTCCCAAATAGAACGAAACGCGCGTCCTGGATTCCACTTGCCAGTCACAATCCAACTTATACATATTAAGAATATTTCCGGACATGAGGGGGCAATTGATAAATCTTGTCAAAATACAACGGAAATAATAATCAATGAACTATATTCTATGTTTTTTTTATGTTATATTATTATATTTTCTCTATGTTATATATACTTAAAGAAAGAATAAAGGAAGTAGGAAATTCGAATTATTTTATTCAGTTAATCTATTATATTAGTTAGTGAATAACCATTTTTCATATGGGTACTAGTGTTATAGACAACAACTTCTTGTATATCAAATGTTTTAATGAATTAATTCAGGAGTAGAAAGAAAGAAAACAACAATGACATTCACCTGATTCAATTGACTTTCATTTTATTTCCAAGTTATCAGAATGAATTTAAATGGTTTGTCTTCAATTTATTTTTTTAGTCTATGAACTCTACTTTTGAAGTGAACAAAATTATGAATATCTGATAAGATAATATTTTAAAAGAATAGATACTTTGGTTGGTCAATTATTAAAGACTAGGAAGCGTTGAATAGTTGTTTCATATTCGTTTAGGAATCCTCACCTATCCAACTGCATATTAATGACCATACCATGATCCAGAATAGGACCTTAATGGTTCATAGAGAGAGCTAAACATCCACTCAATTCATGTTGCATAACCTCATATTAAACAATGATTTCGTGACAACTTTTAATAGAATTCACTAAATTTTATTCATTATTTGAACTGACTGATGTTTCGTAATTGTAAAGTAAACGTTGGATAAGATTATGATTTAGTTCTTTTCCTACCATGTTAGGTGGAAATATTGTGTAAACAAATTAATCGTTTGTGTAATTGTAAATCGGGTTAGTTGTTATTTAATCTGAAGATATTCATGATAACTTATTTACAATCTGATACTACTCTTTATTTTCTCGGAAAGTTACATGTTTCAGCAACTGTAGTTATCGAATCCACAAGAATAACTTTTAAACTATTCAGTTTTATTTACCTATTACATTGAACTTCAAGTGTATACTATAATACAAACTATAATCATGAACGTGTAAACGATTGTTTTTATATACAGCGGTTGCAACACTGTACTTATCAGTTGTCAGTGATGTTCTATTGTTTTACCACTGAATAAAAATAGTTAAATGTACTAAGTTATATAGAATTCATATCACTTGGTAAACAACAGATATATCCATTCTGTCTAACCACATAGCTAAGATTACTAAATCAGATGGTTTGTGAACAAAAGGAATAGATAGTCAATATAAGCTAAATTACAAGTGATGTCGACCATTCATCCACAAGTCTAATGAAGATAATTCAAATCTATATGAGTTATGATATGATAATATTGTTCAGAATAACAATGAGAGTTTTACAGTTAATGTATCTATTTCACATAGCAAAACACTAGTCAAATAAATGTTGATCCCTCAGCAAGGAAACATAAATTACCAAACAACTTTCATTGTTGTTACTTAGCAATACTAAGTCTAATTAATGATGCCATACTCATTGGTATTTGTAAAACAACATAGGTATTTACTAATCTTAATAATGACATGAACTCAATTATCTTTTTGATCACTAAATAGTAACCTGTTACCATAAGTCTATCCCCTAGTTTGGAATATATTTTGTAGCTCAAAGTGTATATGTCACTCTTACAGAAGGTCAGCCAAAATTTGAATAGCTTACTGAAAATGTCGTAAATTGTGAAACTTGGTGTCGTATGCCTGATTCCACTGAAAATCATCAGTTGCCTCACGATTGAAAGTATACCTAGATGATGATTACCAGCTAGGACGAAACTGAAGTAAAGCTGGCTTGATCTCTAGTTACTTTTACCTGCCTAACACCAACCAAATTGGCTAGTTGAACTGATTGGTTTCTGTTGCGGAAATTCCTGTGGACTAATGACTTGCATAGATTGTAAACTTTCCCAATTTCTATTGATATATTCTAAATTTTACCTTAACATCTAACCATATCGACGAGAGAAAATATTTTACTTGTATAGCTTTGTCAACACTGTAGTTTATGCATATCATTAACTTATAACTACAGACCAGTTGAATTACTAAGTTCATTCATGAGAACATGAAGTGTCTGTACTGTAATGCAACAATCATGAACAGTTTCACTTAAGATGCTTAGTAACGTATTGTCGAATAGTGGTGAGAGAAACTATTTTGTGTAATAACAAGTGTATCTTACTTATAATCGTAGTTATGCTAAGATAAAATTCTTCAAATTCTTTCAATGTCTGCCAATTGTTCTGTTAAATTCAACGTAGCCAGCAGAGAATGTTTAGGAATATTTTGCCTAATATACGACATATTCAACTGGATGTGTTGAATGTAGTATTTACTGTCAGACGACAATTGTGTTTTGTCACTTTGGATTGAAACGACTTAAGCCAAAATATGTTTCGTATTGCACTACATTTACTAATCATACTACTAGTTGATTATATAAGCCGCTGGGTATGTAGTCATCAATTCACTATAAGTGATCACTACGTACTGACCAATATCATGATTCATAAGTCCTTAGTGCTAACCGAATTCTGTCGGGAAATTGTAGTTAAGCCCATAGACGAACTAACTTACTATCAGGTACATTGTTCTGGTAGTATGTGGTTAGAAGTAGCTCACAGTTAACCCTTTTTTACCTAAGCATTATCCTAGTTCGGACTCGTGAGTTGGGTGTGCTTTCAATTATGAGATAATTGGTTATTTCCAGTGGATTCAAACATATGACACCCATTTTTACAATCTACGGTATTACTTGTAAGCTATTGAAATCTCGAATGACTTCCTGAAGGAGTAAGATATTTTCGGTAAATGATGAATAAGTGACTTCTAGTATCATGTTTTGGTAGTCGTTTTTACTTTAATAAACATTCTTTCTGCTTTAAAGAAAAACATGTGTATCTTTCCGATACTGTCATCCTTGAACTAGTTCATTGAAGGTTAAAAATAACATGCCATATCTGCAAATATTGAATTTCTTTAGAGCACCAGATTGTATAAGTGATGATAGCTCTGAATTATTTTGATTAATAGCAGAATAAATGAAAGATAATGTTACCTGCTTTTGTGATCTTTGTCTATGAATGCACCTTTAGTTATACACACTTCGTATATATTTAAATTGAATGTAATGCAGGGGCAAATAATTCCATGGGAGTAACATAATTTTGTATTACTAAGAAAAACTATGCAATAAATGTACATCTAATCAATTTTATGCATTTTAGTCGGTGTTCGTTCACAACAACATTGATATTTAGTGTAACTATGCAGTAGAGGTTCTATAAACTTAGATATACAAAACATGAATCCATTTATGTAGTTTTCAGTAATTCGTTGGTGACATTTCTACTACTTATTTTTATTAAATAAATATGAGAACAGTAAAAGGGATGAGTATAAACAACGTTTTATTATATATAATAACAGTAGTGTTAGTACAATGTTGAATTATCATTATTCATTACTTATATACCATATACATAGTAGTAAGAAATTTACAATATAATATAAAGTTTAGTCAATCATATTTATTAATTAGAATCAATTTTAATCTTCTTGCTGGTTTATCAGGGACTGAAATTGTTTAGTTTCCCGATAACGAGTTCCAAATAAAATTTCTATTGCCAATCACAATAGTTATTATTCTGTCTAAATGGAGCCAACTAGAAAGTTGGCGATATCCATATATTTTTGTGTATTGTTATTCGTACTCGTTAGTAATAAATCTCTGTCGAGAACCACTGAGGACTAGAGAACACTGGACAACCGTTTTTTCCTCCTTCGTTATTTGAAAAAGGAATTGAATTCGGAACCTTCGGTTCTCGCAGTGAACACATGACTATTACTAAACAGGAGTCCATTTTTTAATATGAGTATTTGGAAAAAGTTCATAATAATCCTTGAAATGAAGTCATATTAAAAATGAAAATTAAGCCTTCAGAATGATTCAAACCAATCGTCATTTAGTTTTATAGCCACAGATGTTACTACCGAAACATTTGAATGTATGATAGGTTTCGTATATGATTAAGATATTTACACCTCATGACTATGTAAAAATACTAGACGCACGATTCTGTTATTTAGACTTCTATCTACAATACAAATTATTAAATTGAGTTAGCACTAAAAGGTATCAGATTAGCATCGTATTGGTTACTACTTAGTCATTAATCAACGAGACTATATTAGTCAAAAAATTACCAAGCTTTAAAACGAGTATCATTTCATCTACCGGAATTCCAGTTTAAATATATATATGTACATGATTTTGTTATTACAGTTATATGAATTAAACTGATTGGGTTTTGTGACGATTGGTCCTAATTTGTTCATTGTATTCGTTATAAATTTGTACAATTTGAGAACAACCAATAACTACATAGCACTGAAAACATGTTTTTTTCTAGTTCATTTTGTACTAATGATCTCACCGTAGATTAAAACAAAGAGATATAAATCTTTAGTACCACTGGCTCAGAGTCCCGTAACACGGATTTTAAACATTGTATCACGTAATGCTTTCTAGTTTTCATAGCTATCTAACCTCAATCAATGTATGATAAATACATGCAATAAGGTTGTATAAGTCTTCTATTTTTCATTAAAGAATACAGTTGAGATTATTCTGTAATAAATAGTGGTTTTGACCATTTATATCAAACTTTCATGTTGTTGTTGTATTTGTGAAGTGTATTTATAAAATATAAAAGATGACTTGAGAATTGTATAAATGTTACCACTAATTGAATAGTACATTTTGTTTTAATGTGATTCATTCATATCTACATTAAAATTACTTGCATACATTGTATCTATGACATCAAGATGAATTGTGTTTTTACAATATCTACAAATAGACCATTATTTATTGTTTTATTATAACTAATTGTAATGATTAGATACTACAAGTGAGTAACAAAAACGTAAGTAAACATTCCTTGACAAACGAACTGCATTGTTGAATTATGTACTATTCAGTATGACAAGCTTTATCATTTTGATGAGATCATAACATATTGATTTATCTTGTATTTCATTATTAAGATCAGTTTTACATAGAAATGAATGATGATGTTTTGAAGGTATATTGACAGCAACAATTAATTGTTGCTCAATATTGGTGACCAAAGAGGTATATGCATTTGAATGAAATATGTTTTTTGTTATTTCACTGTAAATGACTAGCTACAAATTGTTTATATTAGTAAAGGGCGAAAAACATATTGTAGTAATAACAAAGAAAATACACTGCATATATCAGTTGCTTGAATTCATCATAGATTGATGTTGGTAGGGTACCAGTGGAAACCAGAGGGCATTGGACACTTATTTTGGTTTAGTCCAAAACTCTTTAGCAGCACGCACCTTCGATTTTGCTACAGCGACTTTAGATTGGCGAATGTTCTAACCCCTGAACTACAAAACAGGTGTCTAATGGTAGAATTCTCAATTCCGTCAATTTGTCATTTAACGCGACGACCATCCATTATGATTGGTGATAACTGTGTCACTTCCGACAAGTCTGAACTCCACCAGTCACTACTTCTCACTAGAGCTTCAGGAACATCCTGGAGTTAGTCACTAATGAGTTCATTATTATAGTCCAATTAGGATGGTTATTTTTGTGGAGATTGGTTATTTTATTTGATTGGCTTTATCACAGATTGATGTTGTCAGGGTACCATTGAAAACCAGGGAGCACTGGACAGCTCGTTTCTATAGTTTAATCGGGATGGTTATTTTTGTGGAGATTAGTTACTCTATTTGATTGATGGAAGTGGGAATTCTACCATTGGATGCAGACCCAGTGGTGCAGATGGTTAGGCGTTCGCGTCAACCTGGAGCCCCTGGTGCGGAATCTGCTAAGGCGTTCCACACTAGAACGAAGCAGCTGTCCAGTGCTTCCTGGTTTTCAATGGTACCCTGCCAACAACAATCTTTGATATGGTCAATCAAATAAAATAACCAATCTTCACAAAAATAACCATCCTAATTCATAAGTTGTATATAATGAAAAAGTGCTAACGAATCACTTAGCTTAATGATAATATTTCCAAAGTTACTGACTTTTTTGCATTAAAAACACTTAGACACTAAATTTCTAACTTCGTCAAGGTCTTTGGAAGTTGCCTACTAAAATAAATGCTAAAATAAATGCATTAGGAGGGTTTACATGTCATGATATCCCAGTCGAGCTACATTTGATAGAAATTCTAGTTAACCGATATCCTGCGATCTCACATGTGTCAAACAATTGATGGTAAAATGAAAAACAGTAAACTCAAATCATACTGCCAGTTGCACAAAGTGTCGGTGGAAGGTATTTACGTCAAATGACTAAAATCACAACTATGTTGTCTACTTATAATTAGTTATCTCAAAGATTTCTATTCTCAGTAGTGTCATTAAAACCACGCACTTAACATTATCTAAAATTACCTTTTGGAAGATTTTGTATGACTGGCCACTGGCAGTGGTCTTTTGGGCCTTATTATCATTATCTATTGCTGTCAATGTCCTCTCTAACCCTGTTTACTTATCAGGTACCTCAGGAAGAATATTCATTATCAAAATAGTTTCAAAGAACAAATGAATTATCACGTCTGTTTCAAAGAAATGAATTGATAGTTAAAGTACCAAACAAATGTTTCTAACCAATAAGTAAGTTGAACGCAAACTTGTAAAGTGGAATATGATTTCTCTGAAGACTTTGTAAAGATGTTTAAGAGCCAGCGTTATCAGTAATTACCATATTAGGAATTTCTTCAGCAATATATCATTGGTATTAGATAGCATAATACTATTTGGCATAAATCAATAATTTCAACATTATTCCAACTAGGATGACTAATCAATCAATCAATCACCACAGGAGTAAACAAATATTTTTCAGGCAGTAAAGAATTATCTTAATTTCGATTGAGTGATTCTCGGACTGTGGGTATTGTTATTGTCACAGAATCACTGAAAACCATGAATATATAGTTGCCTGTCCTTTTCTAGTATGGAACTCTCCAAGATTGCACAACATATTTCCACCAACAACTCGATCGTAGACTTTAGGTATTCTCAAAAATATTGCAAATTTTAGATGATTGAGCAAGCATTCATATGTTTTCATCAGTTAGTATTAGGATAAAAAACAGTAGTCCTTGGATTCTTAGTTTTCAATGGTGAATTAATTACGATCAATTAGTGATATAAAATTTAGATTTCTTTCAGACGTCTCAAGTAGCTGATATCACCCATTCTATATGTTGTACAGTCTTCTATTGATGTAATGAAACCACAATGTATTGTGCAATCAACCTTCTACTCAACTAATTACTGTTGTGTAACAGTAGTTGACTACTAATAAGTAGAATAATAATTAATTAGAATGCAATGATACATATCTTTATCTCTGATTTTAGTTTAATGAATTTTCAAGATAGATATATTTCAATTGGGATGGTTATTTTTGTGGAGATTGGTTATTTTATTTGATTGAATATATCACAGATTGATATTGGCAGGGTACCATTGACAACAAGGGAGTCCTGGACAGCTTCACACTAGAAAGAAACACCTGTTGTCAATGGTACCCTGCCAACATCAATCTGTGATATATTCAATCAAATAGATATATTTCTCAATAGAATGAATTTAAGTTCCAAATAGAACAAAACGATTGTCCTGGATTCCATTTGCCAGTCACAATCCAACTTAAATATAGATTTCTCATTGATGAAACTTATGTTTCAATTTTATGACTGAAACTGAATGAATAGCTATTTTTTCCCATCAGATATTTTCTTTATAATTTATCAATAAAGAAGCATAACCAAATAATACAAGTTAAGGTTTTATTTAGAAATTCAAGTCGGTTTTCCAATATATGCATACACTTTGATTACTGGAAATGCATTATTTATTGTTATGCATGTTCATGGAAATGTCCAAGATGATTCTTACCCATAGAATGAATTTCTGTAAGTAAAGAAGAAGTAAAGATAATGATAAATAATACGCAATATATCATATTGTAATATGACATAATAATGTATTGTGGTCAGTGGTGTTTATCATAGGACCTTACTGTTGGGTTTCTCGAGAATAAAATTACACCTCGTTACCTGCTAACGAACGTATGAAGGTGAAAAGGGGAATTTCTGGCGCGAAAATAAAAAATTTAAATTTACACAAATAAATCACAAAAATAACAGGTTTACTAAGAGAATTCTGGGGATCTAACATCCCCAACACTTACTTCAACTAAATTACTTTCTATTTTGTACTAAATAGTAAGATATAACTAAAATCTTGAAGCAAATTGCGCTACTCAGGGAATGGAAATCTATGTCACAGCCTCACAATACTCGACAACTACCACTGAGCTATTCATGCCCTCGTAACTATGTTGTTAATCAATAGAATTTGGTTGGAACTAATAACTAGACATGCAAAATATTGGTTACTACGTAGTATGCAGTCAATATGAAACTATATTTACACAATAAGTAATTTCACTACCATAAATTTTGCACAGTAAATTTGGTAAAGTATTGAAGCTCATCGATTTATTTGACCGATAGTGGATAATTTCTTCGTTTTACAAACACTTCACAATGACTGAAGATGTGTTCATTTTGTCCATTTAGACGAATAATTAAAGGCTAAAAAATGTCAGTTACATCACTATGGAGAAATTTGCATAATTCATTTAAGATAACTTTCGTTCTCAAGGTTTCTATCAGAGTAAATCTGAACATTCGTGTTCATAGTTATTTTATATTTGTAATAGTCTAGGACGATACACATAACTATTGTACTGTTAATTATGTGAAAGTAGACTGTAACTACTTGCCAACCTGATAGATTGAAATACAATGAAAGAAAAAACAAACAAGTTGTTGTCGATACACAGAACATGATTTGTAGAAATCCGTTTTTTAGTTGGATTATGTATAACTGTTGCGATGCCCAATGTAAAACAAGTAATATTTCAATTATTGTTTGATCTTGATTGTGACTATTAGGCAAAATCCAGAACGTGGGTTACATCCTGTTTAAGGTTCATCAGCTGGATATACCTGCATTCCAGTGTTGCTGTTCACGTAGGAATTCAAACTCTGCTCGTTTAATATCAGACACCACTGCGTTCACCACTAGGCTACAGAATCCAGAAAGCCAAAATTGTGCAACAGGTGTGTATATATAGTAACTGACTGAGTTCTAGTCCCTGTGTGAAGATTCACACTAAGGTGCAGGTACAACCATATGATAAAATGTGAGTCCTGGATTCCGCTTGCCAGCCACAACTCAAGTCAAACAATATTTGTGATTTATCGCTATGTCAAGACGATTTGCTCAAGTTGCACATAGTTCAACCTCTCATTTTGTTATGACTTTGTTATAGCTTTACTCTATTTTTATAAATGATCATACCAGATATTTGTTACATTTTCGTCTTTTTTATCGTCATCAAGTTGATAAGTTACTTGTAAACTTCGAAAGATGATAATAGGTCTACAACAGTATGATTTTACTAAGTAGTAACTGGTTAAAGTGTAAGTGAATTTATTTGATGAGTAGATCTAGTTAGTTGGAGATCACTTGAATGTCGTAAAATCTGTTATGATTATAGTTTATTACCTTGTAGGAGCTTGATTTGTACGATAGAGTAACAATTAGCAGTCTAACTGTATTTTATGTAAAATTATTATGATATTTTGAAAGATGCTGAAACGTCAATAGTATATCCACTGACAACTGAGTGATGACCAATTCCACTGATAAAAATGTGTTGTCCATTTAAAACCAACTTATACAACATTTGTTCAGAGAACTAGACAATGACTTTCCTATCTGTTCTTTTTATGTATTTGCTTTGGCAAGTGCATATCGACTGGTATACACAATTAGAAATATTAATTTACCAGCCGGATAAGTTCATTCTGATATGATTTTAATTTTTAAAATTAGTTATTACCCCTTGAAGGACAAGCATCTTCTCAAACTGTGTTGTACGTAGTTTACGGTGTTTTAGACTTCTCAGGCTTATAAATTTTTGCGGATAACCGTTACACACTCAGACAACGTTTGTATATCATTAATTTCGCCTCAACCCTGAAATTTGTGTACAGTCGCTAGATACGGTTCAATAGTGTTCTAACCAAAGACTGTGTAGATTGACAAACAGAGGCTATTGAGATTTTAACATAATTTCACTCCAGGTTCTTTGTCGGTGAATAAATCTCTGGATCGGACCATTTACTGTATTTTGGACATCAAGATCAAGCAAATAAAATATTTTATTGAATTAATGTCCGATAATAAATTGTATATTAGAATGTGCTTGATTAAGGAGGTTCAATATACTAGAGGCATGTTTGTGACTATTACAGGCCACATGTGTATCAAAAACATATGTGGTATACCAAATTGCTTCATTAATTAACAACTTCATCCTTGTCTTTTCTAGGTTTACTATAAAGATATCTACTGATGTCGGACATAATATACTCATCAGAGCGATTCCTTTGATTTGGTGATATTAGATATTGTTGGGTTGAAATTGTTCATCATTAATGCATATTGAAAAGAGCTGTTTGAATTAATCTTTTGGAATATGGAAGAGATCCCTCTGTTCACATTCAATTTGTCGAGTTTCTTCTAAGGAGATTTTAGTGAACAGTGGTGGTGGATAAAACTATGAACTTATCAGATAAATTGTTATTTTCCAAAAGCTGAAAAATTGAAATATATCCTTTAAACTGTGAACGATCAGTCTTTAAGGAATCAGCTCTAAACATTTTATTACCCAAGGGTATGTTCGTTAAATTGGGAGTTGATCATTGATAGTAATGGTCTGACTGTAATTACATGCTTATATGCTTTCAGCAGGCCATGCAGAAAGACAAACTTAAATCTCATGACTTCAGCCCATTTTCTAAAAAATTGACAATTAATTTCTCTACTCTACTTTTGTTAATTTCTTTTCTTGAACTATCGTCAGAGAATCTCATTGAATCACTCAAAATAATATTAGATATACCAATATTATCTCATTTTTTCAAGACACCTACACTGGATCCCTTATTTGGTCAAAGACGACGAGGGGTTTCCTTGAATTTTATTAAGCTACTAGAACATCACTAGAAAAATCAATGACAAATGAAGCTTGCAATATCAATGTTGGCATCGCTGAACATATGCTGCATGAGCAAAATTTAAACAGACAACACATTTCTACCGGTGAACATACTATCAACTACATGACATCCTTCAAAATATTCAATAAACAGGCGAATCCAAATCGACTATATCAATGTTGAAACATTAGATATTGTTTATTCATTATATTTATGTGTTGATTGAACACTGACATATTTGTAACCGTTTAACTATCGAATTCACATTTACTGGTTGTTACACTAATCAAAACTCCTTTACTCTTAGTTATGACTTTTAATACCCATCGATTTCTGTCCGTGTTTTTTCAATGTTCGGTGGGGAGGGGGAGGAAACTTACCAAGCTTGTAAAGTGGAGTATACTAATCGAATAAGCAGTCTAATCCATCATTTCAATGTTATTATCCACACTCTCATGCAAGTCAGTATAACCTTTCATGGTAATAAGCAGGATCTATTTGATATCTGAAATTCGTCTATTATTTAAATGATGATGTAATATCTATCCATTTTATTATAGTATAATATGTTTTGGATATCCAAACATATATTGGTACATTACTTAAGTTGGATTGTGACTGGCATGTGTAATCCAGGAAACGCATTTCGTCCTAATTGGATTTCACTTACCAGTCACAATCCAACTTAAGGAATACTTGTGAATAAACCCTGTATCGAGGTAATCCACTCAGGATACACATATAACAAAAGAAACTGACAAGCTTCAGTCCATAACAAATCAACGGGAATATACAAGTTCATCCTAATGTAATGGTACAGACGAAGTTAATAAAATCGTTGAAAGAAAATCACAATCTTGTCACTAGTCTCAGCGACTCATTGTCACATGTACTATGTGATAGTTTAAGTTGATATAAAAGAAAGCCAGATTGCATCTTAGTTTTTGATCCCCTGAAAGTTGTACCATTAATCTTGAAGAATGTTGAGCTATCTGTAGGGTGTACTTCCGCGTAGTGTTTCTTCATAATTACCTGCTAACTTACTGTAAATAGACACGAAGTTGTTCACTACTCAATAATCAATCAACACAAATATTTCAGTTGTTAGTTGTTTACAGAATACTTGAAATCTTTTGTTTAAGACAAATGAAGATATCTTACCTCTTTCTAACTTCTATTGGTTCACCATAATGAAATTCTTTTACAGGATACCAACGTTTATCGACAAAGTTGGATCTGAAAGGATATAAAACACAAAAATGAGGAAATTAGGTGATAAAAGGTGGTAGGTACCAAATTCTGGACCAGAGTTTTGTTCTAGTCAGCAACAAGGTGTATTCAGAATTTTAAATGAATATGTATAACCCTGTAAGATTCTATCTTCATTCACAAATTATTAAGGTAACATTTTACACAAAATACAGTTGTTTACTTTATCCAGGCCTGTGTAGCAGTAAAGTGACGGTTTTGCAATCGTGATAAAGGAAATTCAGTGTATTTTACAAGATTCTGTTTACCTTGTGGATAATTCCGAACGCCAAATCTATTTTGATTGCATGAATCGTCCTGGATTCCGCTTGCCAGTCACAATCCAACTTAAATATATAGATTTTAATGAAGTGTGAATACAGTCTTGAGGAAAATAACGCTCATTCTCAATGAGATTTACACAATCTATATCTTCATGAAGATTTCTTAAACAATAACTAACTATCTGTTTGATAGAAGTATTGACATTTTGACACTAACCTATAATGTTATTTGAAAGTTCTTTTCCACTGGCTTAACATCAAGTCCACCTATTTCGCAGTTGTGTAAAAAGCCTCAGCTTAACTTAAACTTTGTAGTCCTCTATTTGGAATGCTATTTGATGATTACTGTTAATTGCTATCAGGTTACATTATCTCATGTTTCCTTTATATTGATGAAAATGTGGTTATGTTGTTATGATGTTGTGGCGAATAGTATTTTGTTTGTGGTTTGTATTTGTTACAAATTGACCTGTTATTTACCACTGTAAATTAGAGAACTCTGGAGTTCAAATATGTCAGGAATGAGACAGCTATCCACAATGAGATTGACTTATCGGCAAGCTATATCTCAAAATAATTACAGCTAGTATTCTCCTAATAAACGCCAGCCTAACAGTGCTGATGATTGACATTCATCCTCAAGAAATTCAAATACCGTGGATTTTATTCAGTCGTGTGATCGTTGGTGCGCACCACTGAGGAGTCTCATAGTAGAATAAAGAGAATATCCATTGTTCCCTGAATTTTAATGGTATTCAACCATGATTAATCTGTGATTAACACAAACAACAAGATAAAGTAGTTTGGTTATATACTTAATACTTATAATAAAGTTGGATTTTAGCAAGGATTTATTACAGTGTCCACTTCAGGTCCATGTACTCCAATATACATTAATTGTAAATATTAACAAGGATAAAACTTTGGCACTTAATAACACATACATTATAATTTACTTATTGAAGCATTTAATCAACTAAACAATATAAGATTTATCTTACCGTTTTCTCACTTCAATTGGTTCACCATAATGGAATTCTTTTACAGGAAACCAACGTTTGTAAAACCTATTTTGAAAACGTAAACGGAGAAGAACTTGTTAGTATTAGAAGAAAATGAAATGAGTTTAGATTGCGGAAGTGAACACTGGGATAGCGATACATTAAGCTGATGTGCGCTTAATGAAACCAACCATTTACTATAAAATCCACATTTCATCAGTAATCCAGCTTTAATGAAAATGAATTCATTAAACAACCACTTATTTTAGTTGATTGGCTTCATCACAAATTGATGTTGGTAGAGTACAATTGGAAATGAAGGAAAACAGGATAAATGTTTCTTCTTCATATATGATTCACCAGCAGTACTCACCCTCGATTTTGTCAGGGTGATCAAACTCCGGACCTTTAAGTTGATTAACACCTAACCTAACATTTTACTAGGGCGGAGTACACTGATAGAATATCCACTTATATCAATTGGTGATTTGGCGCGACGATCATTTATTGTCATCAGTGATAACTATCTCACTCCACATATTTCTTATAGCATTTGTTAATATTTCAACCAAAGGCCTTAGCTTTGAGTTTCAGTGTACACATCAGTATTGTTATGGTAGGTGGACTCAACCAATGAGTTTCAAATAGGACGAAAATAGGAAGTTAAAAAAATTCATCAGTGTTAGGAATATTTATTACATTAACTGGGAAAAGATACTGGAAAAATACTTCTGTAATATAAGTGGGACCTAGTTTAAGCCCGATTTTCTAAATAAATTCTTGTGTTGAAATACAAATAACACTTACTGATTCGAAAAGAATCCATGAAGTTGTTGATATTTACTTCAAATCATTTGTTGTTCCACAGTTATTAAAATTTGCTGGCAAACTTTATAGAACCAGTCAGAATTAAAATAATAATTTGATGGTGGAGATCGTTTTTGAATTAAAAATGCTCACTTTGGATAGTTTGATAGACCTTCTTGATGACGGCGCTTTTATCAGTGATCTACAAGATCTGGCACTACTTTGTATAAGCATACCTTAAGTTTGTAAATCAGATATGAGTGTAATACAATCTTCTAGTACTCGAGATTAGGATATTTTACAGTATAATTGATTTTTTTAGAAGAAACCAGTCAAAACACATCACTGTGATAAATATTTATGTTAGTTGTGATGTGGGTCATGCAGACACCATCTACTCTGGCATCCACACTGATTGACGACAGCGAGATTTTTGGAGTATGGTGGGGTCAGTATTGGAAAGATGTTTGCTCGGCAACGATATTGTGTTTGCATCTATCGGTGGGAGGTGTTCTGAGAATAATTGAAGTTGACGAAACGGTAATGGAGGAGATGTCAGAACGGAATGAGTAAGTCTTCACGTCTTCAATCTGATTAGCAACTTTTCGGTATTTTGATATGACATTAGGAAAGAAGCATTTTAAGTATATTTCAGGTCGAATGTCGATAGCTTCAAATACGAATTATTCAAATGTGCGTCCTACTACGGATAGAAACTCAAGTAGACGAATGGTATGGGTGATGGCTGTTTAAGAGACTTGGTTGTGTCCATTGAGTCGTCGTTCATATGAGGTACTTTGTGGTCTCAAGTATTTTAGTTCATATACAAAATATCGAAGCACACAGTTAGTAACTGATTAAAGTCTAAAAAATACTATAACACAGAGATACATGGATAGGTTCCTTTACTGATTATGGTATGACTGGTCACAAATGCTTTCTCATTGACTAAAATGAACACTTCAAGTTTATTGAGTACCAGTCACGTTCATCAGTAATGTTTAGTTTCATCGATGTTTCAAATTAAATAAATACACAACGCATTATTATCAACAGTAAAATATACCATTATCTTACTTTTTTCTAACTTCTAATGGTTCACCATAATGAAATTCTTTTACAGGAAACCAACGTTTATTGAACATATTTGATCTAAATGATGAAATCAATAGGATGTTATGATATGTTGGATTGTTTAACACGTATTTCATATTTAAGAATAGCTACCACTTTCACTTTTAATCATACAATACAAGGAGAATGGAAAATTGATGCACAGTTATGTCAGATCTTGAAACGTCATGCTAAAATATGTGTTTATATGCATAGCATCCTTTAGGCTCTGATTACCTCTTAATATGGAACTGTTTAACAGTGTTCATTCACAACGATATCAAGGGTAAAATTCAAAACCATCATTTATCTCATGAATCTCTCAAACTATAGATTATTTAGTGCTCATTCAGTCATCATGTACTTAATAATGACCAACTTTGGGAGGTAATTCTATAACTCTAATAGATAGACATTGTCAGTGGAGTTCCGTCATAATGAGTATAAGTACGTTACCGATTGATAGCATTGAATATAGTCTCACAGTACAATGAATCAATTAAAGCTGAAAATTTAAACAGTTGTATACTAACTGATTGGTCTAAAATTAATGCAATCTGAAAAGTTTGAATGACTTAAGTTCTATCATTTGCAGTAATTTAATTGTCAACCCAACCCAACTGTCAACAACTATCGTAGTTTTCAGAGATTAACTGACTAAAGTCAATCTATAATGTGAAGTGTTTATATTCGCCAATCATCACAACAACTATGTTCTTATCAACATGTTAACTAATTGATAAATGAAAATGTTCATTTTAAAAAAAAACAAATAAACTATTCACCTGGAGTTTGATAATAATCCTTCATTATATTCTGCACAAATATATGTTAACATTGTTATGAAACTAAGAACTAAAAAAAAGAAAAGAAATTCATTTACGATAATCAATCATGTAACAGTTGAAAAACTTTAATGAAAATAAAACATACATAGTAAATATCATTATCAAGGTTAACTTTGATAATTTCACCACGTTAGAAACAGCATCAATTCTGGAGCCATCACTAGAAAAGTTACCTAATAAAGAAGCTTATATATTACGTAAAAAACTTTCCACATCTTGACTAAAACTAAATCATCTTCCTTCTAGTTTGTCAAAAGGAGAATTAGAAGCTCTATATTCATTACAAAAATATAAATCAATAATAATTACCAAGGCTGACAAAAGGAATACCACAGTTATAATGAATAAAAAGAGATTATGAAGAAAAAGCCTTTTAGCATTTATTCACAAGACCATATCTAATGATTGATTTAAAAGAAATCATTCAACGATGAAAATACAAAGTGAAATTTGAGACGGGTCAACTTCTGAAAGAATCGAAACTATTCATTAGTACCTCTCTTTGGTTTACTTTATATTTTAAATCATGTACAACTTCTCGTTCCTATGGTTTACCAAAAATTCATAAATCTGGTGGCCCACTGAGACCAATAGTTGATTTCACCAACACTCCAACTTGTGCGCTTGCTAGATATCTAAGCAACATTTTAAAACCACTACAACAAAATTTACATAATATTGTCAAAGACTCATATGATTTAAAATCAAGAATATCAGATTCAATAGTTGAAGACATTGAAACTATGGTTAGCTATGATGTTGTATCCTTATATACTAGTATTCCAATTGATATATATCTAGAATTTATTAATGGATTACTAGAAAATGATCATACACTATCTAGCCGGTTCCCATTGAGCATCAGTTTAATCATGAAATCCCTTGGCCTATGCGTGAATTCAATTTTTTTCACCTTCGAAGGGATTCTCTACAAACAAACCAATGGAGTGGCAATGGGCTCCCCAGTTTCACCAATTGTAGCAAACCTTTTCATGACCCATATTGAATCTCACATTTTCAATAATGTCATTAGACCAAGAGTTTGGCTAAGATATGTAGATGACACTTTTGTCATAATTAAGAAGACTTTTCTGAAAACATTTTCCAAACAAATCAACAACCTATCTAAGAACATCAAATTCACTTTAGAAAGTGAAAATGAACACAATGAGTTACCATTTTTAGACTGCCTGGTTAAAAGAAATTTAAATGAAACTCTTAATCTGAGAATTTATCACAAGCCCACACATTCAAATCGATATATCGATTACAACTTAGCAAATTTATTCAGTGCAAAAATATCTAAACTTATTCAGAAGAGCCAGTAGACTCATTACATCTGAAGACGACAAGCAATACGAATACAAAAATATAATCAACATCCTACGGCTTAATAATTTTCCAATGAATATTATTAAAAATTTGCAAAAACGAAACGACTTATTACTAACTAATAGTGTGTTAGCCAAAACATCTTGGATTGGTACAGCCGTTTTACCTTACCGCCAAGACACAACAGATAAATTACAGAGAATTCTAAAACAACACGGAATCCAAACTTTCTACAAAACTACCAACACTCTACTAGGTACATTAGTTAAAATAAACCACAAGATCCCTTCCACCTCTACACAGAATTGTGTCTACAGGCCAGGATGTGTCGATTGTGATGCTTTTTATGTTGGAGAGTCTTCACGAGAAATCAAAACTCGTGCCAAAGAACATGAAAGCTACACTAAACGACCTCCTAATAATCCTTTTGAACTTGAAAAATTACAAATTAAATCAGCAATAGCAGTACATGCTACCACTACCACAACAATAAAATCGATATAAAAAATATCCAACTTATTCTAAGGAAAGACGAATAGCTGAGACGCTTCACATTTTGTTAAATCCAACTGCACTTAGCAAAAGGGAAGGCCTTTCTATCCATCCAACATGGATTTTTTATCCAACTAACTACAATTAAAGTACATCATAGCTCATACACATGAACATATATACAATTTTATTTCTACATATTTTCCTTTCACATCACACTAACATTTGCATACATGTCTCATTTCAAACCATCTTGACCCATATGACTTGACATAACACGATCAGACTTGTATTTTGTTTATAGGAACTTATTTTGATTTGTTACACTGTATCATTTAATCTTGACTTAATTCAATTCGGTTATTCATTTCTCTGAAGAAGCGACTTACACTAAGCCGCAAAACGTCAGAAATTTTAATTTCTACTCATTGGAATTTTACAAATATATGCATCACTTATTTGATTGTATCCATCATTTTTATTGTAAACTATAACATACTACTGAAAAATTGAATTCTGAAAATGGGCATCAAAATAGCTTCGATTGATTTTTTTGTTAATCAATCAATGTTGTTCTTATTCATGTAAAATGTATTAGTTATCAGTAAAAACAAAATCAATTCAAATGTTTCTCTGGTTGTTGTCTTAAGCTATTAACAATGAAATTAATATTCATCAATCCCATTAGAACTGTCATAAGTCGGAATAGTTGTATTGTTTAATTTAGATTAAAAATACAACCACCTCCCTTTACTCCTCATCTTGGACACCTAAAAAAAACAAAGAGTAACGGAGAGTCGCTCAATACATTTCCAACAATCTGATCACTCATATACATATTTAAGGTATTTATATATGAAAAATAAAAGTTACTAGACAAATTAAGTATAAACTAAGGAAACAAAGATAATAAGGAGAACATTGTGAATCATACTCTACCAGCGTAGGTTAAGTGAAAGTACAGATTGTTTTTGAACGCACAAGAAGAAGGGGGGGTGAACTTCCGCATACTTAAGGCTTCAACAAACCTTAGTAAGCGTCCTAAAGCCGTTTAATACAACACCACAAAAGATGATTTGATATCACTTGTGTGGCCTGTTTCAACTAATTGATTAGCAATAGACGATGAAAGTTGTTTATCCTGTACTTGTATTTTACCATTCGAGTTCATTTGTTACTGGAGTAATTTAGATATGTGTTCAGCTACCTTTACATGCAGATCACGTTCATATGCCTACAATGAAACTAACTTGTATGTTTAAATCATACAGAGTAAACAGTTCCTTCAGTAGCTAAGGCTATCCTCAATTTTCATAATGCTCAGAACACTTGGTCATTCGTTTGTTCATTTCGTGAATGAATGCTACATGTTTCAATGTAAATTTGATTGTACCTTTTATTTGAATTGAAAACGTGATTATCAACCAACACGAATATCTACACTATAATGACCTGTTTATAGATATCGGCTACTACTAACTTCAGATATTCAAGATGAAATTTCTGATAAATGTTACATCTTAATATATAACATTTATCTACTAAATAAAAACAAAATCAATTCAAATGTTTCTCTGGTTGTTGTCTTAAGCTATTAACAATGAAATTAATATTCATCAATCCCATTAGAACTGTCATAAGTCGGAATAGTTGTATTGTTTAATTTAGATTAAAAATACAACCACCTCCCTTTACTCCTCATCTTGGACACCTAAAAAAAACAAAGAGTAACGGAGAGTCGCTCAATACATTTCCAACAATCTGATCACTCATATACATATTTAAGGTATTTATATATGAAAAATAAAAGTTACTAGACAAATTAAGTATAAACTAAGGAAACAAAGATAATAAGGAGAACATTGTGAATCATACTCTACCAGCGTAGGTTAAGTGAAAGTACAGATTGTTTTTGAACGCACAAGAAGAAGGGGGGGTGAACTTCCGCATACTTAAGGCTTCAACAAACCTTAGTAAGCGTCCTAAAGCCGTTTAATACAACACCACAAAAGATGATTTGATATCACTTGTGTGGCCTGTTTCAACTAATTGATTAGCAATAGACGATGAAAGTTGTTTATCCTGTACTTGTATTTTACCATTCGAGTTCATTTGTTACTGGAGTAATTTAGATATGTGTTCAGCTACCTTTACATGCAGATCACGTTCATATGCCTACAATGAAACTAACTTGTATGTTTAAATCATACAGAGTAAACAGTTCCTTCAGTAGCTAAGGCTATCCTCAATTTTCATAATGCTCAGAACACTTGGTCATTCGTTTGTTCATTTCGTGAATGAATGCTACATGTTTCAATGTAAATTTGATTGTACCTTTTATTTGAATTGAAAACGTGATTATCAACCAACACGAATATCTACACTATAATGACCTGTTTATAGATATCGGCTACTACTAACTTCAGATATTCAAGATGAAATTTCTGATAAATGTTACATCTTAATATATAACATTTATCTACTAAATAAAAACAAAAAAACTAGCTTACAGTACTGAATACAAAGCATATGATGAATGAAATTTACCCCTTGGGAACATGAAATTGATAATCGTGAAATATTACTAACTACGATTACTTAATTATTTCAGATTATGGCATGCTTACCATTCTAAGTGTATAGTTAGATTTTGTTTTGAAAGTGCCTATTATTTAATCCTTTACAATGGCTTAGGTGAGTATATGTTAACTGGCCTATACCCAGACAAAGTTATTGTCTAGTGTTTCCTAGTTTCTAATGGTACCACAAATGAGATTAGATCACTATGAATACTTTTTATGAAACTAACTAACTTCAAAACAAACATCTCATTAACTAAGTATATTACATTTGATGTTAAGCAAAATTGATTCAATAAAAACTTTGAATATAGCTATTACCATAATATTGAGATTCATTATTATGTTGTAAAAACAAGCTTAAAAAGAAAACAAGAACACTAAATAACTTAAATCTGTTACATCGAATGTGACACAATAAATTTGAAGCTGTCAACGACAATTTAATCAATAGTCACTCTAAGACCTTAAAAATAAATCACATTTTCAATTGTTCGTTTGAGACTATTCATTGTATACCTAAAGAAATTCATAGTTTAAACTAATACTGTCAACAAGGGCATATATTGAGTAGATTGTTTATTTATGCATATAGTCCAGTGGGCGTATACGTACATTCAACTAGATTTTTGACAGTCTAAATAAACATTTCAATGTCGTCGTATATAACGAAGAAGATAGAATATTTATTATACAACTGATGGGTTGTGGAGACCACTAAATCTTGAGGTTATACATCTGATTTTGATTAAACAACCATTAAAAACAAGAGAGCAATAAACAGCTATTTTGTCTTAATGGATGAAGACTACAACAAAATTCTGTCCAATGCATCCTAGTTTCCAGCGGTTGTCTAACTATCAATCAATGATGAAAGTGTTTTATTCTCCCCCCCGCATTATCAGTCATTGTCGTTAAAAATATGAGATATGAGGATTTCCTCGACAGAGTTAAGTTGTAAGTTTAGCTGTGACTGGTATACAGAAACTAGAAGATACATTTCATCCTATGTGAGATTAATTATCTAGATATATTCACACCTACAGTTTTACTGACAAAGTTTGCTAACAATTAAGTTTACTATCAGTGTACAGCAACATCTGAATTGTACTAGAAACATTTGAGGGTTTGTTTAGTTACTGTAAATTTGCACCAGTAGTACTGGTATGAACCAGCTTTTAACTAATAGTAATGGGAAATATCATACCATATATCTCAAATTGATAGAAATTCAAACCATTTATTGCTACTTCCTTGCTTACCTGAATAGATATAAGCGGAGATATAATATGAAACACAATATTTGCTTGATGTATTCATAAGCGCAGACGTTAGGCCACTTTTAAATCAACGGATATATTCTAATCGACCCAGTTTGTCGGTCATTTTGGGAAAGGATCACCATTTGAAGGATAAGTGATTAGACAAAGGGGTAACACAATCAAACAAAGATGAAAACATCGACAGAATAACTACTGGAATGTACTATTCGAACAAGTTGCGTAAGAGATGTGAAGAAACTATTATAATTCTTTTTGTCGAAGTGTGTATTAATGAAAAAACTTATAAGTTCAATGAAGGCTTCACGATATAGGTACTGAGTTTAGTTGTTTTTCATCGTCACGGATTCACTTTAGTTCGATACCAATGAAAATCAGAGAGGACTGGGCATCTATTTCGTTTTATTATATGGTTCCTCATCGGTGAACACTCTCGCCTCCATTAGGAGATCGAATCTTCAGGGTTCATGGCTAACGTTAAACTATATTTACAACTAGGCCACCTGGAGTCCAGTGTTAGAATTCTCATTTCCATTCATTGTCATTAGTGATAACTGTCTTGCACTCGACAAGTATGAACCAAGGAGTTTTTACAGAAAATATCTTTAATTCATTTCCACACGTGAATGAAATATGTTGAAATTGGTCTAAGTTACTGTCATCTACAAATATCAATATTTTTGTTTCTACATAAAACGTAATAAACTTGAACTTTATAATCTATTGATAAGTACTATTTATCTATCTAGACGTATTTTTACGAAAACAGTATTCTCAAGTGATTTGTATACTTCATTCATTAGTTCATAAAAGATAATCTAGCTTAAAGATAAATTTATGTTGGAATACACTGAATGATAGAAACAATATTGAGTAGTTATATAAATCTATCGTAATGAAAACTTTAAGTATGATAATATTTGTTTAAAACTCATCAATAATGAAAGTAAACTTTAGAAAGCCGGTTAATTATAGTGAAATTGTTCATGCTATTCACGAATTGATGTTTGCTGGATACCTGTGAAAATCATGAGGAACTGTATATATGTCCAGTCATTGTATGAGATTCTTCAGCAATGTGCGCCTTTGATTTACTATGGAATCGATTCCACAGGATTCAGGCCTCATGATTGACGCTTAACCACCCACACCATTAGACAGTATTTCGACTTTCGTCAGTTTGTCATATAACGCAACTAACTTCAGAATGTTCCTGATGTTATAATGAGAAGTTGTGACTGGTGGAGTTTAAACATATCGGGAGTGGAACATCAATTACCAGTTACAATGATTAATGGTTATATTGTACCACAAACTTGCGGAAGGTGAAATTCTAACCGTATACGCCTTCCGGATAGCATAATGAAGCAAATGGTCAAGCGTTTACCGTTAGAACTTAAGTCCTTGGGTTGAATTCCGTGGCAGTATGAAGAGTAGGCAATACTGAGGATCATCATAGTAGGAAGCGAGAGTAATTCAATGCTCCATGATTTTCGATGGTACCCAACCAACATTAATCCGTAGCTAACACATACAACTTAACACCTATTTCTACAAAACCGCCTTAAATAAACCGTTATTTACCTGTTTAAATGTACGAAATACTTTTAGCATTGGGCGAAAAATGAAAGCGATTATAAGGAATACTGAAAAGTTGGAGAGAGACTTAACTCAAATATTCTCCCGCAAACCTTAACTCTAATAATACAAATGACATTTACTCTAAACCTTATGTAGATTGATAATCCTAGTCTACATGTGACCGGTAAACTTATATACTGAACCCTAACTGGATACATATCCACTGAATGTTAGGTGGGTGCTCATTTTCTTGACTAGATAGTTGTCAAGTGATAATTTTTTATAAATCTGATAGATTAATACACACGCTCTAAGATGAACGGATATTAGAAGACAAAATGATCAATCATCAAATATGAGTAATTTTATGCCAGGAATTCATTTGAATCACTACCACTGATTACCATATACTGATCTTCTAGGTCATTTGTTAATTAATAAAATTAAGACACGGGTATCAAATTTATTTATTACTCACCATATCGCTTAACTTAACCTAAACTTAATCCTGACTTGAATCATAATTACAAATTGTTTCTTTATCTCTGATTCGCTATATCGAGGTAATCCGCTCAGGATGCATATATAGCAACAATGATTGACCAGCTTCAGTCTATAACAAATCAACAGGAATATACAAGTTCATCCTAATACCAATGTGCCCCTTGCACAAGCGTGACTGTCCGAACTCAGTAGTCTAATGGTGAGCGCAGTGGCGTTTGACACGAAATGAACTGCGTTCGAATCCTAGTGTGAACATCAACATTGGGATGCAGGTACATCCAGCCGATGAGTCCCAAATAGGACGAAACGCGCTTAGTCTAATGGTGGCGCGTGGTTGACACGAAATGAACTTGCGTTTCGAATCCCTAGTTTGATACATCAACATTGGGACTGCAGGTACTATCCAGCCGATGAGTCCCAAATAGGCACGAAACGCGCTGTCCTGATTCCACTTGCCAGTCATAATCCAACTATATATATTATAATATATATATACTATATATATAATATATATTAATTACAAATTGCTTCTTTATCTCTGATGGATCCATATCATTTTTAATTTTGAAGCACAAATGAATAGTTGAAATCATATACTACTTTATTGGAATATAACCATTATGATTTTCTCAATGAAGAAAAAGTTACTGTGAAATGGGTTTATTCACAACGTTTCAAAATATTCACATTCCCAGTTTAGTGCCATTCTGTATGACGGATAAATAACACAAGCGTTGTTAACTTATAGTCCTGAAAAAAAGTATTTAATGAATAATATACTCAGTAATGAAACATACACCTAATAAATGAACTAAAATTGTCAGCATACGAACCTACAAATGTTATTAGGATAAGCTTACATTTTCCCGTTGATCTGTAATGGACTGAAACTGGTCAGCCTCTGTTACCATATATGCATCCTGAGCCTATTGCTTCAGTATAGAGTTAGTACACAAGTAATATTTAAGTTAGACTGTGTGAATATCAACATTCGGATGCAGATACATCAAGCTAATGAGTTCCAAATAGGACCAAACGCGCGTCCTGGATTCCACTTGCTAGTCACAATTCAACTTAAATACTATAAACGTTATATTCATAAATCAGTTAGGTGAGTAAACATGTATGAAAATGATTGCATCGAACAGAAAAATAAACCTAAAATGATACCTGATTTGCATGAAATTGCTTTTAAATTTGAAAGTATTTGTATCTTCTAAACGACTGAAAATGATTCCCCCCCACTTACCACGCGTAAACGTAAACTGTGTCCAGTAAATATAAATACTAAAATATTATAAATACACACCATTTATACAAATGTGGCCTTGGGAACTCAGTAGAATAATAGTAAACACGGTAACATTAAACACTAGAACAATAAGTTCATATTGTAGTATAAACATCAACGCTTAGAATGGTAAAAACATTCATCTGATGAATCTGAAACAAGACAAAATTTTCATCTTAAATTCTACTTATCAAATCTAAATTTAATGAATTCATTTTAATTAAACAAATTTTTTTTATATTCTAAGTAAGTACAAATCTAAGTAAGTAACATTTCATTTAATAAATTATATTGTTACTAATCACTAATTTTACTACTTAAATAAACAAAGTAATTGATCTTTGAATGAATTTGAATTTTATTGATAATTGAATTTACATAGCAAATGTTAATTATCATACACTAATAACTATAAATAAATTATAACATAATGTAATTTTAAATTATATCATTTGTTTATATGAATTAAATTAAAATAATTAAACAAAATTAAATTGTTAATTACAATTTGAAAATTTAATCTTTAAGACGTATCATTTGTAATCCCACTCCTCCTCACTCAGACCACACTCCACCCCTTTACCTGATAGGCAAAGTTACAAAAGATTAATTGATGGAAATTATTATTTATTTTTTTTTCAATGAGATATCTGATAATTCATGTAATTGTATCTTGAATGAACTAGTAATTAGACAAGACAGAAATGAAAATAAACACATTGAAAGATTTTCACAATAGTCATAGTGGGTTGAAGTGGGGCGCGTCGAGTTGCGAGATGGGGAGAGAGGTAGTAATAGATTTATAAGAATGAAAATATCATTAAGATTAGAAGTTGATTACATAAATTAACTGATAGATAATCTAACCAAATATGTAGCTTGAATACTTGGACCATATGTGATGTGAAGTATTGAAATGTCATCCGAATTTAAGAATAAGTGAAGTGTCAAGTTTTTAATGATTCCTCCTTGTATATATTAATCTATGTGTAAAGTGAGCTATAGACATTCAGTATAAATGTTTGGTATCTGATATTGGTATAAATGTACATAGCCTGTTAGATGTTTACAAAATGATAAAATGCTTAAAATTATTTCATATAATCCTGATTGCAAAACCTCATCATTTTAATAGTCATTATAAAAACATCCAGTTTACAATAGAATATGAACATAATAATCAACCCAATTGTTTAGGCCTTGAAGTAAAACGGTGAATGGATGAGATAATTGAGAAAAGTATGTAGAGGAAAGATACTTGGGTGAGACAGTACTTAACTTATAACAGATTTTACCATAACAGTAGTCCACTCAGTAAACTGATAAAAACGGATAAAACTATAAAATAGATGATGAGCTGATAGTAATCGAAAATAGCCTTATAAACAGTTGATACTCGAAGAAATTTATGGAAATGTACAAATGAATACATCCAAATAAAACGATGGGTATCCAACCGGGGAAATAAGCTATCTTCATACGTCTTGTATTAAAAACAGGTGAGTTCTCAGAACGAGTTGACAGTGGAATCAGAACAGCACTAAAGTGAACCTTGTCAGCTGCCTAATTGGTTTTTTTGTACAATACCATACGCCTGTTGAACCAGGTACCCTTCAGATATCACTTGAAGTCGCATCCTTAACTTCACATGTATGTGTGGTGGCTAGTACACGAATAGGACTGAGCAACATGTTTCTACTAAGATTTACGAAAACTATCCTTTGGATTGCAATTTGCTGGAAACTATTTAACAGTATATATAATATAAATGCTTCGAAAGTATTCAAAATTATCATCAATCATGCAACTTCAATATTACGGCGTTTTGCTTATGCATTTACTATCAAACGTTATTCGAGTGACTTTGTTTACAAAAGATAACGTGATAAGTCCTTCAGTATTGTAAATAATTTAATAATTCTCTCATAAACAATCACCTACATGTTCCCAAAATAAATTGACTATTTTTCAACATTCACCGAATAGTTACGCAATAATGTATTTCAATTTTCTTACAATTGTTCAATATTGTGTTATTTCAAATTTAAGAAGACTACATTATACTTCGCCTTTTCCACCCCCCCCCCGTTTATTAACGGTATCCACACTGTATCCATAGTAAATTTGCATGCTATAAATACACGTCAAATGTAATCACAATCATAAGCACGTCTTGTATCTTTATTCTAATTATTATGACTTTCATGCCAAACATTCACTTTAATGCCAACAACTAAACTATGTGAAACACGTAATTCTACACAATCCTTTGTAACTTTAAACTGTTCTCAATTGACAAGAAGCTTAGAAGTCAAATGAATCCGTTCTATTTCGTTAATCTTCTTCAGTTATCCAAATGCTTAAAATGAAAAATGATAAACACTTGATATCTATTATTTGGTGTTTTGGTAGTTATTACATTTGAAGCTTCATATTATCAACTGACCTTAATTATATAACTACTGAGAACTAGATAGCACTGAACAGATGTTTAGTTCAATGTGTGGGACTCTTCAAGCGGAGTCCATCTAAGTGCACATCGAGGACACAGTCCACAACCTTTAGGTTGAATGGTACGTATTGAAATTTTAGGCCATCAAATTATCACCTAACAATTAGCATTTCTAACTTCGGTTAATCAGTGATACTATGTCAACTAACTAACTAACTAAGGCAATTTTGCTACGTGAAACTTTACATTCATAAAGTAAGGAGGTCAGTGGGTTTGTATGTGTCGTAGTTGTGTATTGTATTAAGCAGTTCAATACTAAAATGAAACAGTTGTCGAGTACTTACTACTTGTCATTAGTTATCTAACTATGATCTCAAGATCTGAAACAACAAATCTAGTCTACATTTACATTTCTATATGAATTAATTTAATGTTATTTACATATGCTTAGTTAATATCAATTAAGCTTAAATATACATAGTAACATGGTTACATAACTATCATGTATTTCATCAACTATCACAAATAAACAACAAGTGATATAAATTTCAATGAAACCTACAAAATTTTTCCTTCACTATTTTAATGAAGCTTCTGTAAATCAATGATAAGAATATTTTTACTTTCAACTATGGAATACAATTGGCTTCACCATGACAAATGATAATTAGTTAATAAAAACTCGGCTGATAACATCTACATCACCTTTATATCTGATGAGGCTAATAACAGTAACAACCGTTACTAATTAACAAACTGTTGCATCGGATTTTACATTGTCACACACTGCCTGCATATTATTCCTTAACGTATACGTTGGTATATTGATTTTACTGAAACTGATTAACATTTTCCCAAGCCATAGACAAGGACTTGATTTTTTTACTTTGTTTAATCAAAGTAGAACACTAATCTTTCCAGATATACTTATAGATATCACATTTTAATCATACTTTTACATCATTTTGACATATTAAATTTGAAGATAATTATATCTATACGTTAACTTGTTATGGACTGAAACTGTTCAGTCATGGTTGTTGACGTGTCCTAAGTAGGAAGAAAAGCGCGTTCTGGACTACACTTTGCCAGCCACAATTTGTCTTCATTCATATTGTCTTATTGATATCATACACAAAGATCATTAACTGAACATGAATAGACAAGTGGATTAGTTTATTGATTGTATATGTATATCTTCGATAATTCTGATTATGACCGTTCTTCTTCCCTAGAAGAAGATTAAACCAGTTTGTCGAGCATAACATTGGAATTTCATTCACTAATACTACTTAAAAATCAATCTAATCCCTGATTGTCTTCTATATACTCAGCTCCCACTTTCTATCAAATTGTCGTAGTCTTCAAGAAGTTCAAAGAACCTGAAGATCGATAATTCCAATCTTTGATGTGGATGTAGGTATTTAGTTTAGTTGTTTACATTTGTACACTTACAAGATTTCATTAGCAACTAAAAACCAGGGTGCACTTGATAGTGGTTACTCCCTAGTATAAAATTTCTCATTAATGTACATCCTCAATTCTGCCATAGAATT
This sequence comes from Schistosoma mekongi, assembly GCA_034768735.1. Classification (NCBI taxonomy): domain Eukaryota; kingdom Metazoa; phylum Platyhelminthes; class Trematoda; order Strigeidida; family Schistosomatidae; genus Schistosoma; species Schistosoma mekongi. The sequence continues at coordinate 78,270,834 of CM068306.1, read as the reverse complement.
GGACCCATAACCTCCAGGTCTCATGGTAAATACTGAGCCATCTGCCTCACTAGACCACCTATTGTCCTGTTGGGGAATTTTTATTTTTTATCATTATGTAATATAGAGCAACAATCATGCATAGTTATTGGAGATAACTGTGTCATTCTCGATATGTCTAAACTTCACAAATCAAGATTTCTCACTATAACTTCCTGAACATTCTATAGATTTCCCTAGAAAATTCCAGGGTTAATGCTTCTGGGGAGTTATAGACTAGAACGAAGTAGTTGTCTTGTGCTCATAGGATTTTAATTGTACCCCATCAACACCAGTCTGTAGAGAATACAAACAACTAATATTTTGATCATTATATTATTGTTTTTGATGTTAGTCTGTTGTTAGTTCTATTTCATTTGAATAAACAGATTTCTCCAGGTACTTCCTTTCACTAATTTGGTGAAAATAGCATGACATCTTGATGAAGTATTTTTTGACATTTATAATTTTACATATAACTTACTACTATTCACTTTGTTTCTAAGAGCTTTATGATAGAATTAAGATTCCATGTTTTCCATTGTTGGTTGTCGCATCTTTATTATTCTATGCATCACTTTATACTCTACGAAAGTAGCATCATATAGAATTACACATAATGTACTTAAAATATCCTTACACCGAAATTACTTCAAGATATCTTTTGTCTAGTTATGTGTTTCGGTATAAAAACTGCATTTCGGGAATTACCGAACTGATACTACTCATAAGTAGTGAAATACATTTATTTACATAAATTATGTATAAATTAGCAAAAATTATTAGTAATATTCAGATTTTGCACAAAAAAAGTCAAATATCAAATTACTGATTAGCAAAAAGTATTTCATTGTTTAATTCATTTCATAAGATAACGAATATATTGAGAGCCGATGTAATACGACTTATAACAAAACATATACATTAAGTATGTGATGATATAACAACACTTGTGAAATGATGAAACAACTGTAGCTTTAAACAGAGTACCGACTTGATAATTTGACTTAGTTTTAAACTATTAAGTAGTGCATACACACAACTCTATTAAAAACCAAACACAAAATATTCACTATTTGAAATGATTCTTGCTATTTGTAAATCACTTTAATAGCACTCTTCAATTTATATTTCTATTATTAAGGAATCTATGGGGTTATAAGACTAACATATCGATTTTTCATGAAAAGGTTTGCAACCAACTGGAACTTCAGAAAAAAAGGCTGACCTCACAAAAGATTATCTAAACCTTGGTACTGAAAGTTATGTTTATAACGATTACAGTTCTCAGTACCAATAGATACAGACTAATGAACTATTGGTTTTGTATATAAATATGTTTACTTTATATCATTAGTAAACTGAATATAACTGAATATTTTATAATCACTTCAATCAGTAAATCAACGAGAAGAGACCACAAACAATCGGAAATCAATCTGAATAGAATGATTTTCACATTTAAAGAACTCATTTTATAACCAATAAATACTACTGAAAGAATAGATCATCAAGCAAAATGTATATACTTATCTTTAAATTGGGATGGTTACTTTTGTGGAGATTGGTTATTCTATTTGATTGAATATATCACAGATTGATGTTGGCAAGGTACTATTGAAAACCAGGGAGCACTAGACAGCTGTTTCGTTCTAGTGTGGAACTCTTCAGCAGTGCGCACCCACGATTCCGCACCAAGGGCTTCAGGTTGTCGCGAACGCCTAACCATCTGCACCACTGGGTCGGCATCCAATGGTAGAATTCCCACTTCCATCAATTTGTGATATATATAGAGCGACGATTATCCATTGTCATTGGTGATAACTGTCTCACTCCCGATAAGTCTGAACTCCATCAGTCACGACTTCTCACTAGAGCTCCAGGAACATCCCGGAGTTAGTCACTAATGAGCTCAATTCAAATAAACAATCTTCACAAAAATAACCACCCCAATTGAACTATAATAATGAGCTCATTAGTGACTAACTCCAGGATGTTCTTGAAGCTCTAGTGAGAAGTCGTGACTGATGGAGTTCAGACTTATCGGGAGTGAGACAGTTATCACCAATGACAATGGATAATCGTCGCTCTATATATATCACAAATTGATGGAAGTGGGAATTCTACCATTGGATGCCGACCCAGTGGTGCAGATGGTTAGGCGTTCGCGACAACCTGAAGCCCTTGGTGCGGAATCGTGGGTGCGCACTGCTGAAGAGTTCCACACTAGAACGAAACAGCTGTCTAGTGCTCCCCGGTTTTCAATGGTACCCTCTGCCAACATCAATCTGTGATATATCCAATCAAATAAAATACTTATCTGCCAAAAAAACAAAAATTAGGTCAGAGTGAATTAATATTTTCTTTGCATAAATGTATTTGTTAGTTCTATATGATAGATGCGCTAAACCACGTAATTCATAAAATCCATCAAGGCTATTATCTTCAATTCATACCGATGACTATAACATATTTGATGTTAAGTGAACAAGGATTTTCAGAAAAGGAACTACATATCTAAGATATCCTGCTTACAATATTTATAAAAGGAAATATACAAGAGGTCAGAAGTTACAAAGACATGACTAGAAAATAGAATAATTCTACAAATTAAGACGTTTTTCAACCAATAAATCAATAACACTAAATTACTGACAATTGAAATACTGTCAATTTTGATATCACAAATTGATGTGAATCAGACAACCATTGATCACCTGGAATAACTGGATATCTGTTTCGTTCTAGTATAAGACTCAGCAGTATGCATCTACGACCCCATCGGGGATCGAACCCAGGACCCTTTGGCTCCGCGGCGAATGGTTTACGATTGAACGGTTGGTATTTGTAATCCAGTCAACCGTTACGAGCCGACTTAATGGTCCAATAGTAAAGTGTTATCCTAAGAGCCAGAGGTCCTCCGTTCGATCCCCGATGGGGTAGTGGATGCCCACTGCTGACGAGTTCTATACTAGAACGAAACAGCTGTCTAGTGCTTCCAGGTGATCAATGGTTGTCTGATTCAGATCAATTCGTGATATCGAAATCGACAGTTAACTATCCCTATAAACCCCCTAATTGTAATTGACATTCTATTGGAATGGAATAATTTTCACATTACACGATTACATTATGTAACCATCATAAATTTGATTGCAATCTGATGACTACAGCATCTAAATGTTTTGGTTTCATTTATTTAATCACAATGTTTACATGAGTCATTCAGAATAAATGATTGAATTTGAATTGTTGATGTATCTTATTAAATGAGAGACTGTATAATGATACTCACCTTTGAGATATTGGGGAATATGTGTAATGCTGATTGGTGCTTTGAGTTGTGTTGTATTCACTGATGGTGATGGTATAAATGAGTATCGTGGTGTTCAATTATTAAATGAGGTAACACAATCATACTTATATAGTGTATGAGTTCACGTTCACTAATAAAGTAAATACAGATCATATAGTTAAGAATGATAATGAAGTGTTTCTTAACCCGATTGATGAGTTCAGTAAATACAACACAACTAGATTTATCAGCTTCACCATTCACGACTTTTCACTAAACTACAGGGATGTCATGAATAATGGAGTTTTGACATTTCAGGAGTGAGACAATTATCACCTTTAACAAATAGGAATGTCAACCTGCATCATAAATCGTCATCGTCATTTCAGCGATAATCATGATATCGTCTTATCTGACTATAATAAATAAACTAAATTCGTTCAACCTTTGGTCATGAATGTTCCTCAATATATGAGTAAGATACAACGATTCTTCTCGGTTAGTTAAAATAAACTAAAAACTTTAAAGAGATATGTTTCACTCGATTGTGCCAAATGTATTCAGTATCGTTAATAAAACGATTAAGAGTACAATACTAGTAAGAAAATGGAGTCTAATGATTCTGGATTCTTACGAGACTGTCGATTTAGAACCGTTTCATGATATACAACTACATTAATCTCGATTTACAATCTAAGTTATCTGTCTAATATGCATAACGAAACAATAAACTTAAAATGAAAACCCGCATCGACAAATTGATTGAAGTATGAATTCTACCAATCGGATATAAGTTAATTAGTGTTAATGGTTAGGCGTTCTGGATGAAACTTGATTGTCGTAGTAAGGTCAACAGTGTACACTACTAAAATGTTATATATTATAACTAATCAGTTGTTCAGTATTCTCTACTTTTCAGTGTTACCTGGCAGTGAGTAATATATGATAAATACTAATGACAAAACTATTTTTTCGAGTTGGATTGTGATTGAGAAGCGGAATCTAGAACGCACGTTTTCTCCTATTTAAGACTCGTCGGCTGGATGCGCCTGCATTCTGACTCAGTCAATAACAAATTAACGGAATGATACAAAAACATTCGAATTGTTTTTATTATTTTCTTCTACATGACTTAATGAACACGATAAATCTTTCAAGACATTGTTTAATGTAACAAAACTAAATCCTTTGTTTTGATAATTAGGAAAAACACTTTAACTTAATATCACTTGAATATACCTACTTCCATACAGGAAATGTTAACAATACCTTATTTAAACTTTCAAGAGAAATATGGTCACCCAGTCAGTAAACACAGCTAACTTCATTTCATTGATAAGTTAGCATGCTAATACAACAATAATAGTTCAAATAAAAAATTCGAGATTTTCTTTTCTATCAATTACTTTACTTATCTTTCTACTACATTTAATCTATATCCGAATATTTACATCATTTTGTCCTGAGAACATTTCATCTTGACATATAAATAAGTGTATTGATAATAATAATGATCTTTTAAATGTCTTGGTATCTTCTCGATTATTTGTTATGGATAGTAGTTGATAAGTCTCTTTTGACATATATACATCCTGAGCAGATTGTCCCGATAGTGGTAGTTAACGAATATAGGTTAGGTGAAATCGTTGCTGACCAGTAGAGTCCATGAGGTGTGACTCGTCCTATTTGGAACTCGTCAGCTGGATGCACTTACATCCTTGTCAATGTAATTAGTATTGATGATATTGTCTAGTATGACTAGAGAGACGTTTCCAAATTAGATCACTAGATATCAAAAAACGCAGTACCACCAAAATTATTCATCTAAGTATTATTTGATTTGAATTTTGGTTGTCAAGACGAGCGTTTTGTTCTACTTGGGACTCGTCAGGTTGGTGTACTTTCATTCCAGTGTTGATGCTCACTTTGTGACTTGAGCTCAGTTCGTTTCGTGTCAAACACCATCGCGTTTTCCACTAGACTGATGAGTTCAGGCAACACTTGTGAATAGTCGTTACATCGAGGCAGTGTGCTGAAGATGCGCACTATAGCAAAAGAGACTGGCCAGTTTCAGTACATAACACATCAAAGGAAACATCCGAATTCATCCAAATTATATTCATTTAAGCTACCAGTTCTCTGCATAATTACATTTTTTAGTTTCAATAATGATTTAAAAAGGACCTGAACTAATTGAATTTAATTTAATAGTATCAAGAAGTTATGCCATACAGTTCGTTTGAACAACAAACATTGTGGTGGGATGAAGTGAATTCATTTGAACATTCTACGGTGCTCAAATTCCTCTACATACACACAAAATCGTATAATATTGAATGCAACATGCAAATGTAATAGTCACTTGACTTTAATAATGAGTAGTACACATTATGAGAGGTTTATATTTATTGACGAAAGGGGTAAGTGAGAGAGTTTGAGAGGTCATGATGTAATCTAATAAAAAAAACTATGTCTTAATTATTACGTAAACAGTAAACAAATTGATAAAATCAATAACACTTTCCAAAATTACCAATCAGGATAATTGTGGTGACAATATTAGTTTATGATTATGTGAGAAGATAGATAGATATGAAGTAATTTAGAAGTAAAATAAAACTAAGAGGAAAACATTTCAGGTTCTATTATGAATACATAAGAAGTCATATGACTAACAATAATAATAATAGCTATTTTCAGTAGTATATTCATTACAATATGAATGTTCAGCGGACAATGTCTGAACAAGTTACTCTCTTTCGATGTACACATTGAGAGTAATTGCAGTAAATTCGGTGGACTCATCCGTGAAGTAGGATACCACCAATAATATACAGTCCGAAGTCACCCAAGCATTGGTAATAAATATGTATTTATATTTAATAAGGTGTTTTAAATGGCATCTTAATGTCAGACAATCGATATAATCATTCGAAAACTTAAACCATACATGATTAGATATACATCAGTTCGTGTTCATGTAGGTAGTAACACCACCACCACTCTTCTATATGATGACAGAATGATCCTGAACGAGAATCTGGAAGCGCTTTAGCGATACTAAATTGTCATCATACAGGTCATGTAGCCAAGATTCTTGAACTGTGATTAGACCACAGATACGGTAAACGTTTTAGATTATTGAGAAATCGTAGGTGATTCGATTTTCGAATGAGAAATCTGCAATTAATACTAAGAATTACTGGAATAGACATCAGATGAATATTACTTCTTTTAAAAGTGTGTTGCTAGCCACCGTGATGTCTCCGCTTAGATCTCATTGTATTATTCACTTTAGGTTGCAAGCTTTTTAAACAGGCATGTGAGTATATAATGCTATTTTGGGACATGATTGAGGAGATAGAAAATATAGAAAGCAAAAATGTAACTTGTTGAAATATTTGGGAAAAATAGTAGCCTACGATTTTAAACAGGCCGCTTCAGATGTAAACATGTTAAAATCAACACTTTATTTGTAAAATATTTTGTTGATTTACACGATTTTATGCTTATGTAGAAGAAGTAAAACACGATGAAACGTGTAAATGTATTTACTTCATCCTATAAAGAAGGAAGTGGGAATTCTACCATCGGATGCAGACCCAGTGGTGCAGATGGTTAGGCGTTCGCCGTCAACCTGAAGCCCTTGGTGCGGAATCGTGGGTGCGCACTGCTGAGAAGTTCCATACTAGAACCAAACTACTGTCCAGTGCTCCCTGGTATTCAATCGTACCATGCCAACATCAATCTGTGACATATTCGATCAAATATTCACTATTAGTTTATTAAGTAGCCTTCTATAGTGACCGTTCCCGTATGATTCTTATTTCATTCAATGTTTTACTAAGTAAGAAATAAAAAAGGATACGTACTACTTTAGATCATTTTAATAATTACAATTGAAAATGATTGTGTAGAATAGAATTTTGAGAAATTTGTCTAATATAAACATCTGTATAAATAGTACACAATTACAATGGGATAATTTCATTTAGTAATGATGTAGCCTACTTAATACTACTCATATAAAATGCAATGGTTTTCTTTTGTGTGTGTGTGTGTGCGTGTGTTTAACATGAAATTGTAACATTGATCATTAATAATGGATTTTGTTTAAATTAATTTCTAAGAAAAAAAGAATCATGAAGTTCAATGGTCACTAATTTGTGAATATTGTTGGAGGTAATCTGTCCTGCATACACTTGAAATAGTTCATTTTTTTAACAGAGAAACCAATTATGCACCCTGGGACTATAATAGAGATGTTTGTCAAATGATAACAGTAGATACAGAATGATTGAAATAGGAATCATAGAATAACTTTGCTTCAAATACTACTTAAGTAATGCAATTAATAGAAACCTAACTCTATGCTACTAGTAGAATTAAGCCGTATAAAATAGGAGGCAGTTATCTATCAATGGTATTGAATACAACTGCACGCAAACTGAATGGAGATGGTTTGTAAAGATTGGTATTAAGTTTTCGTTGACTGAATTTGTCACAGATTTATGTTGGTAGGGTAAAATTGAAAAGCAGGGAGCATTGGACAGCTGTTTTGTTCTGGTATGAAACTTGATACCAGTACCACCTTAGATTCTGTCACGAATCACCGCAATCTAATTACAATAATCTGATCGTTAGTGAATAACCTTATGGATGTTCCTTAAACCTTAGTGAGAAGTTGTGACTAGCGAAGTTCAGACTTATCTTAAGTGAGATATTTATCAATGATGACAATGATTTATCGTGGCGTTACATCACAAATTGTATCGTAAATTAGTTGAATTTACAAATGTAAACTAACGATGTTGCTTTAGTGGTTTGACGATTAGTTGCTCAACTCGAGCACTAATTGCTGTGGGCTCGATTTCTGATTGTGTTATCAATTTATAAGACACACTTCATATTCTAAAATCTGCACAAACTGAAAGTTTTGTTTATTCAGTTTGTATAGTGATTGCATTTATACATTGCTGCCATTAAAGATTGTAACTAGTCAGTCCAAATGTGAATATCAGTATTGAAATGTGGCTGATACATCCATATGATAAGTCTAAAATAAAATGGTACACAGGTCTTGAAACATTCCCAGTCATAATCAGATATAAGTAAACAGGTATTCATCATACTACTTAATTATCACCAATAAAATGTATTAAATGACTATATTACCTAATAGCATTTCTCATTGACATACTGTTATGACGAGATGAAAGGAAGGAGGAGAGAGATGATTTGGTTGGTGGATGCGGACACCAATGAGATGCGTGCCTAGTTGAGAATGCACGATTGACCTAAGCCCATTCACCCCCCAGGCCGACAATAGGACAACCAGAATTGAGAACAGGAAGATTGAGTACCGAGAACCGGAGAACGTATTATATTTTAATCATGCCTTTATATACACATAAAATCAGACCACACAGTGAACCAATCATAAATCTAACATTGATACAGAACAAAAGAAATAGTGGTAGTGAATGGGGAGAACTTGTACACAATAAAGTAGACGTAGTTCGTAATAATAAACAATACACAAGAATCAATATACTAAATGCGAGAACCGGGTAAGGGGAACGTAACAGTCATAGAAATAAAATGATTATATCACTCATGAATAAAATAACGAGAATAGTCCCTCAAAATACAGTTCTGAAAGTTCGTTACTTTTCTTTAATCGCTCGGCATAACACATACATTATAAATGTTTGATACTAGGTTCAGTCTAAAATGAAACTCTTTACAAAACTACGAACATATGAACTAGATACTTAGTAAGTGATTTAAATAAGAGTTCCAATCAACATAATGGATTATTGTCAAAATGATAATACAACCACCATATGCTGTAACATAATGGACACAATGTCTTGTTTCGTAGACTAATCGCCACATTATAATTTGTTAGATGGAACTATAACCATGGCTAACAGTGGGCTTAGAAAAGCTACTCCATAATCAGTTTATTGTAAGTATCACAGTGTCATAAGACGTCTGTCTATCTGGTTATGACATATTACTCATATGTGCCATTAGAGACTATTATATTTGTCAAATGCCTATTAACACGGTTATACAGATTTTTTGAATACCTTCCTTGGAAAGGTAAGTCCTGATTTTATCACAATGACATTAAAAGTGATGATTCGATCCAAGAATTCCATTATTTCTATATAGTTTTTAGAAAAGGGATTTAGTCAATTTCGCCTCAATAAATTTATGGATTTTACTATTCATCCTACTAAATCTACTATGCGTGTCCCTAAATCACTTATCATTCATGAGGAAATTAAGGTTCACTGGTTAGTATGCTATGGCTACATTATGCCTCTCTCGTTCTTAGTGATGACGACATGTTATTAGTTAACTCCAATGTAAGTTTCAGCGCGAATAGTTCAAGTGTATTTGTCGAAAAATGTGGATTTGTGTGATATAAATTCCAGTCCACTGTAGATTATTGGCTCCTTCAGTATTACAGATCCACCGTTCAGAAGAGATTAAATATCACGAAAACTACTCCATGTACAGTGCCTTGTCGATTACACTGAAGCACTTTACATTGCAACTGAACAGTGAGAATAATTCTCAGGAGGAAGAAACTGGGCGTATGACATGAAAAACAGCTTGTAAGAGCTGGAATCCTGTTTTAAAATTTAATATGGTAATCACTTTATTGCACAAGCAGTTAAAATAATCAATTTTGTGGAATATGATGCCTTAAAAAGCCTAAACAATTTTTATTTTAAATAATGGCTATCAAGGAAATGTCGAATACATATTTCTTCTCCTTAGGAACTCATCAAGAGAACGTTCTGAAGAATTTCAGAGTTACAAATGAAACTACAAATCTTTTGGGTAGTATCTATGACGTATCATTTCTTTTTATTTGTTTCTTTCAAGTTCCTAAACACTAAGCACTATATTAAGTCTCTTAGTAATGTTACCACGATACAAAAAGATCCTACCAATTAGAAATTTTTATTTGCAAAAATTTCTTCAATCTCTAGCGGAAATTCATATTAGTACTAAGTAGATGACTCGTATCAAAATAAAAGACCTCTCTGGACTATGTTTAGGATTCTCACTCTAATCCTAAGTTGTCACAATGGTTATTACAGAAATTTACGGTAAATAATAGGGTCACAGTTAGGATTACAGTGAGTCCTTAGAATTGGGATAATAGCGAGATTTACACTTAGCATTAGAATTATAATGAGGGATAGTGTTGAAATGGTGTTGTTTTTTTTTCACACGAAACGTTGAATTCAAGGAAGATAACTCCGAAAAACTTCATGTTTACATAGCAGACAATAATTTATGTACTTTAAAGTCCATCTGTGACTAACTAAGTAACAAATGATCAACTTTACTTCGTTCTATATAAGATTTAAAGTAGTTGTCATCATATTTTTAAATTTCACAGGAAAATATAAAATAAGTTATGATGAGTCTAATTGCCTTGGAAACATAATTTACTGTTGTAATCATTGTTTTCATCTACAATTTGGTACTGTAAAGTAAATGTGAGTACATCGTCAAAGAACATTTTCAGAATAAAAAAGAGAATCTATTATTAGCCATATTGAATTGACATTCAGCCATCAAGATAATAATGAAATACTTCACAAGCACATTTAATAATCAAATGAAATCATGGCATTCACACAGTAAGAGCCTGAAGCAAATCATTCAATGTCTGATTAATAAACATATATACATTTCAGTGATACAGTAATAATAATTGTTAAAGACTGATCTTGATGAATCCGTTGACAAGGTGAATGAATGATTATGATATTAGACTACGTGGTTCGAACCCTTCATCATTTCACATGATCATGTAGGTATAATATCATCAGTTTACTTCATTATATTAGATACCTCTTATTAATGACCTCATTGTGTTCGTCAGTCGATACAACTGTGAAATAAGTTTACTTAACTCAGTTGGTTTACAATATTTAACAAGATAACGTTGCTATATGATTATAAACTGTCATAGTAAACAATCTCCCCAAATATTTTGAGAGCATGTAAGATTTGAGCTGTTATACACAACCCTTCGGATTAGATTAAATAGATTGCCTAAATGAAGTATACGGTTGAAATCTGTGAATAAATTGACTGTAAGTAATCTATCTTATCACTATTAAATGGATAGTTTTTAAGTAGTAGGTTATTATAATAAACAAATTTCAGAAATAGGTTTTTCCGAAAAAAACTAAATGTATCCAACAAAACTTGTCTTTGGTTGATGTCATACATCTGAATAATTACCAAGTAATACATGTGACTTATTCAGTATAGTTCGCAGTAATACTGATAAATACTAATGATGCTTTGATGCCATATAATGTAATATCAGTTTCTACCAACTTCCTTAACTATAAGAAAGTATTTGATAAAATGGACAGATAAACATTATGGAGTCTTCTTCGAAACTATGGTGTATGTAAGGAGATAGCCAATATTATATGGCATCCTTACGACGGACTACACTGCATAGTTATGAGTGGAGGGCAGTTTACAGATTTATTCCAAGTGAAGAAAGGTGTCAGGTAAGCTCGCTGGTAGCTAAATCTGGAAATCATGAGAGAATATTACTAAAACAAGTTCTAGATTAAGGCTACAAAGATATTTATTGCTTTCTAGTGTACAGTTTTTAATAACCTGGGTTCAAATTCAACTGTATTAATATCTGCAATACTAAATATTTTAATGCCAAAAGTAGCATATTTCGTCAAGTGGTTTTCATCATAATTTACAAATGTTACCAGTATCTACGTTTCTACAATGTCTCCTATTTTGTCTCCAACGAAAAAGACTATGTACAAAAAAACTTGTATCCAAAGTAGAAGTACACTTTTTGACAGCAGTGTCATCCACTTTAGGAATTTACTGATAGTGAGAATACACAGGTATTATTTTTGAACTGTACGATAAGATCAGAGACGTGTGATGTTTCGTTTGAAAAAAGCACTGTTATTATCATTGACGATGATGATGGTGATAACGGACAAAATGTTTCTAGGAATGAGGAGAAGGTATGAAAAACGCATATGCAATACACATGGTTAGATTCTGCTAGTCACATCTTTTTCAGATATCTCTAGAACTACCTTTAGAGGTTAGTCATTAGTATGCAAATAGTTGTTACTCTGGGATGTTGCACAGATTTCTAAATTCGAAATCATATATTACGAAACGACCTTAAATGTATATCCAGCGGTGATCAGGAAACACGAAATAATTTTTTTGATTATTGTATAAGACACCTCATTTCTAAGAAGCCGTCACCCCACAGTCAATAGAACTCAGGATGGTCAAGCGTCTTCAGTGAAACTTAATTATCCTGACTTCTAACCATGGAGGAATTATAGGCGCCTGATACTTGAGAGTTTCAGACAAAAACAAATCAGCTATTTGCTTTTTTCTTACCTTAAGTGGTTGTCTGACTAGAATTTTTCAGTACATGAGATTATAATGTGCGTATCTAAGTATTGAATTCTAGTTAAGGAACAGACAGGAAATTGGAATAGGAAACCTAACTTCTTCTTATAATTATACATAAAAAGAACAAAGAATTATTCTAAATTTCGTATATACTAAGAATGGGGGGAAGGGAGGAGAGATTGATAGATATGTAGCCTATTCAGTATCCAACTATGAATTCACCTACTTTTCTAGGTTACTATAGTGAATTACGAGTAATTAGTTTGAATTACTGTTAAGGAATATAAGGGAAGTAGACGATCACGTGAACCGAACATCATTCATTTGATACATTTGTTTACATGGTTAGAAAAAGGAAACAACATAAAAGTAACCAGTTTTATCAGTGTATTCATAAGGGAATAATGAAGATATTTATGCATATGTATGTATTAATCTATTGTTGATATAAAGTACATAAATTATCATTGTCTCTATTAACACATTTGTAACCCATAGTGAATCAATTTGATATTTACTAAAAAGTTACAAATTCCTAGTATATTTCGATTGGAATATTCAATACACTTGTTTCACTCTGTTTGAAATTGAATTCGATTCTTATTCAAAATATTAACAACGAGACGTAAGTATATACAACTGATGAAACTCTAATGGGATGAAATTGTATGCGATACATTCCACTGCTATCTGTATTCTTAACTAATATCTGAATTCTACCAATAGTTATAATATATTTTAAACAACACTAATAGACCAGCTAAACAATCGTTAATAAACTTAAAACATCAAAGACATGATTCACCTTCACTTCAGATAATCTCATAGTGATTACCTCGTTACTCTGTGAAAATTAAGAAACCAGAAGACTTAGATGTATTAGTAAAACGTGATAAATATAGACCACTAATTTGCAAGACGATAATATAAACTAATAAATCTAAACACAAAATTCTGTTGTCAAGTAGAATCTAGCAGACTTGAATATTTAACATAGTAGTGTCTATTTTAACTGGAAGTAGACAGATGAAGGGTTTGTGCTCTGAAAATTCTATGTTCGATCTCCAGTTAGATTGCCAATTTATACATCAGGGAAGTGTTTTATGTAGAATGGACAGATTTTTGATCATTCATGACTTTCCATTGTTTTCTAATAGAAGTCACTCTTTGATATATAAGTGAAAAATTCAACAATGCCAAAAACCAACTTTCTCTGTAAACTAAACTAATGTCAGATAACCAAGAACATTCAGTGGAATAAGTCTTTGAAATATATCATAATTTGATCTAATGCAGTATAGTTTGTGATGGACTATTCAAACCTCATCATTAGTTAATTTGTTCGCTTTGAATTCGCTTTCAAGATATTAAACAGTACTCAGTTTATTACTTTTGTAATTATGTCATACTTAAGTTGTGTTTCTTATGAATATTGATTTTTAACTTCTTGTTTGTGTTTGTCGCCGGTTGATTTCGGTTGCTTATCACTGGAAAATGAAGAAGATTAAACATATTTTGTTGTAGCATATGATTTATCAGCAGTGTGCAGCCTTGTCTTCAAAATAGAAATGAATGTAGAACAGCAACAAAAGCTCCGCTGATAAACTATCAATCCTGGCGAACTTAAAAACACTAAATTCATAAAAGAACTATGTGATGGATTGTTGTCTACTTCTAAAGCCTTGTAATCAGGAAATTCTAACATCATTTTGGTTATAGGTTACCAATATTAAGCCTGATTAATTGGTTTGTTGTAGGAAGCTCAACTTGTACCCTACTTTATTCAAACATACGATTCGTTTTCACAGGTAGTGTATGCATTCAAACTATGAGATTTATGACTATTTTAGTTTACATGAACAACATTAAAAGTAAATAACGATACACAGTTATGAGACACTTAATATGTTGACACTGTTTATAAATATGTGGCATTACCAGTTCTGTCAAAGAATCTAGTTCTATAGTGCAGGTTTTCAAAGGTCATCTCGATGCTAATCAGTCATTCACTTTTAATCGTTGTAAAACATGGCATCAGTCTGCATTACCTAAAGTTACATTACTGTATTTACACATCAAGATGTATAGAGAACGAATAGTTTCAAAAGAATGAATAATATGTATTGGATACATCTATCAATCCCCTCACTCTCTTCAATAAATGATAGTTACTAAGACATGTTACACATGCCGTTTTACTCAAAGTATACTGTTAAATCAATACATCACTTCATATGATGAGTATTACAGGATTGATTATACATGGATTAATCATTTAATAGTTGTCAATATCACGTTTTCTAAGTCTATAGTATTGTTGACTAAGTTCCATTGATAAAATTTTATTGTAATTAATAGTACAAGTGACATTATATGCACTAAGTTTTTTATGTCATACGGTTGGACTAGACGGTGATTAAATCAGCCGCTATTATGCCATGAATCCATTAATGTATAGTTTAGTCATAAAGACGATATGTTGTATCCATAATATCTCTATATTAATATGTAATATTACAAAATCTTGATTAAAGTGAGTTACCTACCGACTATCACCAGCTACTTAACACCGACATTTTTAAAATGTGTAGAAAATGAATGGTTTCTATAAGAAGTTGTAATCATTCTTATTGAAGATTGAAGTGTGGATAACATTTAAAGAATTTTCACAATACAACGTCAAATATATTATAGTTCAATTGGGATGGTTATTTTTGTGGAGATTGGTTATTTTATTTAATTGAATATATCACAGATTGATGTTGGCAGGATATCAGTGCTTCCTGGTTTTTAATGGTACCCTGCTAACATCAATCTGTGATATATTAATCGAATCAAATTTATTAGTTGAATTATGTTGAACGTTTTCAGCAATCTTAAGTAGAATACACAATGATTTGTTTTAATGAAATGAGAAAATTGTAAAGGTTATGGATAAACTTCTGGCAAAACATGGTGTTTTAAAATCTAGATCCCGTTCATCTTCAGACTAGAACTACTGTTCTCTGCATACAATATTCATTTATCTAGAACTAATCAATGTTTACCATGCACTTCAAAGTGTTAATATACTTAGTAACTACCTTATAATGAAATTCTATTGTATATCATATTCACTAGTTGAATGTAATTATCATAATTGTGTAATGATGCTTCTAATAGCACTTGAACTTAATTCAAATGTCAATAGATTATTCATTAATTGTAAACAGTTATTAACTCAATCAATCAATATAAAAGGTGTTGAGATAACATTTACAAGTCCTTATTGTTATGCATGCATCATAAAAGTCATCACATAATGTTATGTCATAACTTGTTTACTCTTACTCATCAAATTACAATGAAAAAAAAATTTGTTTTGAAAAAAACTTACCATAATATACAACAATAGATTTATACATTATTACAATATTTTGTCGTGTAATTAATTTTATTTGTTACGAAAATATTGAAAATGTTTCCTTTTTCAGTAGTTACTTATTAGTAGTATCTTTTGTTTTAAGTAATTTACGTTTCCAGTGTCTATTTTTTTTTGTATTTATTGTCTATTTAAATAAATTTTTAGATTGAAATAAATTAACCAATCAGAAATTATTTCATAGAAAATAATACGAATAATAATACACATAGATAAATGAATACACTTGATAGATCGACTAAGATAGCAACAAAACATTCCATAAGTTTATTCCAATCAAACAATTGTTTAGTATTAAAGGAAGTTGGATAAAGATAGATGAATTTAAAAGAAGTCAGTTCATATTCTTAATGACATATTAATTACAACAATAAGTAAAAGGAATAAGAAAATATCTTTATCTTCAGAATGCCAAGTTACTTTTCATGTGGTTGTTGTCAACTGATTACAACGTGTAATAATTGAGAACTGAAACTATAAAATAGAATAGTTAAGTTTCAGTCGATCGAATTTGTCATAGATTGATGTAGGTAGGGTAACCTTGAATACTAAGGAGCAATAGACGTCTGATTCATCTTAGTAAGAAATTCCTCACCAGTCGATACACCAGAATCCACCCGAAGAGCTCCAGTTTGGTGTATGCATAACCCTCTGCTCTATTGGGTTGGCCGTTATCGAATGTTAGAATTTCCACATACAGCAATCAGTATAAACCAAATCAATTTAGTTATAATAATCTGATCATTAATTTCAGGATGTTCATGTGGCTCTACTGAGAGGTTGTGACTGATGAAGTTCACACTTGTCAGAAGTGAGACAATTATCTCGATGGCATTGAATGATCGTAGCGTTAAATGACAAATTGATTGAATTTCGAACTCTACTATTTCATGCCTGTTCATTAGTACAAAGTTATGTATTCTTCAATCTTGAGGCATTGATTTCCCTGGCTGAATGGAGGGTGTTCACTGTTGAGGAAGCTTCACATTATCCAGTGCTTCCTGATTCTCAATGCTAACCTATCAACATTAATCAATGGCGGATTCAATCGATGTAAACTTAAAACCACAAACCCCCACAGTTCAATACATGATTAAGTTAATTTGTAGTAAATATATACGATATTGTAACGGTAAACTAAAGTTTATGCAAAGATGTAAATATAGTTAAGTAGTAGAATACAATAAAATCATTGCAAATATACACACACATATAATTAGGATACATATACTACATGTCAAAGAATATTATGGAACGATAACAGCAAACCAAAGGCCAAATATCTAGAAAACAGTGGTTATGTGATGACTATCTGCTAATAATAAATAAAGTAAAATTAATGTGTAGAGCTCATTTAGCTGAGGATGTAACTGTTGAAATAAAAGAGAATCAAGAAGATGATGATAAAAATGTAATAAAATGAGTGAAAGTGTTTTAGAATGTTTGATGTTGAATGTATATTACCAAGGCAAGGAGAGGTTGATAACTGTTTTGGTTGGCTGCATAGAACAGGTTTCTGAAATCTGATGATGATAGCCCTAGTAAATTTGAGGAGTCCTGAAGTTGACTACATTTAAATCACTTCAATGAATTTCCAGACATTCGAGAGATGTCCGGTTATTGTACTGCCCAATATGTTTCTTTCTCTCCAATGATGGCAACTAAACTCTATTTATTAATGCAAAACGTAACTAACTCAAATGATAAGTATTTCACTGATAAGTAATAAAGTGTGTTAACTTCTTGTTGAGTGATAAGTTTAACAAACGTCACCTCATGTTTTGCTTTTTAATTGTTTATGACTATATTTTAAAAACAGCGACAATAAATAAATGAAGTTAGTAAGCACTGTGTATTGTCACAGAAATCTTACATGTTAGCTACGATTCATTCCACGCCACCCCCTCTTTTCCCTTCCACACAACTTCATAGTAATCCATAAAGGCTAATATAACAATCAGGTCATAAATTTCAATCAAGTGAAAATGATTGATTAAGTGTCAGACTTTTGATGTTTACCAATGATGATGATGATGATGATGATGATGATGATGATGATGATGATGATGATGATAACATTGAATAGCTGAGAAAATCATTTTACTGAACTGAATCATAATACTAATCACAACAACGACAACAATAACATGAAGTCGTCAGTGTTTTATAAGATATAAACATTGAATTCTAACAAAAATAACAAAGTGAGTTTTGATAGTTGTTCAAAACAAAGATGATTGTGAACAGGTGATATTTACGTTTTGAACTTACTAATCTAAATGCAAGGATAATTTTCAGTTGAAGTATCCAATAAAATATTAGTGCAGAGATTATATAGGACAGTTCAGACTACGTCCACTTCTGAAAATTCTTAGCTAATGATAACATTGAGATTAGAAAACGAATTATTCAGACTTCTTGGTCATCAATGTTTATATTTTTTTCAATTCAACTGGTTCTATATAACCGATTATAATAATAATATTAGCTTTATTCAATAGTATCTTTAGTACAATATGAATTATCAGCATACCGACTCTCAACAAGTTATTCTTTTACCATGTGCACATACGATTGGATTTACACCAGGTCGTGTTCACGAATGTAGCAACACCATTATTACAGTTTTACTTGATGACAGAACGATCCTGATAAAAAAGGTAATGTAGCCAAGATTCTTGAACTGTGATTAAACCACAGTTACGGTATATGTTCAGACTAAGGAGAAATTGTAGGTAGTCCAATTTTCCAATAAGAGATCTATAGTTAAGACTAAGAATTTCAGGAGTAGACGTTTAGTGAACATTGTTTCTTCTTAACTCATGTTTCCAGCCACCATAATGTCTTCGTTTAGATCTAACTGAAATACTCATGATAAGTCGTGAGTACACAATGCGATTTCGGAACATGATTGATCAGTTAAAACAGAACGATAAAGTAAGTTTTTGAGATATGTGGTAAAAATTGGTAGCCCAAGATTTGAAGCAGGCCGCCGAGTGTCGTAAAAATTTCCATTTAAACGTCTGGGAGCGTGTTAGGGAGTATCTTAGCAAACATGTAGTCAAAACAACAAACAAGTGATTGCTTTGTCATTTAGTTGATGCAGGTTATATTGTCAGTCTAAGCTAGTCGTTTTCATTAGTTTGTCGTGCTAGTAATCGTCCACCAAAATCTGTCAAACTCAAAGTTCTTCAAATATCAAAATCATTAGCTATTTGGATCTTCATGTATAAATGACAATATTCGTTTTTTTCGGTTATTTCTTTTTTTTTAACTTGATTAAACAACATATTAGTTAACTAATGTGTTTATTTATTGTTCACACATATTTCCCCGCCCCCACCACTGTAGCTATAAATTTACTTGAATCTAGTAAGTAATCGCAAAGGTCGAGCAGAAAGAATACTTAAGCAACGGTGACTTTTGCGAGCTCAATTTTTCAAAACCTCTTGAACAATGAACTAAAGAAATTTACTAAAGGCTTATATATCAAAAGTGAGAAATATGATTTGTGAATATTTCCACCACTTTGGTAGCAATCAGCTTATTCTTATTGGTTCATGATAATTTTCTTAACATTTTGTCATTTTATTATCTTTTGAAATTTTTCATTAACTCGCAATTTCCGATTCATTTCATATTTAGTTGATTGGATTCGTTATAGACTAATATTGACTGGTCCCGACCGTGCTGCTACCTTGACGTAGTGGTCGGGCTTGCCTAACGTGATGACTCAATCGGTCTATACTGGATGGAACAATCGTTCCTCTAGGTCCTACCATGCCAGGCAGGTCGGTTGAAGAGCGGTGAGACCAAAAGCAGCAAATATAAGGTCCGAGGACGAAGTCGTACTGCCGGCTGTACAGAGGTGTGACGGCAGTAAGGTGTTTTCTTCGGACAACCAGCATAGCAGCGATCCTGCCTTCCCACAAAGGAAGGGCGGGGTTAGAAAAGGTCGACCCTAAAAATGCACACCTCACCTTACTCCACAGATTTCCGTCTCCGGCAGTAAGGCCTCAACAAGTACGGAGCTACAACAACAACGAAAACCCCTCTCAAAAAGGCCGTGTGTGACCAGCCTCAAGCAGTTGTTCCTTGGGCACTGCAGTCACGCTCCCAGGTCTTTCAGGCCAACCCTAACCCATTTTGCTTTTCAGGTACATCAAGAAGAACCCTTCCACAGCGTGGGCAACTGGGAAGAGATAATCGCCCACATACCTCTAACAACACGCAAGATCACCGCCATTTTAATCAAACTCCTTCTTCTATTCCTAACATTTGTCCTGCCTCTACCTTCAAGCCTAAATCCTTATCTTCAACTTCCTCCTGTGTCATTAGTGCTAACGATTCCGGCCCACAAAATAACGTTCCTAGCATACTAAGACCACGCTCCAAACTTCACATTGGTGCATTCAATGTACGAACCCTGTGTCAAATAGGGCAACAAGCCTCCCTAGCTAGGACATTAGAATCCCGCGCCATTGATGTATGTTGCGTCTCCGAAACACGCATACAGGATCCTAGCGTGGTCATTCACTTGACCTCACCTAGTCAGAGTGAACAACCTTCGCGATACACTCTTCGTTTATCTGGCGACTCAACAGCAACTACTCGTGGGCTCGCCGGTGTAGGTATTGCGTTAAGTATGAAAGTAGAACAGGCGCTCCTTGAATGGATTCCTGTCGACAGTCGTCTACGTGCCGTCCGACTAAATGGTTCAGTAAGAACTCGGAAAGATAGGGACACACGCCGTTGCCAATTCGTCGTTTCTGCCTACGCCCCCACCGACTGCAGCCTGGATGAAGTGAAAGATGAATTCTACAGAAAACTTTCTGAACTACTTCATAGGGCCAAACACTCAGATTTGGTAATCTTGGCTGGTGATTTTAACGCCCAAATAGGTAGCTTGAACCAATCTGAAAGACATTTAGGTGGACGCTTCAGTGTTCCAGCTCAGAGAACGGATAACGGCGATCGTCTGCTGCAGCTTTGCTCAGATAATCGGTTATTTCTAGCCAACACAAACTTTAAGCATAAGGAGCGACATCGTGTAACATGGAAACCTCCTGGCCCTACTCAACGATGGACTCAAATAGACAATATTGCGATTAGTTGCCGTTGGAGAGGCTCGATAGAAGATTGCCGATCCTTCTGGAGTACATGTTTGGACTCCGACCACGCTCTAGTGAGAGCACGCATTTGCTTGCGTCTTACCGAGAGAAGAAAAACTACCATAGGTAAACCTATTAGATTTCATTTTAGTAATGAAACAGCCAAGATTAAATTCCAGGAACAACTGAAGAATCAATTAGGCAATTATAAAGATGCGTCCCGACTAGATACTGCTTGGCAAGATGTTCAAGCAGCTGTGGCATCTACAATAATATCTATCAAGGACTTAAATCAACATGTCAAGAAAAATCAATGGATCTCAATGGCCTCTGTTGATTTGATAGACTCCCAAAGACTTATCCCATCGGGCTCCGAACACGATTATGAGCGACGAGTAATCAGGCATAAACTGACGAAAAGTCTGCGAAACGACCGTGAGCAGTGGTGGGTGACGAAAGCAAAGGAAATGGAAAAGGCAGCGGCGATAGGTAACACTAGACAACTTTTCAAGTTGATAAAAGAAACTGGGGTTAAAAAATCCAGCGTTAGTGAGACGATTTCCGAAAAAGATGGAACGCTTATTAGCTCTCAGTCTAGACGTTTAGAACGGTGGGCTGAACACTTCAAGGACACAGTCTAGTTGGCCTTCAGCTACTCTAAAACTTCCCACTATTTCGAGACAGCCAGAATGGAAAGTCGACTTAGGTCCCCTGACTCTTGTCGAAGTCGAGAAAGCTATAGCCAATCTAAGGCGAGGCAAAGCAGCGGGTCCAGACGGATTATTCGCAGAGGCCTTTAAGGATGGTGGTCCCACACTGACAACCAGACTGACTGATATTTTGACTAAGGTTTGGGAACTTGACATAATTCCGTCTGACTGGTGTCAATCGTTAATCGTCCCAGTATATAAGAAAGGGTCAAAATCGTCTTGCAATAACCATAGAGGAATTAGTTTGACTAATATAGTGTCTAAAATACTAGCTTCTATAATTATCAGACGCTTAACCACAACTCGTGATCTCCAAATACGAGAAAATCAGGCTGGTTTCAGACCTGGTCGCTGTTGTATAGACCAGATATTCACCGTCCGTCAGATCTTAGAACACAGACATACTTTACGGCGCCCGACAATAGTGGTTTTCCTTGACTTGAAAGCGGCATTCAACTCTGTAGACGGTGAAGTTTTATGGCAGTGTCTTTCATTGAAAGGCGTGCCCCAAAAGTACATAAAACTTGTTAAGGCTCGTTACTCAAACACTATTAGTCGTGTCAGAGCATATGGCGAACTGTCATCTGAACTCGTAACCTAAAGTGGTGTCCGTCAAGGCTGCCCACTTTCCCCATTTTTCTTTAATTTCATAGTTGACATACTGTTAGAAATTACACTTTCATCGTCTGACTTTTCAGGAATTGATCTCCTACCAGGAGGTCCACTTATTGACTTAGAATATGCTGACGATATAGTCCTGTTCGGCGAAGACGCTGATACGATGCAGAGTCTTTTAACAGCAATAAGCTCGAATGCAAGCATTTTCGGAATGCGTTTCTCCCGCTCTAAATGCAAACTATTGCTCCAGGACTGGTTTTCGTCAACCCCTGAACTAAAGATAGGAAGTGAAGTAGTTGAGCACCCCGACCACTTCACTTATCTTGGAAGTCTGATTAGCCCTAATGGCTTGGTCTCTGACGAAATCTCAGTACGAATTCAAAAAGCTCGTTTGGCTTTTGCCAACTTACGTCACCTATGGCGTAGACGAGATATTCGTCTCTCAACGAAAGGGAGAGTGTACTGCGCAACAGTTCGCTCTGTCTTACTGTATGGGTGTGAGACGTGGCCATTAAGGGTAGATGACACTCGAAAGTTATTAGTTTTTGACCATCGATGTCTTAGAAACATCGCTCGCGTCAGCTGGGATCACCGAGTAAGTAATAACGAGGTTAGACGACGGGTGTTAGGCAAATGTGATAAATCGGTCGATGAGGTTGTAAATCTTTATCGACTGAGGTGGTTGGGACATGTGTTGCGTATGCTCAACTACCGTCTTCCTCGACGCGCAATGTTGGCTGATATGGGAGCAGGATGGAAGAGAGTTAGGGGTGGCCAAACTAAAACATGGCATCAGTCCATGAAGTCACTGACTGCTGGTTTGAGTCGTGTCGGTAGCTGCAGACTACCTGGATGGGGTCCTCGCGATTACCGTAACCAGTGGCTAAAACCACTGAGTGACATGGCCCAGAATCGATCACAATTGCGCAGATGTATTCACTCATTGTCCTCCCTTAAATCATGAGCTTTAAATTATTCCATTACTTTCTTTCAACGCCTCCTGAACCATATTTTATATGTTCACATTCCTTGTTACTATTATTATTTTATTTTATTGAAGTGATTTCTACCAGTGGTGGTGGTGTTAATCTTGCGGTGCCATGGTGGTATGGCAACTTGAACCGATGCACACATGTGTCAGGTTCTATGTTGATTGTACATACAATATTGATTGGTTCGGCACCATTGAAAACCTGAGATCACTGGACAGCAGTTCTGTCTTTGTATGGGACTTCTCAAAAGTGTGGTGAAGTTCAGACTTGTCAAGAGTGAAACAGTTATCACCGATAATAATAGATGATCATCGTAGTATATCACAAGTTGACAGAAGCGGGAATTCTACCAATGAACGTCACCCTGTAGTGTATTAAATTGAGTGTTCGCGAAACCTGAGGACCCTGAGTTCCTTTCCCCTGGCGGAATTACGGGAGCAAGCTAATCGGGAGTCCTATGTTAGGACGAAACAGCTGTCCAATGTTCTGTAGTTTTCGATCATATCCAATCAACTAAATTTAATACTGATCTCCACAAGACCTCTTTGATTCACTTAACATCATGTAAAGACGTTGAAATGTTTTTCGTTACACTACAATTTTTAATTCTGTTTCTAAACTGATTACCATGTTAGAACACATAGTCGTCACTCCTACTTTTGTTTAATTTTAAACATTCAATTAACTGAGCTTTACTCACTTTAACTTACATGATTATTGTGTAACTATCGATTCCTACTAATTTGTTCCGGAACTTGCAGTCCTTATTTCTTTCTCACAACTTTTACTGGATACTTCTTATTATATTATGATGAGACGTCTCAGTAACATAGAATTAAACTCATTTCTGTAAATAATTTCACTTTCGGATAAAGATAGATAGACCGGATTTACTCAATATATTCGTTGTCACTGTGATGTTACGTTCGGCTTCAGACAACCTTATATTCACTTCATCGATGTAATTTAAAGTGAAAAATTTTATAGCATCATGATTTGAGCGGATGTGATTTTAATGAAGAGTTTTCCAGGAAAGTTTCGTGTGTTTAAGTTTCTCCATACAGGTTTTCAGAAATTGACCTTTTGCATTCTTTGTTGTAGGCTTGACAGCGTAATTAGGTTGCTTGAGACGGAACGTAATATCATACTGAGAACACATATATTCCACAGTCTATCTGAGGGTGAATGTAGAGACTCCAAACAGTACGTCTATAATATAGCAGAGAGACTCTCCGGAGACATGACGCTATGACTCATAAATAGTTTAAAACAGATGGGACTAAAAACTCTAATCCAAAAATGTCATGAAAATTACGTGTTTGACTACTTCAATATTTCATTACTAACTACTTATAAATAAATTGGATGATTATTCTAGGATTTAATTTCGTAATATGACAGTTATTTCTTATGAATGTGATAAGATTTAATCAGAAGGTTGAGTAAGATCAATAAATCTGGAGGATGGTGAAAAAGATTTAATTGCGTAATTATGAACATGTATTTATTATGAATATATCATAATTGTTTATCACAAATTGATGGAAGCTGGAATCCAACTACTGCATACCTGCCCAGTCGTGCAGAGGGTTAAGTGTTTGGGGTGGAATCTGTTGAGGAATTTCATACTAGAACGAAACAGCTGTCCAGTGCTCTCTGATTTTCAATAATAGCTCCCTAACATCAATCTATGACGTATTCAATCAATATGTGAAGAGTTGAAACTAAATAACAGGTACAGGAAAATCAGAAAACGAGTTATGATTTCAAGTTCATTAAGCATAGTTTGATTTCATACAATGACTATTTATGGTATGCTAACTAGTAAGAAATAATAATTAGCTACTCACTAGAAAAGATTACTTATAAATACTTCTTTATACAACCAAGGTGAACAAATATAGCAAGCGTTATGTGTATAAAGCTGAGATAGCCTTATATTTTAATGTAATGTATGCATCTGATGTGTAGATAAAACTGTATTGATTAATGAGACCATAGTTTAATAGGAAATGAACCTGACGTTACACTATCTATACATAATGAATACACGTAGTGTGTCGATTACAGGTGACGCTTTTTGAATTCTACTACAGAAGTCTTTACAAATAACATCGAATCAATATAATCTAAGTTAGAAAACTACCTTCACAAGCAAATAGTTAAGAAACAGTTTCTTTCATAATCAGTTTTCTGATTGATTGAATCAAGTTAAGGTTACTCTAGGTAATTTCCTGAATCTCTCAATCGTACTCGTCCATTGGTGTTTATTATTAAGATAAGAAATAAACTAGAATTGTAAGAATAGTTTCCATCAAATGATTTCATTACATTAACTTCGTATCCAGTAATGTGATAGATGGAATACAGCTGACCTTTTAGAAATAGTTCATAAGGCATATGTTCAATAAATTGTGCTAATAAATTGGAGTTCGTCTTTAGGTTCTTTTGATGTACTAGGCTTTGTATGTACGTGTTAATTGGTAAGTACAACTGAAATTAACATGAAACAAGTGTAAGTTCACTTTTATTTGACTTACTGAATGTCGTATCGCATGTGATGATAATAGTTTGAAGGAAGTAAATGTTTGTTTAACAGCTATTCTGATTCTTTGCTTAATTTTTTTGGCAACTTGATCAAGTTCAAGTATTATTTAAATGAATGCTCATTTCTTCATGAGTGCGTTAAATTGAATTGGAGACAAAATTTAGACAAGTGAACTCCAAAGTGAATACATATCGTTATCATATAATGTGTCGGATCTTGAAGTTCTACTAATAAATATTATTGAAGAATAAGGATGGAAGAGTTATACACTGATTTCTTGTTTTCAATGATATTATTAATAATCTTATAAACTGAGATGGCTTCCATTAGTTCACGAAGAAGCTTCCTGAAATGTCAACGGAGCTATAAACATTCCAGCTAGGACAATTCCTGGAAATTTTAATATAAGTTTATTTCATTATCAAGGAACTACTGTAATACACTTTTGTATTTAATACATGTTTTAACAAAATAATCAAGTGTTTGTATTGCTAACTATACTCATACTTTTCTTTGTTATATCAAATGTTACAAACGGAAACACTATAATGGTTAACACATTTTTCTTCTTATCTATTCTTTAATAATACAAGGAGAGAGAATACATTAAGACGTATGTAACAAACATATTGGGCGGTACGGAAATAGTCGAAAACTCTTTATAGTTTAAAAAAAACAAGAATCACAGATAAACACTACTACAACAGAATTTGTACATTGTGAATAGTTAAAGTTGTGATATGTATGTATTAAAGTACAGTTCATTGCATTACTGTATTTTTTATACCGGCAATTCTGTACTGTATCGATTAAAGCCACTGTCATAATGTTATTGTTTATCAACAGTTAACAAATATGTTTTCATTCTTTTGTCGTTAGCTAGTAATATGGCAACATATAGTACCAGTCTAAACAGACATTTTGACGATCTCTTCTGGACTTTCGAATTACAACATATACAAATTCATTACACAATAATCAATCAATAGTATGCATAGTAGTCCTATGGTTGATCAGTTTCAGCCCCAAAAGCTATGTAGAAACAGTAACATACTGTGAAGCAAGATGACTTGGGCTAGAATAATGCAGACCTTATCAGCTTTGTCCAGCTTATATTTAAGTCTGTCAGACGGGTTCCTGATAGGTTTAAATGTAGATGAGGTTGTACTATGTCACTGTGTATATTTATGTAATGTAAGTATATTGGATATAGGTTAGGCAATTGACTTTAAGACAACAGGAACCACAGACACAACATTTTAAAATGTAATATGAATTGGTGAGATAAATATATTTTAGAGCCAACTATCCATCAGATCATTATAAAGCAAGAAATAACCCCATGATCAAATGAAAACTAACTGATAATTTAATAAAACTATTAGAAAGAAGTGATAACAACTAAACAGTAATTATGAAAAGTAACGGTGAGAAATGATAACCAAGAGAACGAGTAACTTAACTTATGATCATCGTACACAGGATTTGATCAATGGATTACCAGAAGAATTGAAATATGCAACATTTTGATTTGTATGCCCTTTGACTGAATTCGTTCGACGTTATGAATCGCTTTGAATGATAATACTGATCAGAAGTTGGTAGATGTTCAAGAATAAAACTGTTGATTGACTTATGCAATCCTTTTGACAACTAAGAAAGTTAATTTTTAATAATACTATGTATTAAGAAGTTTGCATTCTGTGTCCGTTTACTCTTGTTAAGTTTGTAGTCGTTAAGTAGTAACTTACCAACTCACTATGATCCATTATAAGTGGTTGTTGTGTGGATTACTGAATTTTAACTTCATATCACGATACACAATTACAATCAACATCAACTCGCTAGCACCAATCTTCTGGAGGTAATTCCTAAAGTTCTAATGAGAAGATAATGACTGGCTGAGTTAAAGCATATCTGGTGTTAGTCAGTTACTCACTGATAGTGATGGATGAAATCGAGCAATATATCGCTAAATGACTAAGTTAGAAGTATCAACCATCAGAAATCTGTGTGCTGGTAGAGCGTTTGCCACAAAACCTGAAAGTACTGATAGAGACTGATCAATTCCAGTCCATGACAATTTCAGTCCACGAAGATCCAAACATATTCTAATTATATATGCATGCCCGTTGTGCAAACGTGGCAGTCTTGACTCAGTAGATTAGTGGTGAACTCGGTGGCGTTTGACATGTAGCTATCTGAGTTCGAGTCCCTATTTGAACATAAGCACTAGGATGCAGGTATATCCAGCCAATGAGTCCCAAATAGGACGGAACATCCGTCTTAGATTCCGCTTTCCAGTCACAATCCAACTCAAATGATTACAGAATTACTTATCCCTAGATCTTTTGTTGCCAACATTTTAATATGTTGTTATTCAAATGATATGCACTTGGAACACATTCATTTAATTCTATAACTTTTCAATCTTTGTTATGTTATATTAAAAGCTTCCATGTTAATTCATCTATTGTAAAGAAGTTTATCAATAGTTAGCAAGAAATGCCAATCAAACTACTTTTCCCACCAGCTGTCATTTATAAGAAAGGTGTCTGTTTCATTTTTCCGAAATTAATGCTTCCAGATTAGTATTAATCAGTATAATCCAGATTCACTGTCTGCCACTGTTACCACTGAGATTTTTGGAAAATAACTTGTACGGCTGTAACATTTACGATCATTTAATGGCTTAGTAGTAAAAGTAACATGTTTGTTTAGTCCATGAAACTGAGTTAAATTTCAATGGTCAAGGCACAATATAGTCACTAGTATACTATTTACATAACATAGATCTCTAGTTAACACTCTATGTTATTAAAGACTAGATATTAGTCACTAATGAGTGATCACTCGGTTGCAAAAATCCAAATACTACAGGATGTTAATTACAGCTCAAACATCTTACCGACATTTATCACAGATTACGAAATTGGATGATATAACTCGGAATCGTATTGGAAAAATAACTTTTAGTCTAGGTTACATATACACCTCTCTAACAAGTACTAAATAGTTCTAAATAAAGATGAAGCAGAATTTCCTGTCATTTACCTCAAAACACCTTACAATTCAACATAATGTAAGTGATATCAAATTAATTGCATTAGTTTACAACATACAAACTATTAGCTAATAGTATTCACTTAGCCTCAATACAAACATGAAGTCGGTCATACTCAAAGATTAGCCAGTGAAGATTTGTTAGTTTCTGTATGTTTTTAAAACATTTTCATTGACATAAGAATTGAATATAATTCTATGATTCATTACTGTTAGCCAACTTCATACTGTTTACCTATTAACAAAGAGGATTACTATGTTTCAAATGTATAATCACTTAAGTCAGCAGTAACTATTAACGAATCATTTAACAGTAGATAGTTTCATTATTAGTAGTATACTGTTTATTAGACATAGTTAAGCATATCATATCACCTAAATTACTTTTGACATTTCAATAAAAAGAAAAAAGAATAAGCTCAATGTCAATAATATAAAGTTAATTAAATCATATAGAAATTACATTAGTACTTTGTAAAGAATATCATTTCTATTTTATATACAGAGATTACAATTTCTAATAGAAGTGGGTTAGGTTTACACTGAAATTGTTCTTAGTAACAAACATAGAAAACATTTACATGTAATCTGTCTATTATAGTTCATTTCAATGTTTCAATTATCATTAACATGAATGAAAATATTGATGCATATAAAAATTATTAGAAAAAAAAAGTATCAAAATTAAATGGATTATTTGTTACTATTGAATTCAGTAGTATATAACATTATGTAATACAGATATGAATAATAGGCATATTATTCAGTTATTGAAAATAATTTTTAACAGTTTGAATAGAATAACTCAATTGAATTACTTCATATGAATTGACATTATTACTGCAACCATTAAATGTAATAATGATAAACTGTAAAGAATTCACTAGGTGCTAGTACGACATTGAAATCGGTGATATTTTAGCATGTTGAATGTCAGACAGACATCATTGATGATAATGGATGATATTCAAATAACATAATGAATCGGCTGGAGTTTGAAGTTTATGTATCAATTTATGTGGTAACGATGTGAAAATAATCTTAAAGATGTTAGACACAAAACATGTTAAGCCTATGATTGTGTTCATGTTGAAGAGTTGTTTGATGCTTTTTAATCATCAAATGTAACATAAACTATAAATGGAAAGTCAGTAAAAACCTGAAAGTACTAGATAAATGTTTTGTCCTAGTATGGGATATCACATCCAAGATAGTAGAAGGCATCGAATCCAGGACAAGTAAGCTGTACAGCCAGCATTTAACCTTTAGACCAATTAGTTGACACTAGATGGCTAAAATAACACTCTGTAATAACTACCATATCCTGCCTAGTATTAATGAAATCTGTGTGGCCGTATTGACAAATAAATATTATTAATGACAACAGATCACAGACAGCCGATATTACGAATCAACTGAATTTAAAAATACTGACCAGTTATTGGTAACAAAATAATCTACAGATTAGGGTTTCTCACACGAACTTACAGTTCTCGATTCGATCTCTGGTTATACCGTGGATGTTTACTGATGAAATATGTCGCATACAAATAAAACCACTTTCCTGTGTTTAGTGTATTTTGAATGATGAAAGTTGGAATTCTACTATTAGACTCTGCAGGTCCAGTAATGCATAGGATTAAGCATTCGCCAATCCGAAAACCATGGGTTTGATCTGCTGACGGAATCGAGAGAGTGCACTTCTGATGAGCCCATACTAGGACAAAGTAGTTATCCAGTACTCCCTGGATTTCAGTTTACACGATCTAACTAAGTAGACTCTGACTGGTTGAAACAGAACCAATGTGATTAGGCTTGCCCAGAGGTAGAGAATTAGAGAATAAAGTAGCATCAGATAGGGGGCAGTACCAAGTCTTTAATTACGTATGAACGAAGGCTTTTTTTTATAACACATTCTAAATCAACTAGTGAAAAGAAATGCAAAATAACCTAAATATTGAACCAGAGGGTTTTGTACAGAAAACAGGATAATAGTTTTATAGCAAAATCTCAATAATTTGGTAAGGAAAATAGATATGACAATCATTAATGTATCTGGGAAAAATTTATCTCTCAAGAAATGTAAATATCGTAGTTACTAAATGACTAAAGGATGTAGCTTAGAGATAAGCGTCCCGATAATATGGAGAGTGAACTTCATAAATTATGATTTCGAATTCCGTGCTTCGTTATAACAAGTATTTAATGACTATATTATACAATCATTCCACTGATGTAATGCTTAAATGATTAACCACTTGCTCTTGTAATAATTACATTCTCTCAGTGTATAGAATGATTGTTATCAGACATTATAAACAAAAATTTTATCATTTATTCTGTTCGTTAGGATAGATGAAGATGAATGACTAACTTTCAGAACCGTTTCTTCGAAAACTGTTTCATTTATATTGGGTCTATGTAGATCGAACATTTTATTCTCATTATTATTGTGACCCCCCCTCTCCTTAAACTCCCACTAAACCCACTAGATGTTGCTATGTCATTTTCTATTAATGACCTACAACTAATTAACTGTGTACCTGTTCGTCCTTCCCCCCCCCCAGTTTCTGTCACTATTATCCTTGTTTTGTATGAATGTTAGTCACTTACGTGATCAGGTTTAGTATATGTATAAACGAATGCATGAAATATAATTTATCTCTTACTGTGATCGTTGATTCAATTATATTGTGTTCTTCAATCCTTCTTGGGGATTAGCATTATCAATGCAGAGATACAAGTATAGAACAGGTGTTATGTTTGCTTAAGGTATTGGTTCCAAGCAGTGGTCTTGTTTTCCGTATATAGTGAATGTTCTTAGTTTGTGACACATCATATACAACTTCTGTTTACTGAAAGAAAAAACACATCAAATATATAGTAACTTTGTAAAAATCAAGAATATAGTAATCACCTTCTCCCTTTCCTCAAATGAAATACATTGAATTGTTTGATTATTTATCAACTAGATTGACTAGATTGTCACCTTTTCTTTAAGTTGAACAAAAATAATTAGATCATATATAGAAACAATTTTCAATTCTATTCAACATCAAAGTGTGTACACCTTAATTTCTTTATTGTTTCATATAGAAAACAGCCTTTTCTATGAGTGACTGTTTTGACAGTCTTACTATTACTCTCCTCCTGCCTTCATTTTATATTATGTAACATATTGCAAGTTATTGATAAACTGAGTATTCAATGCATAGAATATAATTTGTCTTATTGTAGTCAGTTAATGGTTGAGTAAATTTACATCCGATAGATTGATACATATGTTGTCAATGTTATAAGTTATCATGTAAACGTCTAACATCGTGTAACTATGATAATGGTCACATTTCGATACAACATTAGGTGAAAAAGTTAGTTTAGTGATAGGAGTTCATTCTGTAAAGAAAGATTATTCACTATCATTATTAAGGAACATTTGGTACATGATTAAGTGTTGTGGAGATTGTTGAATTTGATATTACGAATAGATATGGATTAGACATTTACAGAACTTCTCAGTAGAAGATATCCACAACCTCATCAGAAAATCGGGCTCTGGACATTATCATTTGGAAGCGTATGCTTAACTGTTACATTATTAAGCAGGCATCAAATCGTTTATATTCCTGACTTTAGTCATGATATAATTGAGCAACTTCATCATTTGTCATCGGTGGGTAGTGGCTCCATATCCAACATGGTAGAATTCCACTTGTCTTTTATCTACTCACCAAAACTCTAGGGACTACCTCTGGAAATAAGCAACTATTGGACTATAGAGATTGTTGAATTGAAATATGATATCACGGTATCACATTAAGCATGTGTGACAATTGTGAACATGTAGTTTTTACTTTAATCCACAGTAAGCATACTGAGCAAATGGATATAGTCAATTACATTACATCTTTGATATGCTTCCCCTAAACTCAATATTCCAGTCAGTTATTTACAACTCAGAACCTGATACACAAGTGGATATGTCAAAGTCACTGTACCACATAAACTTAATGAAACCAAATATTGACAAAATTAATACCTCAATACAGTTCAACAATATGGAATGGAGCAAAGGTGTGCATAAAAGTATGATGAAACTTAAGATCTACAAGAAGAACTCAAGGCTCAGTTCATTAACAGTAATAAAAATTCGATTTATTTAGTTTTGAAAACACTAACTAATTCCCTTTTATATCCATCTGATGAAAATCTGTGTTTTCTCAGCACATCAGTGAAACATTTTGATGCATAAATTCCTGGATAATTACAGGGTTGTTGTTCTCCCCCCAGCACCATAAGATTAGAGAAAGATGAGAGTGAAAATATACGAATCATCATGTTGGTACTCCTTGAGTTTTGCAACAATTTGGTTTGTGGTAGATTAAAAACATTTTGTGAAAGCCCGTATATATACGCAATAATCAAATGTGATTAGTTAAATAAAACACATTTAAAGAGGGAAGTTTGTGGCTCATAAGTTTTAACAGGTTGCTATGTAGAAATATACATAAATCCATTATCAATAAAGTGTGTTGAACGTCTTTAGTACACCAAGAAATCAGCGTAGAACAACATACAGAATTTCCTTTTTTCATAACTGGCTAAATTCACTGAATATATTCAGCCTTCTTATCGTTTTTACAATGAAAATTTACTATTCTGTTCCTTCCAAAGTTGAATAATATGTTCTTTTTATTAAATGAATACACTGTCTGTATTTAACATTAATACAAACTTCAAGTATTTAGTAGTTATATAAGTAGTCACCTATTCCAATGGAATATATTTTATCAACAATAAAATAAAACGAAGCTAAAGTGTCTCGTAATTCATGAATGTCAAGTTAATGTTTGCATTTTTCTCTTAGTACTGCTTTCATGAGTGCATGCAAAGAACTATAATTAACATGATAAATTAATAATATCACTTTACATTGAAATCTACTTTTATTGTCCGAAAACCATTTTTATAATGGACTTCAATTAGGTGAATTTCCACAATACAGTCATAATTGATGAGAATGACTGAAAGTGTATTGTGACTGATAAGTAGAATCCAGGAAGTATGTTTTATTTTACATGGAACTTCGGAAATGAATATATCGGTATCCCAGTAGCTCATTGGTCACGAATATACTAAATTCGAGTAGATACAAATACATTCAGCAGACTAGCCTCGGATAAGACAAAACATGCATTCTGGACCCTAAACGTTATTCCACAATATAGTTTAATTCATAATTTTATCTTCTTTTAAGTATAGGTTCAATACTTCAGCTTACTTACAAACTTCAACACGACAACAGTCTAAACTTTTAATAAACACTATAACATCATATTAGTGAATACAACCGATAAATATCGTCTACATTATCATATATTACTGAATACTGTATTAGTAATTATATTCTAACCTATAATTTTCATTTCATTCTAATTTTCTTAGTTAACTTTTTTGTCTAATTCATCACGTATTAAGAGGTCATAGTTTCATGAATATTATCTTGTTCTATTTTAGGATAATTATTTCAAACCATGAACAATTTACTTCATTCCATTTTTCTTTTACTATAAAGTTAATTAGTTTATTAATCAGTACAGGACATAATTGTCCTATACATAACCTTAATGTTTGTTTAAAAATGAAATCATAATTTAATAGTATTAATAATAACATTATTCCAATTGAGGTAGCTTTATGTTTAGCATAGATTGATTTCGGTTAAGTATCCATAGAAACCGGAGAAACATTCGACAGTTGCCCAATTTTAATATGAAACTTTCAATCTATGAGCTTTGTCAAGTTTTCTAAAGAATGGTACTTATGACTTATAGATAATACAGATAACGCTTAATCATCAACATTATTGGGTCAATGTTTTCTAGTTTTAATTATTTCGTTATTATCATTACAATAGACAATAAGCCTTTATTGAAGTAAGTGAGTACAGTACAACTGTTAACATTCATGACTAGTCAGTTATAACAAATCTAAGATGTTTAAGTAAGCTAATTTCATCATAAAGAAGGATATTAAAGTAACAAATTCAATTATAACTCTCGTATCTGGAGATTCAATAGCATGAACCACATAAATTTTGAAGTAATATCGATGATAAAGTTATACATTGCTTCTGGAGAAGCTTTTCAGTAAAACATGTGCATATTTTCTCACTTGCATACTCAGTTGGAAGTCACGTTTGATGAATATCGATAGTTTTTTCTTGACGTTATTAAACATATCATTGAGTACAGTAAGCCAATATTGCCTCGGTTAGTATACTTTTTGGAACTGTCATTAGTTGATGATTAATTTTACTTGTGATATTGATATAACTTTGAATAGGATAAACGCCTGGGTTCTAATTGATTGAATGCAACTCACGATACGATACAGCTTATAAATCTGGAGTAGCCAGGTGATATATCTGATTCCATTGATAGTTAATACGGTCAATGCGAAAGTTATATTTGTTACCTGTATTTAAATTGGATACCACGATTTCCTCCTTCCCAATCCCATAGCTTCTCGAAAAGACTAGACATGTAGGAAGATTATATTGTAGAGAAAAATGTGACGAGACTAGCGAACAGCATTCATATGAATTTACAGTGATCATGAATCAAAGTGAAATCATCAACTAAATAAAACATTTTATCTATACAGTTAAATGTCACGGTAACTACTCTGAAGCATGACTTACATTTAATTCAATTAATGTCATGCAAGTTTACAAATTAAGGTTACAAAGCATCAATACAACTGCTTTCGCTTGATTTAATGAACAATTATATTTTTTTTTTGGGGGGGGGGAGAGGAAAAGGCATTTTGAATCTCCAACAGATATAATCACTTTTGCTTGTCAATGGGATAAAAATATTTCTCCTATCCGATCTTTTACCTAAGAGTAAACAACTATGTATTGTTGCCATAATACTATAACTATTACATCATCTTCTTTCAAAACATATTATTCTTCATTGATGAACATTAATTCATTCATTCAAATACTATTTTTTTGTTAATAATATTTTAAATAGTTCAACTTTGTTCGTCTTTGTATACACCTAAATAGAAGCAGTGAAATACTCAATGAATTCATACAATGCTGTAA
Source organism: Schistosoma mekongi (assembly GCA_034768735.1). Lineage (NCBI taxonomy): Eukaryota > Metazoa > Platyhelminthes > Trematoda > Strigeidida > Schistosomatidae > Schistosoma > Schistosoma mekongi. The sequence goes on along the minus strand of CM068306.1, from coordinate 78,234,488 downwards.
ACATTATCGTTCTTCATTTATATTTATGTAATTTATAATTAAATTTAGATTCATTGTGAACAGATTACTAAGAATAATTAAAAGATAGAAAAAATCAGCCTTTACTAAATCACTTTAACACATTATTGACTTATTCCAATACTATTAAAGTTCTCTACAGAAGTCATAGAGTTCAGACATGTTAACAATGTGATATTTATTGCTAATAGTAGCAAATGATTACTGGGTTATATCAAAAGTTAACTAAAGTTAAAATCCTATTATTGTATATCAACCTAATGATACTGATTGTTAAGTGTATACAGTGAGATTTATTAAGTCCTTGTTTCTACTTCTTAACAGAGCTACTGATATTGATTACTAAAATGTCCCATACTAAGATGAAATATCTTCTCGGTACTCCCTGGTTTACAATGATATCCAACAAAGATAAATGTGTAACAAATACAAACACAAAAAGTAATATTCATTAATTACATAAGTTGGATTGTGATTGGTAAAAGGAATCTAGGATGTGCGTTACGTCCTATTTGGGACTAATCGGCTGGATGTATATCGAGGTAATCTGCTTAGGATGCACATATAACAACAATGACTGACTAGCTTCAGTCTATAACAAATCAACGGGAATATACAACTCCATCCTAATAATATTCATTAAACTATTTCATTGAATCAATAGCCATATTTTTCATTTTATTTAAATGATTATCAATGATTATTTCATTGAAAGATTTCATAGAATACAAAAAATAAATTATGTAATCAGTACATTCTCAAACATTCTAGAAATAAATAACAGAATTATTAGAAATCATCTAATGAGATGATGATCATATTAGCTAAATGTTCATATAAATTGTTCATAGTTACATTATAATCCATCATTTAATTGCTATAAGAGTCCTTGAAAAGTAGACAGAATTAATAAAATATCGAAAGAATGATTCACTGATTCAGAAATAAGACAATATCTACTTTAAATGAAGAAAACAATTATGACTTCATAAAAGGATGTAAAGGTAACTTCAATATAAAATGCTAGAATAGAAATGTTATCTTGAGTAGAGTATAGGAAAGAGTAAGCAAGATACTTGAAGTGCTCGCACTCAGTTGACTAATGAGTCAATAATTGATTGGATTTATTAATTACTTTAAGCCAGCCTGAAAACAGTATTAATGACTGAGTAGCTTATCAAGAAGTAAAACAATTATATTACAGGGGTATAAATATTCTGGATGATAAATAAATGAATTATAGATTTGTAATGGAGTTACTCCTGTTAAACCACAGAAATTACATTGAAGGAATTTGTCTATGTGCATGAGAAGCTGTCAAGTGATTTTTTCAAAGAATTTAAACCAAAGATTAATTATCACATTCTTCCATCACGAAAATCGTCACTAAAAGGTAGCGATTTATCCACAGATGGATGCAAATCACGCTGGTTCAAACCATACATCATTCATATTTCCATAATCAATCACCTCTCGTTTAATGTTTAAACGATGAGAATTTAAAACGAATACCCTCGATAACTGTACTGTATAACGAAAGTATAGACGTTGAACTTTCTTCGGTTTGCATCCTGCTTGACTGCTGTCCAAATTATTCCTGTATACTAATTCATATACAATGAAATCTATAAAACTAATTTGATTCCCTCTCCCCCTCATTAAACACTATTTTCTAAAATTTTACTTACCTTACTCTTCTAGCAATACATGATTCTCTAGTACTTTTGTTTTACATTTTACATATTAAAGAAAGACTACTTCCATAATCTTTATCTGGTGCACATGATGCATGGCATTACTTGACCTAAAGTGGACTTCAATTACTGAACGAATTTACTATATTCCTTTGTTAGCACACTTCTACATTCTGCTGATGTGTCACTAAATGGGACATTTTTATCATCAATATACTTCTCTTGCACTTTTGTCTACAACTTACCAATTGGAAAGGAATGTATAGAATTGTTTCGCCTAGAACTACTTAATTAACTTGAAGATAAAAGTAATTAACTAGAGCTACGAAAATGATGAAGGAAGCTAACAAATAGAGTTAGATTTTATTCAGTTATTGGTGACATAGAGGTATTGCGAATTTGTCCCCAGAAACTCCTAAGGATGCTAGCATATCAGTCAACAATATTACGTGAAAACTCTAGATCTGTGTTTAGCAATGTGTTAATAGATCACTGAAACATGTAGCTATAAACGTTTGTCTACTCACAAATTATAAGTAGTAAAAACCTTATAACGTAATTACCCTATCCCATGGTGTGTCCGTTGCCTATACTAGTTAAATTATCCTCATAGTTGGAACCTTGTTCCTTCAGTTCTCTCTTAACGTTTAACTGTTAAGCAACTGCCTCCACTTCTTTTCTGCGATCTTCACTATCCACCATCCTTTTCCTCAGTATGACAGTTTCTAACTCCATACTTTTCATGATTAATCAAAAGCAGTTTGTAGAAGCCACTATTACCACTAAGCATAATAGTATGTTCAACGTGTAGCCAAACTCGATAAGTTAAAAGGACGAATTTGACTGTTATTTTATGCGTCGATCCTAATGTGATAACATCGAGTTTGTTAAACCCATACCTCGGCGTTGGAAATAAATGGGGTGAGGCTTAGTGTGCATTTTTAGAACATACATTTGCGGGGAGGCAGCATCATTATTATGCAGGTAGTCTGCCAGAAGCATCGTGTCACCTCAAAACAGTTGTACAAGCATCAGTACTACATTCACTGAGACATCCTGGGCTTTCGATTATATTGTGATTCGTATCTCTAAGATATGGCCAGTTTGAAGAGTAACCATTAATTGTCGATAAGCTGATTATGCTGTTTTAACTCCAGTCAGTAGTCTGGAGCACTGATAAAGTAATTAGTGCGTGTTTATTGTGAGTACTTTACGCTGTATCTGTTTCAACTATGCCTGCAATTAAGCATTCGTCGGGTCTTTTCAACAAAACAACTTAGGATGATAAGCAAGTTATCTGGAGTTAGTGGAGAATAATAATGTTTTAGATTATTAAAATCTTACTTTAGAGAATGATTGAAGGCCGTCAGCGTTCCACCAGCATCGTGCTTCTCTCTTGCATCATCATATGGAACTTCTTGCTACAGTGGTTCCTGAGTGATCAGAATTATGAATATTGCCATGCTCCACAGTTCTATTTTATGTTTGGGGAGAGGAATATTTCCTTCTGCAACTGTTTCATGGTGCGTTAAGTGTGATAACTTTGGGCAAGGATTATGTTTGTAGTGAGTGAACTTTGAACCTACTATTATCACCGGACTAAAATAAGGTCCTATTATGCCTAATGTTAAACAACCCTTAATATTCTTCAGCGATCTCGTCAAAAGATTAGTCATAATCCTGGTTAAGGCAATCACTGCGAGACATCTATGATCATAATGTGCAGTATAACATAAAACACACAGTTAGGTCTTCGGAGTTGTTCAATTCCAACCATCCATATTCTCTGCTCACATCACTATAACATAGGTTAGAAAATTATCCGATTCATCCACGGTTAAATTTAAACAGCCATATCGCACGCTAAATATCAACATGCTGTTATCAAAATGTTAGCTGGGTGACTGATAAGGCATATTACATTTTCTGTCTTGGGAGTTTTGGCGTAAAATGGGATTGTAGTATTTATTTAGCCAAGACGCGCCAAGTTTTCAGGTTAGTAGACATACTTAGTATCTATCATATACACCAACTAAATTAGACATAATTAGACCTTTATACCTGTAAAACCATGTGCCAGAGTTACATTCGCTTCATGATCATATCGAAATTTGGCCATTCTGTTAGCAACATCGTTTATCGAGAGAACAGCACAGAGGATAGGAACAAATGATTTTTCTGTGGATATGCTTTTCAAAATCACAATCAGATGCATCAAATTGAGCTACAGTTCCAACGACATACCTGGTTTTCAGGGTTCATTTCAAATACAAAATATTAAGACGCGATTATTATAATTTATCATATTATTTATTATTCTTATCAACATAAGAGACCATTTATATGGTTTAATACAAACGCAATCTATGAGGATACCTTATTTTAAGGTTAAGGAAGAGGGGCTCTGAATTAAGACCCACACAAATGTCGTTGTTTCCAGAATGTTGGTTTTGGAAACTGATTAATTAAAATGATGGCAAATCCATTGCTTGTCTGTTGTTTCTGAAGCAGGAGTCTAGTCGTTTCCACATGGAGTAACTGATGAAGCTGTTTATTCAGTCTAACAAAAATTTGGCACCACTTACATTGAAATATTAGTAACTGAGGTCTGTTGGTATTTATTAGCAGAGCATGTTAAAGGGTTGGTGTGAATGAACTAAACCCTAACGAAGTTGCGTTGTACATACTAGTCACTCGACGTTCATTGAAGTATTCCAACTCTTCAAAGCCCACATTATTCTTACGAATAATCGACCTTCTGAGCGGACACAGAATTTGCTACACAGTAGTTATAACCCATTTCCTGTTATTCCCCTTTTACACTTACTCAATATACTCTACCCTTAAGATTATCTCGCATATATGAAGCACTGGCGAAACAAGAGAGCCTAGTAACAATCGTCAGGGTGGGCCATGTTACGAAGTCGCTGGATAATAGGGCTTTGTCCAAAGTTAGCTTAAGCTAGGCAGCCAAACGAAGTAGAGTCGGACGTTCGTTTATCATTTACAATCTGAACGTTATAGCATTCATGCTTCAAAGAAAATATACTGCTTCTTAGCCTCCACCTCTACCTTCTCTTCATCCATAGAACAATCACATGTCCTGAAAACAGATTTTTTTATCAACAAAGTCAGAAGACGGTCAGGTGTTGATTAAGACCATGACCTTCAGATCAAGGTGGGTATACATCGTGAATTTCTTCATCTTTACCCAACAGACATCTTAAGATACTGTTGGAACATTTGATTGTTTACCTCAGGATAGTATGGTTCGGTTCGCCTTCACACCATCGAACATGACTGTGTAGGTCGTTATTAGTTGTTTTTATTATATTCCCACAGCTTGCTAGCTTAAAGCCAAATGAATTTATCGTGTTAAGATTATATGGATAAGCTTAAATATCATTGGCTCAACTAGATTACTTGTTTTGATCATTAACTTAGTTCACTTTTCATTACATTCTAACAGACATTCCGCTATGTCCGCGGTTTAGTTCTATTGATAGAAGAAATCAAATTAATAGGGAACAAGTCTTTATCTTTTTATCGTGGGACAGGAGACAGTGGAGGGCGATGCTCATGATCCAAACACATAAAACTTCTCGACATTCAGTACAAGATAATAAGAAATATAATCCTTATGCAGAATCAGAGAGTAGATTAATACTTGGGCTTTGTCGTTGTGAAATATACCTAAGGTTTGAAGTCAACTCTTAACTAGTCAACCTAAGTTGCTACAACGTCCTCCTTTGACTCACCTAGCCTAGCCAACTCAGGTCAAGCTTCTTGACTGGTATGAAACTGACTGGTAGTTAGGTTTAATTAAGATGATAATAGTAGGCGATGCTACAAATCCAAGAGCACATGCCCCACTGTGACTAATTCTATTACCCAGTGTGATTGTTTAGCCATATTATTTCTTGACTTTTGTGTTGTCTGCATGTCTCGTGCCACTCCTTGTCCATTTAAGATGGGGGGCGGCGATATGTGTGACAAAGTTAGGAACTCAGCAGACTAAACAAAGCGCTCAAGCAAGGTAGCTTACATATGCTCACTATTGCAAAAGCTCATAGCCTCGAGTAAAGTAACAGCTAACCCCAATGCGGAACGTCCCAAATGTAGTGGGATAAGTTTTTACTGGGTGCCTTTAGGGCTCCTTAGATCGCTAAACATCCACATTCCTTGGGACTTACCACATACTATCTTTGAATCCTGTTTGCTGCCAAAGATTTGGTCCGTTTCATGCTAATCCTTGAAGCTAGGCCCTGGAGTTTTATTTTCAAATAGATCATTTTCCGTGTCTATAACCATTGGTAGTAAAGGATTGTTTACGGGAAGAACAACTCCTCAATAAGAATGAAATGATTTTTATAGTAAAACAATGGTCCGACGCTATTGTCGTCATTCTTATTTGTTGAAGAGCTGAAGTTCACACTGGGCTGTTAAATATGATTGTGATTTGTTACTGAACTCAACATTATAGTCCCCGTATCACAGTGTAGGTGTGGTATAAATCATATCTGCTTATATTAGAATACCGTGGTATTGACTGATTTAGTATTATGACTGCATTGCTTATGTATTGACTGCTGCTGGTCCAACAGGAAAGGATTCACTTAGCCTAGGCGTCGATTATGAGGCGGTGGGTACTTGTGTTGATTACCTCTGCAAACTTATTACAGGTGCTGGAACATAAGTTAATTTGCTTAGTGTGGTTTTTGTGAACAGTGGTGCCAATAGTTAATGTATGAGACTACATGTGTACGCTTACATTTAACTCGTCTTAAAGAAGATAATTAGCCTATGTTTGAACTGTGGCGTTTTGCAAAGACAGGAATATTCAAATGGACGCTAGTACATCAAATCAGTGCTGTGGTGTGTTAATCTTGCTGATATTGTGTGCAAAGTAATAAATAATCCAGTAGTATAAGAGCGGTGTGATAATGAAGAAATTTCGATCACACGTTGGTGGGTAGTCTGACAAAAGGGAATAATTAATAGAAAGTCAGTATAACGACTAAGGTAGATAAGAAGAGGGTTTGATTACCTTTACCCTGTTACATGACTCTGGGTGGATCCAACAATATTAATACACCCCAAATATTTGTGGACTACATATGGAAGTAGAGGTACTTTTCTAAAGTCTGATTTAAATACGTTTTGGCAGATACGATAACAGGTAAAGAAGCTAACCAACACAGCTCTCTGCGAAGTGAAATAATCTAAACCATAACGTAAGTAGGCATTTAGACAAACATAACAGTTTATACAAATATTCAAAAAATACTGAAAATTATATATGCGTAGTTAACATGAGAAAGCTAAATCATGTTTTCTGTTGAATACCAAATAATCACCACTCAAGTTCAAAATTCTCAAGAAAACCCAAGGTGTATAGTAACCAGGCAAACTGAATCTCGAGTGTTAAATGCAGGTAGTTCTTAATTTACAGCCACAAAGTGTGATAATTTGTTGACCCACCGGATCAACAAGTTCAATGGAAGAAAAAATAGTGATCTAGATGAAAAGTTTTATTTAAAGTAATAAACCATACAACCTCAGCCTAAGTTACTAAAAGTGTGTGTGAAATCAGCTAATATCAATAAGTCGATAACGAACTATGAAAAAATCAATCGACATGTATACTATTAAAAATTTATTGCATGTATAGATTTAACTAGTGTGTTAATTCTTTTCGTATGGCCATAGAACGCGATAAACATAATGAAAGACATTGGCTATTATAAAATAATCACCCGTTTTAGGGGTTTTACCAGCTACGATTGTGTCTATAAGGTGACTTTGGGCACCACGATACCGTTGAAGCAATAGGAACTGGTGTTTTTGTTGATAGAGTACGAATGGTCAAAACGTTATGGTGAACATTTTCTACTCATTTGTTTTAATTTTGATAGATATGTAACAAACTTACATTCTGCATGTTTAACTTAAAAATGTGATATTGACACTTTTTCTGATATTGATAGTGACCATACTTTGTTTTCTTTTAATCGCTTTAATTCTTTGATGACCTTAGTTTGCGGAGTTCCACGAGTTTTGAAAGTTCCCTCCTGCTAGTATTTCCCTATTTATGACATCAGAAGTAGACGTAGATGAGCTTATTAGCAGGCTTCTGGAGGGTAAATCTTTATGTGGTTTTTATTTCTTGCTTAGTACGGACATCCAGACCTGGGACTACTGTAAATATGAAGGAAGAAGAAGTCCGACATCTATGTGTCACTTCAAGGCAAATTTTCTTATCACAACCTATTTTATTAGAATTACAAGCTCCCCTAAAGATTTGTGGTGAGTTACTCGTTACAAGTTTAGACATGCAGTCTGTAAGTTTTTATAACTTCTAAAAAATAGTGTGAACAATAGTGCTGATTATCGACAGCATTGTTCTTAGTAGTTTCTGAACGAAAATGTGGTTAGCTATTATTGCACTAGATAATTAGCGGTTTTCCAAGTATTCGGAAATGACCCATTCACTGGTAAATGCAATTAGTGCTTCGTTGCCACATGGTTACTCTTCACTAGCTGTCTTTCAGAAATTGTTTAAATTTTCCCATGAAACCTGAAGTCTTCTAGTTTCATCTTCTGTCTAAACTAATTTTCCATATGAATTCTAATATTGCGGTTATGCATTCATTTTTTATTTACAACTTATAGTCTGACGTCCTTTGTGTCGTTTTCAGTGGGTGTGACTCGTCACCTGAGTGCAGTATTAGTTACGCAGTACTGTATGACTGTATACGCTCTAATTTGTGTTGCTCGGAAAATAACATTCTACAAACTATAATGACCTAGACACTCGTTGACATGAGGTCTACAAAAATTAGTCCCATTTTTTATTTAGAGGTTTCAATTTTGCTTTTAGGATTTATAGCAGGCTTTCGACAGGTTAATCCTCGTACACAAATCTATTATTTAGGTAAACATAAAGGCACAATTTTTTTCTAACTGTTGGTTTTTTACTCTTTGAATCTATATCACCAAGTACAAATATTATCAAATTTAGTTTGATCGTTGACATACTTTTAGAGCTCACATTGTCATCGTCTGGTTTCTCCAGGGTTGAGCTCCTTCCAGTAGGTAAAACTGTTGACTTCAAATATGTAGATGATATAGTTCTCTTGGGTAAAGATGCTGATAAAATGTAGAATCCTTTGACTACCTTAAACATGGATGTAAGCATGCTTGGCATGTAATTCTCCCCATCTAAATGCAAAATGTTGCTTCAGGGTTGGCTGTTTTTGGCACCGAAGTTAGTGATAGGGAGCGAAGCAGTTGAATGTGTTAACAGCTTCACTTATCTTGGGAGCCTCGTCAGTACTAACGGTCTGGTGTCTGCTGAGATTTCGGCCCGTATACATAAGGCCCAATTGGCTTTTTCCAATTTTCGTCACTTGGTGTAGGTGGTACATCCGTCTTTCGACCAAAGGACGCGCTTACTGCGCAGTAGTTTGATCCGCTTTACTTTATGGATGTGAAACATGTCCACTAAAGATACAGGATATTCGTTAGCTCCTAGTATTCGATCATAGATGTCTTCGGAGCATTGATCGTGTTCACTGAGACCGAGTAAGCAATGCGTGGGTTAAGAATAGAGTACTAGGTAAATACGGTAAGTCGATTGATGAAGTAGTAAATCTTCATCAGCTGAGGTGGTTAGGACATGTGTTACGTATGCCTGACCACCGCCTACCTCGACTAGCAATGCTGCCTGGTGTGGGAGTAGGCTGGGAGAAAGCTAGGGGCGGCTAAACCAAAACATGGCACCAGTCCATGAAGTCATTGACAGTTGGGTTGAGCCATGTTCATAGGTGCAGACTACTTGGTTGGGTTCAGCGTGATGATCGTCACAAATGGTTAGAGACTTTAGGTGATATGGCTCAAAATCGTTGGCAATGGCGCAGGTGCATCCACTCCTTGTTTTCCTCCAAATTATAAGTTTCTGAACTTATCATAATTTTCCTTTTACCGAATCATGTTTTCTTAAATCTTATCTCTGATCTCTATTATTTACCATCAATACTAACTCTGTCACTACCTCCGCTACTCTGGGATTCGGTCCGAAGATTTAATCTCTGTTTGCTATTTGGGCATAACAACTTGAACTGATGTACGCATATACCAAGTTCTACGTTGTAACTGACTGACTGTTATGATGATTGATGCTTAGTTATTTTCCATCTGCTCTAAAATAGTGATGAAGGTGAGAAAGTGTGATATGGCTACGTGTCTCAGTATCTTCTACTCATAGGTCTCCAGTGTTTATAGTTCAAAATTGCTCAAGGTATTAGTTTGTCTGGACGCTTTGAGTATTCTCACCTGATAGGTATCCTCACTCTTTCCAAGTGTAGGTTCATGTATGTGTTTTGGATAGCTAGTAATCGTATGCGACTTAAATTTATTTGAAGTCACTCTGTATCTTGCCAACTGATGACAAGTGTTAGTTCGGGCATCTTAAGATTTAACAAATCCAAGTAGTACTCTTAAAGAGCCCTTAGTTACTACCCTGACTGATTAGTTGACCTCACAGCGATGTTCATTTCCATCGATTCCATAACTTAAATATAATTATTACCCTTTTACTCGACTATTACAAAGTAATATCAATTCCTGTTTCTTCAGGCGATATCCATGGCCAATACACCGACTTATTACGTCTTTTTGAATATGGCGGATTTCCTCCAGAATCTAACTATTTATTTCTCGGAGATTATGTGGATAGAGGGAAGCAGAGTTTAGAGACTATTTGTCTCCTATTAGCCTATAAAATAAAACATCCAGAAAATTTCTTCCTTCTTCGCGGGAACCATGAGTGTGCTGCTATTAACCGGATATATGGATTTTATGATGAGTGTAAGTGACCAGCTATTGGTACATGTATTTTACTTATAAATGCTTAATGCATTTATGCCATCCTGTTGTCTCACAAATTATATATATATATATATATATATATATATATATATATATATAGGCCTTAGTTTGATTGTTAGGGCTTTCAACTTTCACGCCATCTACTTTCCCCCGTACAGTCGAGTAGTATTACCAGCTCACTGCGTCTCAAAGCCTGACACACTATTCTATACCTGGTAGAAGTGATGATTATTAATGTCCCTAGTGTCTAATTTGTGAGACCTATGGTTGTCAATGGTTTTTCAAACAAGAGCCTAGAGTCTTTTAACGAGATGGAAATAGTTGCATGATTTTATTATTTTCTCGCAGAAACACCTTGAATGTATCAATCTATCTGCGTGAGCATAGCAGTATAGAGAATGTTACAGATCTTACCCCGGTAGCTATAAATTTACTTGGTGTAAATGTAGGTATAATCAGCGTCTAGTCATTTTACATGATACTAATTACATTTTCGCGGGTGTTCAAACTGAAGTTATTTGATGGGGACAAAACTTGAAGCTCACTTGTAGTTAACAAATAATCCTTCACTTTGAAGCATATAAAGTGTTCACAATAGACGGGGGTAGATCGTGGGAAAAAACGAAAATTCGTTAATGGTAGAGTTATTTATGTCTGTCCGCATTCTACGCATACACAAATATAGTTAATTGTCAATATTATTAAAGTTGATCTAGTCATTTGAATCAAAATATGTACTGCATACACTAAGGGCTTTTCTTCGAATCGTGCACGAAAGTCAAATGTGTTCTGTCCTTTAACAAGCAGTGTTCGTGTGAAGGTTGTTGATACTACCCAGCTATCAAAACCGATATAGGTGAGACGAGGTTCGAACATCGGCATGAATAGTTATCAGCATACTACCAACTAATTGATTAATCAATGACTGAACACGTCATTGTCTTGTACAAAGCCATGTGTTCAACGTCTGTTTTAAAGTCAAATATTCACGGTCACCCCAAGGATAGAATGTAGATGACATGTAAATCAGTCATTTTATTAGAGCAGGTAAAGTATTCACTTTTGTCAGGATCGTAGCCAGATTTTTTAGATTAGCAACATGTATGCAGATTAATTTAGTCTGCCTTTAAAACTCCCTATTTATTTCCTCAGTCTCCTCACTTCACATAAAGATAGCGTTGAAGCGTTATAAAGTGTTTGTGTATCCTGTACTAAATCGGACACCACAAACCATAGCACTAGCTTATGGTGAAAATATCTTTAAAGTATGATACAAAAGTCACATATATCTCAATTCCTAACATTTTTTTTCATTCTGCAGGTAAACGACGTTTCAGTGTTCGATTGTGGAAAACTTTCACTGATTGCTTTAATTGTTTACCGATTGCTGCAATTGTAGATTCGAAAATATTTTGTTGTCATGGTGGTAGGTTTTGCATAAATTTCTTGTAATGATTTTACAAGTGCATACTACTCCATGAGTTCTCACTCTATTTCAATTCAAGCATTTTCATCTTAATTAACCATGCATGTTTTTTTGGAATACTACCTATCAGCTATCCATTGATTTCTGACTAACTAGTCTTGTACGTTGTTGATTCGATCAATCAATCCTAGTAACCCTAGCAATTGTGAAACAAGAGAACTAATTATACGACATTGTAGTCGATCATTGCTTTCTAAACTTAGGACTGTGACAACTCAGTGAACCTTACTTCCTAAATAAATATAATGTCATCATCAATTAACTGATCTGGTGTGTGGTTGGTTGTCACTCCCTACCTACCCACACCCTTGGTGAGTATTTATTCTTGAGGTGCCTGAAAAGGAAGCTTGATTAGCAGTAGTGACTTTGTCAACTTAAGAGCGTGGTTTCGAGACCAAAAAAATATTTGAGACCAGTTATACACCACCTTTGATGATTTGCTTTCTATGTGCTATCTATCTACCTTCTAGACCCGACAACCGGTAACTTCAGTCTTTGAGGTCGAGGTAATGTATACCAATTATAGAGTCGACTATTACTAACCTCATTCTGTTATGAGAAGGCCGCACCACTGCAGATGCTACTTTAACTATTGAATTCGAGGTGAAAGTAGAGGAATATAATACTCTTCTGGTCTATGAGATTTCATTTGGCTTATGTTACAAGTTTAATTTCTGTAACAGTAATTTTTATTTTTCTACTTAATGTACATAAATGCTGGTGTAATAAGACACATGAATAAGTGTACAACACAAGTTCAGTCATAATTTGTGAAGGAATGGCAAAAGATTGGTCAGTCAGTCATGTGCAACATAAAACCTAGGAAACTTGTGCATCAGTTCAAGTTACCATGCCTCATTAACACGACTAAATGAATAAAAAAAGTTGTAGAAGCTATATTAATATCAATCGCAGTAAAAAAATGACTGCAATAATTAATCTATGGAAAAAAATATGTAATAATTTTAATTCTCAGTGTTTAAGGGTGTAGGTACCTGGGCGATTATGACTGATTCCGAGCTATGTCAACTTCTCTAACTGTTAGTAACAGAGGATCACGCGGGCCTCAGAGATAACGTGCACCTACCAACGCTACTCAGACCAGTATTCAGTGCCTTCATTACCTGATTCTACATTTCGGTTTGGTCACCCTTAGATTTTTCTAGCCCTACTCCTACCCCAGTCATCTTTGTGTGTAGAAGTAGCCTGTCATACATAATACAAGTTCCAATCACCTAAGTTGGTGAAGCGCCATAGCCCGAGATGGAAAAGGTACTACAGTCAATAAACATCTGAATATTGATTTTTAATACGATATAAAGCTTGTTATCAGGCCGTGTATTTATTATTTGTAGTTTTACCGCTTTGCAGCTGACTAGCCTGGAATGATAAAATCTAGAGGAGCAATCATTTTGGTCAGTGGTGCTCGTCCAGTGTACCACGCCATGGTAGCAACTACGGTCATGTTTAAAATTAGTTGTAACATGTGGAAATTAAAAAAGTATTTATGTGTCTTTCATGCTGCATTGCATTTCTTGAAATACTAAAAACTATACTAAATGTAGTAATAGTTTGTACGGTTAAACTAGCTAAAAACATGCATACATTTTCTCTTCGTTGGTTGTCTTGCAATCTTGTGAATATCATCATTTCTGATCTTCATTTGTTTTAACTTTTCAATTTATTGTAATTGGTCCCGTTTAGTGTTTTCTAATCCTTCATTTCTACTCCCTTTACATATACACATGTTATTAGGATTATCTCCAGACTTGCAGAATATGGATCAAATACGACGTATCATGAGACCATCAGATATACCCGATACTGGTTAGTTGCTATATTGTGTTTGCTTTGATTGTAACTCATTTACTAGTACATTTTCATGTACTTTCTCTGAACTTCATTCATATTGTGAAAAGGCTAGTAGTGATGCTGACAGGTTACCTTAACCTAAGTAGGTAAGGCTGCGTAAAAGTTTGCGACTTAGTGACTAAAGTTGATCTCCGTAACAACTGATTCATTATACTAAAATTATTGTCAATTCCTCGCTTTTTATTTCGAATATATGAATTTCAGCAGTGTAAAGGATTTTTGACTATCATTTAGTGGGTTTGCATTATTCTACAACATTGATAGTACGCAGTCTAGTTGGGAAAGATATGCTCGTTCTTTTTAGCTTCGCCCATCACACGAGAAATCGTTATTGTTTCAATTCACTTGTTGAGTTTTGTAAACACTTATATTTAGTAAGACCGTTAACAGATTATTTTTGTTCATTTTTGCTAGTGTGTGATCATGTTTCCTCCTTATCAAATTTTTACCCAACTCGATATTTGTACATCACTCTAGTCATTGTCTCAACTACTTTTCTTGAATAGTGTTGAAATTTCTAGTATCATACGAATGTCATCCCTACAATCTCCACATCACGTTGTTTGCTGACGCTAAGACTAGGTAGTAAAAGATAAAGATAGTCAGCTTATACGTTGTGGTATGGAAGGAAGCCATATAGGACTAGCATCTGTCGATCTATAATAACTCTCTTGACTGAGGCCTTTGAGGCAGTGCTATTGAGGCTTGATATTTAGTTCAGAATATTAGCCAGTGTTAATTTTACTGTGGTTTCCTGTTACACTCTTCATTATGGTTAGAGGAACCCTTCTCTACTGTGAATATGGCCTTTCTCAGCTGTATTCCTAACTAAGCATCCTCTCTTGTTCCTTGCAAGTTTCAACTCTAAACATAAGGAAAGCCATTACCTAGCATGGTAACCCTTCGCGAAGATCCATCAATTGACCCAAAAAGATCATATTGCCATCATCCGTCGTTGGGGATGCTACACAGATGATTCCCATTCGCTCTATGTACATTATTAGACTCTGATCATGTTCTAGTGCGAACATGTGTTTGCTTACATCTTACTTGTAAAAGAAAAGCCACAGCGAGAGGATGCATCAGTATTTAGCTTAGCAACGAGAAAACCAATACTAAGTTTCAGAAACAACTAGAGACACATTTAGACAATTATGATTATGAGGCTCACTCTGACGTAGTTTGATAAGGTATCAAAATGACTGAAAGAACAACATTGACATCTGTTATTGACGTGAATCAAAATATTAAGACAGGTCGATGGATTTCTGTATCGTTTACTGAGTTGCTGGACTCTCAGAAGCTCATCCTATCAGGCCTCTAACATAATGCGCAGCAAACACAACTTACCTGGGTATATAAAGAAAGACCAAAATCATCTTGTCGTAGCCTGGGAGGAATCACTTTGACTGTGGAGTTTAAAATATTAAAATATTACTAACTACCGGACGCTTAAATAACGCTTGTGAGCAACAAACCCGAGAAAAACAGACTAATTTTAGCTCAAATTGTTGCTATATTGATTAAATATTCACTCTTCAACAGGTCGTAGTGTATATTTACAGACAATAATGGCTGAGCAAACTGAAGTAAGTAAGGAGTGATTAAAACCGATTATCTATTGGATACACTTTGACTACTTAAATACTTCTGTCTTTTAACTTTTATCAATTTCTGTTTATTTGCATGTATGCTGAGTGGATTGTCTCGATATATCCAAAGATCAGGGTTCTAACCTCAGTTTGATCATCAACACTGCAGTACATATGCAATATGGAACTACTCCTAACTAAGGTTTCCACTTCTAGTTATAATCCATGTGATTATATCCTAATTTATTCTTCACCCAACATTAACTATTCCACTCATTTTGTACATATTTTTCCAGGACTATTATGTGATATCTTGTGGTCAGATCCAGATAAAGATGTTAATGGTTGGGCTGAAAATGATCGAGGTGTGAGTTTTACGTTCGGTCCAGATGTAGTGACAAAATTCCTTAATAGACATGATATGGATTTAATTTGTCGGGCACATCAAGTCGTTGAAGATGGTTTTGAATTTTTCTGTCGTCGTCAACTAGTCACTTTATTTTCTGCTCCAAATTATTGCGGTGAATTTGATAATGCTGGTGGTATGATGTCTGTGGACGAGAATCTAACCTGTTCATTCCAGGTAAGTATTTCTTTTGCCATTTGCTGACATCCAGACCTTATCACTCCATAATTTTGCTAACCGATGTTTCCAGACACAGATTCGTTTAAGTGGTTTCGAGTCACACTAAGTACGAGGGCTAGTGACAAATACTACTCAGTGGTAGGTTGTACTGGATTAGGACCCCAGCGACCTAGTAGCAAACTCGAACGCCCTTGCTACTTTGTTACTGGTGTGCTATGCATTCGTTTAGCTATAATGTATTTTTGTTAAACAATATTTTTTTTCCTGCTATTGCATATGTACATCCACTCTTACTCAATCAGTACCTATGTATTTTTGTCATTCCTCTACAACATAAAATAATACCAGGAGAGTGAATTGGGGTGTGTCTTGACATTATGTAACAAAACTTCTTAAAGCTTGTAGAAATGGATCGCTTAGCAACTGGTTTTTTATTATCATCAGCACTATCTTTCATAGTACCAGTGTTTTTTGTGTACGTACGTGACTACACTATTGATCTCTTTCTTCCTCTGAAGAGAAAAACATATGTTTAATATATCGTTGTTACTTTTCAAATGGGAAAGGTGATGTTTACAAAAGCTTGTTGATTTGTTTGTTTGGTGTTATTAGCGTATTACAAGTGAATGTTTTGTATATGAACACGTGATAATAATGCTTTGTATGTTGATTATCATTTTCGTAATGTATGAGTTGTATGTAGTGGTAACGTTTGTAATATACCTATGAACTTTCTGTGTATCCATAAACATGTTATGTATTTGTGTATCCTTATGGTATTTAATAGTAATAGGAAAATACTAATGGTGTGTGAATTTCGCTTAATGAATTAGGTACTAGTTTTAATAATCATATTGATATTGATAATAATAAAGGTTGCAAATACATCATCACCAGTTAAAGTTTATAAAAAAAAGGTACTTCGGTGATCGATGCTTTTATTGTATGATATTCGACTACAAATCAGGTAGTCACAAGCTGGAACCTCCAATTTGAACAGTAGGATAACTATATTCATTGGACTTTATATCAAAGGTTGGACTTGAAGCCATAATTAATAGTTCTTATTGTTGATAAATAAGTTAGTTATGTCAACAACCATTCACGAAAACTAATTAAATACGAGTAGAAATTAAACACTGTCAGTTTAACTAACAATTTGTATAGTTGAACTCATTACGTAAGATTCTAGAATATTAAATATTTCCAAATTTCAGCCAAAGATAAGTGAAAGTTAATCGACAATTGTCACCGTAGCAACTTAAATATCGACGTCAACCAAAATCTGAAGTTGGGTGATCGTGTTACAGTACATCATCATTAAGACAGTATTTAGTCTATACTTAATACATTAACAATGAGTAGATTGTGGTTACTAGCAGTGTTCCACTAAACTATGGAAATGCAAAACAACATCGTTCCAAGTACTGAGATGTCGGCAAGTGAATTTCGATTTACCAAGATAACCATATCAATTTTGTTAATGTCCTAACCAACGCATTCTTGTTTACTCTACCAATGTAGAAAGGAGGCTCATTGGGTCAGTTTTAGTCAGAAATTCTCAGGTCCAAACTCCACTCCATCTACTTAAGTTTGGGTTACCTGGTAGATGTTACACTGTAACTCGGAGCCAAGTTAACAAATCTGTACTCGGTAAATATATTATTCCAAGAAGTTTTTCTTAGAAATGTAGTTACTTGCACCGTATATCATCCGAAGTATTTCCCTGATAACGAATATTGCTTAGTATGTTAAGTACCTGTTGGTTCAGTCTGCACTTCACAAAATTGATCTTGTAAGAGGGAGTTTCTTGTGTATTCCATCTCTTAGAATTCTCTTTTTACTCTGGTTAGTTATTCGGATTTAATTTCACATATCGCATGTAGTTTCGCAGATTTCAGACCATTCATTCTACAATGATGTGTAGTTCAAAGACAGTAGATAAGTGTTTTCTGTTAAAGTTTTATTGCAGGTCATTTGATAACACACCAGATTAAACAGTTACTTAGTACATCACCTATTATGAATGTAGCTGACTTGTGTTATACAAAGTATTATCCACTCAGTCTACAAAATATCATACACTTTGTACTCCGACTAGAACAACGATAACGAGAACATTAAAATTTGCATGCGGAACTTCCCGTACTTTCTACGTTGTCCATTAGCGTTGATTGGCTGTAAATGGACCTGCCAGCCACGTCGATGCTAATACAGCCATTTAAATCCATTGTTCTATCATAGCTTTATTGGTAAAGTGACAGTATTATTCGAAGTTTAAGCAGTATCTGATTGACATTGATAAATATTAACTCTTTGTATAACCGATCACAAAATGGTTATTGATCAGTAATCAATTTATAAAAAAATGTATTGCGATGACTGCTGATTTTACATGGTTAGTGCATTTCTAGATGTTTTTCATTGTTTTTTTTGGTTGTAAGTTGTAAGAATACAACATATAAATTTATCTATATAGTGATATATATATATATATATATATATATATATTACATCTTTCTTTCGAGTCATTTGTATACACAGTTGTTACTGTTTAGAATTTATGCTACCATAGGTACGATGTGATGCATTTCCTAGTTGAAGTTCACCTTACAGAGTGATCTTGAAAATTTACCGCAATCAATTGCAAGAAGGAAGGTTTTTCATAGCGCTTATGCTATAAATATTATAGTTGAACTGTGCACATTTGCTCCGCAGTTGGTTACTATCTTGTGTGGCATATACGCTGACAATTACTTTTCTTATCACACCACAACTCCGTTACTCGTTCATGATCATTTTGGGCAAAATTTTCACTTGAGTGTACAACGGTAAACAATATTCATTCTTACATTTTTCGTAGACTGTTAGGAAGTTGTTTTTTTTTAGTAATGATTGGTTACGAACTATACTTTTACTTGTTTATTTCTTTTAACATCTTTTCCTTACCTCATGATATTTATTTGCAGATTCTTAAACCGTCTGAAAAGAAGGCGAAATATCAATATCAAGGAGTGAATACTACTGGGAATCAAGCTAGATTACCTGCTCGTATTCCTTAATTCAATTCACTAATGATAACTCTTCATCACCAGAACATGCATGCCTATATACGTTCATATATGCGCGCATACAACACTTCCTGGAGTGTAAAAAATGAAGTATTATATTGAACTATGTAATAAATGGTATTTCATCATATCATTTCAATACACTTCTTAACTTTATGCTTATATATACATATATACATATACCACTACTTATACTACTGTTTTTTTTTAAATTTTCTTTTAAATACATAATATTTTTATTGGTATATTAGTAATTTCATCTAAATTTGGTTTTCGTCACACATGGGCTTGTACCCCGCATACATGCTATTAATACATATTTGTAAACATACCTATGATTAACATCATCATTATTTCAATCTACAGACATTGGTTTGAAAATAATGATGATAAATATCATCATTTTACAGAACTAGTATTCTATTTATTCACAATATACCAAATGAAATTTGCGTTGCTTCAATGTTTCGTAATAACAAATTCACTGTACACAGAGTAACTCCCATCTGTTATGTGAATCTTGTGTTCTTTTTACTTTACAGTAGTGTGCATTCAAAGAAATACATGAACCTATTAATTAGTTCATTGCTTTGTTAATTGTTTTATATAATTTTCGTTATGAACAAACAAGTTTACGCTATAGAATTTTATAATTCTCTTCCCTGTTCTTCTTAGTGTTTGTCTCTTTATATGTCTTCTTAAAAATATGCATAAACTACTTATTAACCGATGAACATTTTAGAAAAAAATGTGTTCAGTTTAATCAGCCTTTCTCTTCACTAACAATGATCCCATTTCGAATGGTTCTGTTTTGTACTATATCATCTGCTTTACAAATGCTAATGACGATGTTGTCAATCTAACTCTCTCTCTCTCTCTCTCTCTCTCTCTCTATATATATATATATATATATATATATATATATATATATATATATATATATATATATATAGGGTCCAGTCCGCATTATTATAAATACTATACAGTGTTGTATTTCAATTTATGACTTCACATTTTCAAGTTTACTCCATTTTTAATGTTCCATTCCCTGTGCCACGTCTTTTCACATGCTCCTTATACGATGCACATACTGGAAATAACACTTATAGAGAAGAAACTGTAGACTCCAAACTGATTTTATTCATTTAAATTGAAAAACTAAGTTCACAAGTAATTATCATTGTTATCACTTGATAACAATGATGTTAATATAACTCACATTAGCATAAATGTTTCCTACTATAAAATAACGTAATCTTTCTCCACCCATCTGCTGTAACATTTTTCATGAAATCCTGTTTATGATAAACATACAGTTTTGTTTTACAAAGGTATTTTTTTTCTCATCAACTATCACCTGCGTATAGTTTATTTCATGATACATTGTATTTATTTTCGAATTGTCGATTGTAAGATGGCTTCTTCTTTGTTCCTCTTTCTTATTCCAGAACAAATTTCTAAAACAACTAAGCCCAACAAATATTGAAGTCATCACCACTAATACACTACTTAAATAATAATTTTATTTCAAATTGACTACAAACGATGTACGTGTACATGAATAATCTATTTTATTCTGTATTTGTTACCTGCTCCTTGGTTTGTTAGTTAGTTGTTTGAATACATTCAAATACGTGATCAATTATTTACTTTTCGTAATAAGGTGTTTTTTTTTGTTATTGGCTTGTATTCATCATGGATTGATTTCTATAGAGTATGATTAAGAACAGAGAACTGTTTCATCATAGAATGAAACTTTTTGTCAGTGAACACCGAACTTACCAGGGGATTGAACGCAGGATTTTCAGGTTGCGGAACAAACGCTTATCATTTTGCAACATTTAGCTGATGTTCAATTGTAGGATTTCCACTTTGATCAATTTGTGATATATTGTGACGACCGTGCAATGATATTAAGGGTGACCGTTTCGCTTCCACCAGTCACAACTTAGAAGGACTCTAGGAATACCTCCAAATGTATCATTTCATAATCGTCCATTGATCAGCATTCTATCCACTCATTTTAATTACTTTTCTTTCTACATAATTAATGAATCTGTCAACCTCTCTTCTTAGCGTCATTTATCAAGAAAATAAGTCCATTCAGTCAAGGGTTCTCTTTTAGGGAGTTCATTTTTGTAGCTGTACGATCGTATATATACACATAGAATAACTTATGGAATCCTTGGCTAGGTCATGACTGCACTACTGAGGTATCCCACACCAGTACGAAATAGCTATCCAGTAACCCTTGTTTTTAATGATACTGAACAGAGATCAATCTGTGATGAATACAGACAACAAATCAAAACCAATCTCTTGAATGACTCGCCCTCTTTTATAGAAAATACCTTTGTTAAGTACGCAGATAATCTTACCAATTATATACCTGTTTCCTCAGATTTGTTGTGAAGTGAATTGTTTCGTAGCGAATGTTGAACGATTGTCCAGTTCGACTTAGTCCCTGCAAATATCAAACAGTCAGTTTCAGTTTAAAACATGAAGAAGACCTAAATGCCCTTGTAAATTCGCACGATGTTTTTAAAATTGGAGATTCTATAATTAAGACCAAGTCAAGTGTTACTTATCCTGATGTAACTTCTATTTCTGATCTATCTTGGTCTTCGCATGTTTTGATAGTACTACAGAGAGTTTTTAGTTTATTATATTATGTGGAGTGATTACGTATTACGCGATTACGCATTACCAAGCACTTATTGTTCTTACATATTGCCGATTATTTTATATTGCTCCCCACTATTTTTTCTTGGACTTGAGAAAATACTGGTGTTGTGTAGAGTATTGAAAGTTGTCAGCAAGGTGTGTGGTGCGAATTACTGCGTCATTATGAACACGGTTGTAGGCACATATCTGAAAACCTGCAGATAGTTATCTGATGCTATTTTACCAGATATAATCCACCCTCTTCATTCAACTTCGCCTTGTATATCTTCTAGCAGAACACGACGCCGTTACATTAGATCTCATGCACCTAAGGGAAAATATAAATGCTCCACTGTTCCGAACTTAACACATGTTCTATGTGATGAAAACGTTAAAACCGATCTAATTACATGCCTGTGCTCTTAAAATACGAATTATCACGTGGTGCAAAGACCCCCTGTTTCTTGTGTAACCGTAATCTGAGTTTTATGTATGAACACTACCTTTATATTGTTTTTGTTGAATATATATATATATATTCAACTACTATGGACAGACTGTTGGGAACAACGCCCTCATCTTCTGAACCTTGTAAATCTCTTAATCGACTGAAGTGGTTGGGACATGTAATATGTAAGCCTACCTCGATACACGATGTTAACTGATACTGGAGTAGGATGAAAGATAGCTAGTGGCTGTTGGATCAAAATATGGCATTATTCCATGATGCCATTGCTGATCTGGGCCGTGTCTGTAGACACAAACTGGTTGGGGTCGGCTTGATTGTCGTTAATGCTAGTTGGATACTCTAGGTGACAGCTCAGAATCGGTCACGGTGGAACAAGTATATTCACTCTTTTTCATCCTTAAAATTACTTTATTCCTTTCCATGAATTAATTATTTTTCCCTATACCATGTTCTATATGAACCTACTTTTTCTTACTACCATTGAAATAACTACTGCTTCTACTAATTTGGTGTTTATCTTACTGTTTGTGGGGTGTGGTAACTTTGACAGATACACGTATGCACCAGGTTTTATGATGTACATACATACACACACACAGAATCAGTTGGGTTTAGTAAAGGTGCTGAGAAATGCACATGTTATGATAAAAATAAATATGGAGTAAATGCGCATCATTCAACTTTAATTTTTACAGTGTGTACACGTGCTTATACACCTGTTCTTAAGGTATCTGAAAAACACGATATTGGTGTCGTTGATCTGAAAAATGTCAGCAACGTCTAAGTTTCAACCTATTGAGGCTGATCACAAGTTTTTTTATGAATAGTTTATGAATTTCTAACACTGTGCCTATAATAACTTACCACCTATGAAGTCTGCTATTTTAATGGTTGACTTTTGTTAACTCTTCCTTTATGATGTCATGGGATCATGTGGGACACCTTACTGGTACCACACCCCAGTCCAGTTTATACTGCGTCTTTCTGTTTGACGTTGGATTTACCGCTTTTTGTTCTCACTACTAACCAAATGACCAGCATACTAAGATAATAAAAATCTGAAGGAACAAATGTTCCAGTCAATATGGCTTAATCGGATCAATACGACGCCTAAATCCGATCACCGCTTAAATGTAGCAGATACACTCGTGTTTCTGGAGAACATTAGCACTAATAGTTTATCATTAGGCCTGAGTTTTGTTGTTTGCTCCTTTTTTTTCATATCGTTATATATTTCACTTTATTTCAAATTTGTTGATAGGATTAGAAATAAAATGTCAATCAAAAAATATCTTCAAATTTCATAATTTGCATTGGTGCATTGAATTCCTGGGACCATTTCAGACAATCACATGATTCAAATATCTTTCATTTTCATTGATGTTATCACTCATGTCTCTTGTATACACTCGTATTCATGTATTTATTTGTGTGATTACTAGTTTGCTTGTATGCTTATTCCACCTATTACATTTTTCTAGGGTACTACTTCTAAACTGTTTTGTTACTGAATGAATTCCTATTGCTAAATAGTTCAATACAATGTGTATGCTATGAAGAGTTCTTGTCGTATTGCTTGTTTTGAGAATATTACAAGTCCCAGTATTACAATTATGGGTCATACTAAGAACATCATACTGTTTGATTGACTTTATTTATCATGGTTTACTCTATTAAGCGATTATACCAAAGGGCATATATCAGTAAGAGTGGCTTATACAAGATTAAGCACTAATATATTGATTAAATAAATACGAGTCATCAATCTGCGTAGAGTAAATCAAAGAAGAAGATTATCATGATTTGAATTGCGAAAATTCGGAATCTTGGAGACTTAAGTTACTTAACTTCATGAATTGGATTGCGAAGCATCCATACTTCCGTTGTACTAAGTACTCCTAAAACTATGCAGTAGAGAGGTGTCACAGAGTATTTTACCAACTCTCAAATGTGTAGTTGATTCGTGCGTATAGTGATTAATGAGAACTCAGAGGGAGAACAATGTCTGGATAAAGTGATAGTTCGTTACAGAGACCCGACTACAAAATATAAAAAAAAACTTAACACGAGGAAAGGTACTTATTCGCTTGAAAAAATTAAGAGAAATGTAAACAATTAAATTGCAGTGGTTTTGTGAAGTTCGGATATTAATCTATTGCTTGCATGCAATACATGCTGATGTCGGCACGAGTGAATACTAAGGAAAAGTGAACAGCTGTTTTGTTACAGTACAGAACTCTACAACGTGACCATTGTCAACGTCACAAATGAAACGAACACAGGACATTCAAGTGTAGCGAAAGCCTGTAATTCAACATCGATGGGCTGGCTTCCAGTGGTAGGATTCCGACTTTGCTGTAGCGTGACAACTCACTAGAATATTTCGGAAGCCTTGAAGTAGGTCACTAGCTAGCTGATTATTGCAGTTAAGTTTAGGTGGTTTTGTAGAAATCAGTTTTTAATTTTCTAATCTATATTTGTCACTAGCTATATCGTCTTCAAGGTATATCACGAAACTGGTGGTAGATTGATAAAATCATGACTTCGATTCATGAAATCATGGACTGTTGTTTTAAAGCATGTTGTCAGGTGAAAACCTTTAGTTTACACGTAGTGCAACATTTATAACCAATGGTTGAAAGTGTTGGACAGTTCAACTTCAATCGGAGTTACACTTCCAAATTCTGTACTGTTATAATAAATCCTTATTTTCTTTAATCTTTTCCATCTCTATCCCGTCTTCCTCTTCAAGTGAAATATTCATAGTCTCTTATTAGATGTCTTACATCATATGATATATTAATCTTTGTATCATACTATCCTATATTGTAATATTTCTATTTTTCATTACATTCACATAACTTCGCTCTGTTATTTAGAATACATCACTTTCTGTAACTTTTTCACTTAACTCTGACATTTACTCATTATTCTTTATCCTTTATGTATATAACTTTTCGTCTGATTGCTTTTCCTCCGTGTAGTTTTTCGTTCTTTGTTACACTGCATGTTCAATTATGTCTTCTTAAAATTAGGCTCGAACGTCTCTATGAAGAACTTGATTTTTGTAATTGTTTGATCACATTCAAGCTAACTAACTAACTAGCCATGAATACCAAATCTGAGTGTTTGGCCCTATGAAGAAGTTCAGAAAGTTTCCTGTAAAATCCATCTTTCACTTGATCTGTGCTGCAGTCACTGGGAGGGTAGGCAGAAACAACAAAACGACAACGGCGTGTATCTCTATCTTTCCGAGTTCTTACTGGAATATTTAATTGGACGGATTCGAGAACTTCCCGTTATGCTGTCATACTTAACGCAATATCTACACCGGCTAGTATACGAGAAGTTACTATTTAGTCGCCAGGTAACCGAAAAGTGTATCGCGAGGGTTTTTCACTCTGACTAGGTGAAGTCAAGTGAATGACCACGCTAGGATCCTGTATGCGTGTTTCTGAGATACAATATACATCAATGGAGCTGGATTCTAATGTTTTAGCTAGGGAGGTTTACTGCCCTATTCGTCAAAGGTTTTGTACATTGATTACACCAATGTGAAGTTTGGAACATGATCTTAGTATACTCGGGACTTTAGTTGATGGGTTGGAATCGCTGGCACTGATGGCAGAGAAGGAAGTTGAAGATAGAGTTCTAGGCTTGAAGGTAAGGGTAGGATAAATATTAGGGATAGAAGAGGGAATTTGATTAAAATGACGGGTGGTCTTGTGTCTTGCCAGAGGTATGAGGGCGGTTATCTCTTCCCAGTCACCCGTACTGTGGAAGGGATCTTCGTGTACCTGAAAAGCAAATTGAGCTAGGGTTGGTGTGAAAGATCTAGGAGCGTGATCGCAGTGCCAAAGGAACAACTGCTTGGGGTCGGTCACACACAGCCTTTTTGAGAGAGGTTTTCGTTGTTGTAGCTCCGTACTTGTTGGGGCCTTACTACTGGAGACGGCAGTCATTGGAGGAAGGTTAGGTGTGCATTTTTAGGGTTAGCCTTTTATAATCCCGCTCTTCTTTTGTGGGAAGACAGCATCGCTGTTATGCTGGTTGTCTAGGGAAAAAACCTTACTGCCATCACATCTCTGTACAGTCAGCAGTATATCTTTGTCCTCGGGCTTAATATTTACTGCTTTATGTGACTTTGAAAGCTTGTTCTGCATCCATAGGATGGTCCAGGTCAACATGATGTGCAAGACAGAGCTTTTTATAGTTTTAAGCTCGCTCATTTGTTACCCGTGTGGGGTGATGCTCAGAATTACCGTAAGCCTAATATAACTAGCTCCACAGGCACAACTGAATTGATGAATGCATATGGAAGCGGTTGATTTAGGAAAATTACCTTTATTTCGTAAACTTACAATTGGCTGAATAGAAGAAGATAGACAAAATCTCTCTGTATATAAGGTTTTCTCAATGGATTGTCTTTTACGTCGTGTTATTATTTTAACGTTTGTTACACTTTAAACTGTAACTTCAAGTACAACTACTCATTTGGTACTAATGATGGCTTCACCTTTGTTTCTTAGGAAAGTTAGATACATATTGGACTGATGATGGATAATTGATTTGAGATAGTTTGTGTAGATCAGCATTAAGTTTATTTAATTGAATTTTATACGCACTGATATTGGCAGGGTACTATTCAAAAACAGGGAGCACTGGACAGCCACTTCGTTCTAGTATGGAACCCCACAGCCATGCGAACCCTAGATTCTGTTTAAGAAGCTTCGGGTTGGAGGACGCGCAACCTTTCCACCACTGCGCCGGCATCGAATGATAACATTCCAACTAGTGACTAACTTCAAGATATTTGTGTAGCTCTAATGAGAAGTAGCGATTAATGGAGTTCAGACTTATCGAGGAGTGAGACAATTATCACCAATGACAATCGATAATTGGCAGGTTATTTCACAAATTTTTGAAGGTGGGAATTCTATTATTGGATGCCGGCTCAGTGATAATGATGTATAAACCTAAATTCTTTATCAAATGTGCTATTAAAACATTAAATTGTATTGAATCCATTATTTTCGATTATTGACTGAGTACTACTACCAATGATAATTACATTATTTAATTATTTGAATCAAAGTAAGTAAATGAAATTTCCTACTTTTTACTTAACTAACATTATTATAATTCGGATGGTTATTTTTGTGGAGATTGCTTATTTTATTTGATTGGATATATCACAGATTGATGTTGGCAGGGTACCATTTAAAACCAGGGAGCACTGGACAGCTGTTTCGTTCTAGTGTGGAACTCTTCAGCAGTGCGCACCCACGATTCGCGCTATATGTATCACAAATTAATGGAAGTGGGAATTCTACCATTGGATGCCGACCCAGTGGTGCAGATGGTTAGGCGTTCGCGTCAACCTGAAGCCCTTGGTGCGGAATCGTGGGTGCGCACTGCTGAAGCGTTCCACACTAGAACGAAACAGCTATCCAGTGATCCCTGGTATTCAATGGTACCCTGCTAACATCAATCTCTGATATATCCAATCAAATTAATATAATTCATTAATCTTCTAATTTCACTTTCTCTACATACTAAAATGTACAGTGTTTATTTTAATATAATTGAAAAAAAAATAAACTAATCATTTTAGTATTATTTCATAAATCATATGACTACAAATGATATAAATATTGATTAACTTATCAATTAACTATTGATTAACACATTTATCAATAATGATGACTTCATTTAATGCATACTCTACTCATTCATTACAATCATTCATAATTCATATACATAGTGATTGTCTATTAGTGAATAATAATCTTAATAATAATAATAATAATAATCAAGAACGAAACTACTACTATATTAACAAATTATTATTATTATTATTATTATTATTATTATTATTATGATCATTAAGAGATGTATACTTGAATCAATCAATCAATCAATTAGAAATCAATAAAACTGCCTATACAATACACGTTGAATAATGTAGTTAATAATCAATGAAGATTACAATTTTGTGTATGTTTTAGTTAAGTTACTTAACATGTATTGGATGTAATGATTATTTAATGTTGATTGTTAAAGCATATCTATGATACAGTTTATATGATATTTAGTTAAAAGTATAATAAACACCACTTTATGATATTAAATTCATATTAGAAAATCTTTATAACTTTCAATTACAGTCGATATCATCTCACTAGTGAGTTACTTCTTTAGGTAATTCTTAAAGTTCTAGTGAAAAAGTATGATCGGTGACATCTAATCATTTCAGGTGTGAGGTGGTTTCATAAGGATGACAATCAATGAATGAATTCAGGCAAGATATATGGCGAATTAATTGAGTAATGAGAACCGAGCTTTAGGAGCTGACTCAGTGATCTAATGTAAAAGCCCTCGCGACAGAGTCGGAAGGTCCTGAGTTCGATCCCTGGGTGGTAGTGGATACACTATTGAAGAGCCCCATACTAGGACTAAATAGCCATTTTATGCTTCTTGGTGGTTAACAGTTGTCTAACTCAGACAGCTTCGTGGTATTAAATCGAAAAAGTATAATTCATGACACACATTTCACTTCATTTGTGAATTCATCAGCTGGAATCGTGAATATAAATAAGAGTAGATTAAAAATTACTGGCAATATTTTAATGCCCATTAAAAATGTTAGGAGCCAAATGGATTTTGTTTACGCTGAATGTAAGGTAAAAGTGACTGATCGACTGAAGTCACATAGATAGACAACGGGAAATTCAATTCTTTTTGTACTGTACATATTCGACGAATAACTTATTACCAATTAAAATAGTACAGAGTATTAATGAATAACAAGAATCACCTATTTATTGATTTAAATATACTAAACTAGTTACAAATATCTATACATCTAGATTATTGGTAATCGATTGATAATTATATCATATCATTTTAATCAGAGGTTACAAATTAGCAATCTCATGATTTTCAATAGAGAACATAATCTATGATTTACTCAATATGCTGTAGTTTGAACACTTAACTAATAAAAGCTATATATATGAAGTTTTGTAATTTCAAAGTGAATATTGCTTTCAGTTAATCTTTACTTAAAGGGTAGCTACAATGATTCAGTTAGTCACAGATTTATGTTGGCAGGATACCATTCTAAACCACGGAATACTGGACAGTTGTTTCGTCCTTGTATGGGACACCTCATGGTAATGCTTACTCTAGGTTTATAATCTTTGACGAATTCAGTTAACCTAAACTCATATTCCGATCTCCACAATTTAACCACCTCAATCCAATTACTATAATCACCTCACTAGTGATTTATTTAGATTTCTTGAGCTCTAGCATGAAGTCATACGGTGGTAGTGGATACACTATTGAAGAGCCCCATACTAGGACTAAATAGCCATTTTATGCTTCTTGGTGGTTAACAGTTGTCTAACTCAGACAGCTTCGTGGTATTAAATCGAAAAAGTATAATTCATGACACACATTTCACTTCATTTGTGAATTCATCAGCTGGAATCGTGAATATAAATAAGAGTAGATTAAAAATTACTGGCAATATTTTAATGCCCATTAAAAATGTTAGGAGCCAAATGGATTTTGTTTACGCTGAATGTAAGGTAAAAGTGACTGATCGACTGAAGTCACATAGATAGACAACGGGAAATTCAATTCTTTTTGTACTGTACATATTCGACGAATAACTTATTACCAATTAAAATAGTACAGAGTATTAATGAATAACAAGAATCACCTATTTATTGATTTAAATATACTAAACTAGTTACAAATATCTATACATCTAGATTATTGGTAATCGATTGATAATTATATCATATCATTTTAATCAGAGGTTACAAATTAGCAATCTCATGATTTTCAATAGAGAACATAATCTATGATTTACTCAATATGCTGTAGTTTGAACACTTAACTAATAAAAGCTATATATATGAAGTTTTGTAATTTCAAAGTGAATATTGCTTTCAGTTAATCTTTACTTAAAGGTAGCTACAATGATTCAGTTAGTCACAGATTTATGTTGGCAGGATACCATTCTAAACCACGGAATACTGGACAGTTGTTTCGTCCTTGTATGGGACACCTCTGTAATGCTTACTCTAGGTTTATTAATCTGTGACGAATTCAGTTAACTAAACTCAATGCCGATCTCCACAAAATTAACCACCTCAATCCAATTACTATAATCAACTCACTAGTGATTTATATTAGGATGTTCTTGAAGCTCTAGCATGAAGTCATGACTAATGGAGATCAAACTTGTCGGGAGTGAAACACTTATCACATATGACAATCGACGATTGTCGCACAATATAAGAAATTGACAGAAGTGGGAATTCTACTACTGGATGCCGACCCAGGGGTGCAGAGGGTTAGGCATTCTTCAACTCGAAGACCCGGAGACGGGATTGAGGATATGCACTGATGAGAAGTCCCATACTAAGATGCAATAGCTGTCAAGCTCCCCTTAGTTTTTATTGGAACTCTATCAACATTAACCTGTAACTAACTGGATCAAGTAAACTTAATACCAATCTCCACTAACCATCTCAATTAAAATTTACATTTTGTCGAAACCACATATCGTATCACTATAATTGGTGATCTGAAAAAATCAGCTCACTAAATCAGTAATTACTACTTCCAAAAAATGATACACCTGTCTTATAATTTGATAATTATGTTCTTACTAATAAGACATTTAAATCAGTTTCAATTTATCCCATTGAGTAACCAGATAATCCTGTTATTTTATTAAGATCTGGTAAATTTGACTACACATATGTCAGACATTGACTACTTAGAAAAAGAAAATTACAAACAACTTTAGTTGATGGTTTGGAAGTTTTAAGCTATTAGCTCATGTATAAAATCCTCTAATCATCTTAATAATACGTCTAGTAAAGACTGTCAGTCACCTTTGATATATATTTTCCCAACTACTAAGAGTCCCTTAAGAGACCAACTGAATTCACTTCACTTTGCTTGATGACTATTGATATGTCTTGTACTTGATTACTGATAATACCACATAAAACTTCAATAGTCGAACGCTTTGTAGCCTTTTAATCGTGAATTTGATGACAGAAGTGAAGTGGGAAGGAGTATTTATTCCAGTAGGTATCAAGTGTGCATAAAATACTCGGGTATTTTAGTTCCGTTTGAAAATAGAATCATCATTACATTCATTAAAACCACGTACAGCAATTCGCTATTATTATCCAGTCAAAATACTTAACGTCAAGATTCTGTAGTTTTATAGAACGGTGATTGAAGTGTGTCTTTAACTCCTTCACTGCTTATGGAAGTTCTGCCAAAGTTTCTAGGAACCATTCCAACGGTTATAGTGTAGTATTAGGACGAATTTTTAAAGCTTTCAAAGATTATAATTATCATAATTCGAACCCATGAATGTATGAATTACAACTTCTTAGCTATTGGTTGACAAAGTTAATTTATATGTAATTTTATTCTATTAACATATATACGTACTTCTACTTTTGAAATGTAGTATACACTAAGGTAATAATTAAGTTATAATATCAAAATACAAGATGTAACTACTATGAATAGGCGATCAGACTTCGACGTGACTATTTTTTCAAGAGTAGTGGTTTATACTGTCAGTACAAGAGTACAACAATGTAGGAAATGATATCGATACAATCCATTCCTAAAATCTTTTTGCATCAATAGTAATAAGTAGATATGCCAATAGAACGTCAACATTCCAATTATTGTAATAATAACAGTGAATAGTGAATATATCTTCCACATATAACTCTAAAAGTAATAAACAAGTGAAGTGCTTAGAATCTCCTACAGTTTACTTAGTAGTACATTTTGATAAGTGACATAATAATGTCTAAAAACAATTGTTTGGTTGGCCCTGCTGCCCCGATAATATTATGTATTAATCACGTTTAGTATTCTCTAATTCAACAACGACAGCGACTTGTTCCCAATTCACAATATGAGTAGAGCAGGTATCAAAATATACTGAGAAAATAACAGCAGAAGGCAAAAGGTAAAGGAAAGAAAATAGTTGCACAAAGGCATAGCATATTCCAGAAACTTCTTGATTGTTCATTGGCTCTGATTAGCTAAGAATGGACCAATCACAATACAGCTTTATGGGCATGTTTTGAGCATGCTTTAATCAGGATCATTTTGTGCTAACAACAATCACATACGAAGATAAACACTATCTGCGCTTAAATCATAAGCATTTAGATATGAGGGTAAAACAAAGCAGTAACAAATAACTCCCTATTCTTCAGTCTCTTCTTTACAATATTTTAACAATCTTAATAATAATTTTAATAATAACTTGATGAGACTGTAAGTATAAGAAAACACTAAAAAGCTAGATATTTCCACCCAAATACTGGCAATCAGCTAATTTACGCTTTCTGACAACCTCCCGAACTTAAGTGATTTTCAAAATGTCCACGAATCATGAACAGTCATTTTAACCAATCAGTATAGGCTTTGAAAATTTGAGCCAATCAGCCTCACAAATTTACAGCTGGTTCTGGCCAATCAGAGATTAGTAATTGTAAATGAATATTTATTCAGCAAAAATTATCATCATCTGAACAGATATAACTATGTTAACTCTGTTTCGGCTTTTCTGTTTGTAAATTAAAATAATAACAACATCTACACTCGTCCATACCTGCATTTTAAAAACCGTTCACAAGGAAACAATTAGTTTCTAAGGTCCTTAAAATTAATTCTAATTGAAGTTCAGGGTTATGGTGATGTTAGATTTAAGGTTAGTTTAGGTGTTAATGGTTTTGGTTTAGCTACAGTGTTGATTTGTGTGTTATATATAGTTTATTTAACAAAACCGTGTATGTTATACCTTTAGTTGTATGATGTTTACCATATGATATCAAAACGAGCGTTTTTTAACATAAGGTCATGCTATTTTTAAACTTCAAACATTAGAACTACTATGAGTGATCACTGATTGGTTGAGGATTATTTTTGATCATCTCTAATTGATTATGGCAGTAGTTCTTCGTGTGCAGTTTGAACAACGCTTAAACTCGCCTTTATACTAAATTGCAACCACAAAGTATTGTAAATGCATATAAAGTATAAAAGAAAGATCTAGAATATCAAAAGATCATTAGGCTAAATCATTTAAAAACAACAATTCTGAACTAAAAGTGATATGATAACGCAGTATTATTTTAAAGATTTGAAATAATAAAAAAGAAGTTTAATGAAGATAAACAACTGTTATCTATTAAACATAGAAATCAAGTTTTTTTTTCTTTCAACTGATATCAGTGAATTTTAAAATTCCTAGTTATATACTATTATTCTTCTAAGTCTTAATACGTCATTTTGCCTATTTGTTTATTTGTCAAAAGTTCATTCTACATCAGTCAAGTTACTACATTAATGTAATATTCACAATTATCAGTGATCCTAATTTCTCACTTTTTTAACTGAATCATATTTATGTCAATTATTTTTCTAAGTTTATTATGATAAACTTTTCTAGTATTTGTGAAAATGTACACATCAAAATCACTACTTATTAAGTACAATTTTTATTATATAGTTAGAATATGTGTTTTAGATTATTGTGAATGTATGATAGTTACATGTATGAATACCATATTAGCTCTACAAATACAATCAGTAGTAGATTGCCAAGAACATTATAAGTATGAAACATTATAAATGATTTAGTTTTAGGAATTAATCAAATTAATAGGGTAGAATTTAACAAAACTACTTTCAGAATTCTTTACAAATATTTTAATTGGGTACCTAATGAATATTTTGTTTCTGTCGTTTCTATACTCTACTAATTTTAAACTCTAATTTAAATTATTTTCATATTAATGTACTATCTATCATACATGAACTAGGATCGTATAGTTACAGATATAAAATACAAGTGAAAAGAGATATATAATGGAATAGTGGACTAGTTATTTCAACATTAACTGTTCATTTTCTCTCTCTTGGGGGTTAGATATTACTGAGACAAATTGACAAGACGCTAATATTTTTAATCATTTTCTGGAGAGGAAGGATCACCTACTAATGTCGTGCCTACATTGACTAGTCTAGACCACATATTTAGTAAGTGACCAAATCAAGGGCATGTTATATTTCGGGGAAGTTATTTGGTATTCTGGAGATATCTGTAAATCACATTGTTGATAGTTTTCTTTCCTTTTAAACAGAGACTTTTACTACGATATACTATTCTGCCAGGTTCTTCATTAGTCATTACGAACAACAATCTAGTTAGAGCCAGTACAACGAAGAAGAACTCATAGACTTACATACTATGACAGAAAGTCAACCCAATACTGAATAGATGGAATAGAATAAAGAGAATACAGGAACATCGACTCAATTAGTCTAAATATATATTGTAATTATATTTCACATACTCACTTATATGTAAGCAAAACCAGACCAAAAAATAAACCGATTAAGATAATGACGTTGATACACAACTATAACATTTATGATTTAAAAATGGAGCATTGAGTGTACATATAATCATTCCTAGTTTATGAATAGTAGACTATATAACAATGTCTAACAGTTTAAATAAAAGCTTGAAACTAGGGCAACATGGCAGTAATACAAACTCGGAATGCTTAGTAAGCATGCAATATATATACGCAAATCAAGCCTTTATAAGATGGCTACAGGTAGTTTTATCTCAGCTAAGTCGTCTTCCACATCATCTATCTGCTCTACCGATGTAATTTCATATAAATAGTGGGTATAACATGTAGAAAAGGCTTAGTACACTATGCCAATATGTTTTTAAGTAAGCATCCAATCAGCTTTAAGTGTATTAAAGTTCCTTCTACATTTAAAATTTGCAACTTTATAAACTGTAAGCTGCAGCTGATGAGAAGGAAGATGGAACGAAACGAAGATCACCTCATTCTTCTCAGCATTTCATTCAAATGTTAGTTAGTTCGTTTTATATTTTAAACATAAACATCAAATAGCATCATAGACTAGCTCTAATTAAACAAATTTCCAATACCATAAATTACATGATAATTACCTGGTCATAATACATGGTACTTCTTTAGTGACCTTATCACTAATTAGGAATGTTCTACAATAAATTACAAAATACTATGACTACTGAAATATTTTAAGTAGTTAAAGTGTGTTAAAAAAATTTAAATGTAGATTGTTTCATGATTATTTACAATGAGAATGCAAGGAATTAACAACAAAATGAAACTGAGTTGAAGATGCTATAAGCTAACTAGCACTAAAACAGTGTGCGTGGTATCGAATCATTTAGACTAGTCACCATTTTGTAGCACTAATTAATAGATAGATATAAAACCGATCAGTGTAATAACTGACAGCGTTGTCAAGAGTATTACATAAAGTAACTGGAATTAATTACTAAATTAAGTAAATGATGATGAATAGGATATACACTGTTTTAAACACCACAAGTCCATTAAATTATGGTGGTTCTGTGGAGATAGGTATTAAAGTTAATTGCTTGTAATCACTACAGATTGATGTCGGTTTGGAATCATTGTAAACAAGAAATCACTAGACAACTGTTTCGTACTAGTATGGAACTACTCAAAGGTCTGCACACATGATCCCTCTAAGGAATCCAACCTAGAACCTTCTGATCTTACAGTGAACACTCTACCCTCTATACCACTGAGCCAGCCGTTATTCGGTGGTTGAATTTCCACTTCAATGAATTTGTAATTTATCGCGTCGACCATCCTCATGTGTATAATGAAAGTTGTTTTGTCATTCGGTTATCGATAAAAAGTTTCTTGATAAATAAGATCATTGATATTTTGTAACACATACCTTATCCGAAATTAAGACTAATAACAATAAATGTACACCCATGGTAATGACATTTAGCTCATACATTAAACTGTTTATGAACTGATACCGGTGTTTATTTGTACTCCAATATTTTAATAAACGCAAACCGTAGTACAAACACACATCTATATTCCATTAAAGCAAGTCTCGTGAGTACTTACCGGAGTCTGTTTTCTTAATATTACAGCATTCAAACACATTAGTTTAATGTTTATCACGTCCAGTTACTTTTAAACATTTACTCTATATCGAATGTTGTCAATCAAATTATTATCGTCATATTGAAAGGAATATTCGGTTGTTTTTAAGAATAAAATCAAGATAATTCTAAGTGGAAGCTAAGAATTATTATAATCTTAGGCGTTTTCCAGTGGATGATGTCTACATCTAGAGAGAAAAGAACGACAACAAAGAACACACAACCATAACATCTAAGACATCTTAAAAGCAATGAAGCAAATAATGTGAGTAGAATAGAGTATGAGTATATTCCAGCATTGCATAAAATGAATGTATAATATTACTTAAAATCTAACCATAAAACTTGTTGAATTTAGTTATAGTTACTATACTATTCATGAGTAGATAAATGTTTATTGTGTATTTTTGTTCTTGGTATTACATTAGTTAGTTACGTGCGAACCTTTTGGATGTTATTTTCTATTGGTTGGAACATTACTGGTCTGGTCAGTTAATTTGACGATTGTGTGCATGAAGTGAAAATTATGTGACTGCTTTCGTAGTTGCAGTTGTTGTTTAATAGCCTTCAATAAATATGACAAATAAATTAATAATTACTCATGGAATACGTCATAGATTGATGTTGGTGGGGTAACACTGAGAGGCAGGGAGCACTCACAACTGTCTAGTTCTAGTGTGGAACTCCCCATTAGTAAGTTTCTCGGATTCCGCCCCAGGGACTTCGGGTTGAAGAAAACCTAGCCTTCTGCACCACTGGGTCGGGACACCTAATGGTAGAATTCCCACTTTCAACAACTTGTGATATAGAGTGACGATCATCGGTTGTCATAGGTGATAACTGCTTCATTCCTAACAAGTCTAAACTCCACCAGTCACGACTTCACACTACAATTTCAGGAACCCTCCGAAGTTAGTCACTACTGAGCTGATTATTGTAAGTGAATTGAGATGGTTTGTGGAGATTGGTGTTTTTATTTCGTTGAATACGTCACAAATTGATGTTGACAATGGATGATCTCCGCGTTATATATCATAAATTGATAGGAGTGAGAATTCTACCACTAAATTTATCCAGCTCAGTGGTGCATAGGATTAGGTGTTCTCCAACCTGAAGCCCCTAGGACGACACCAAGAGGAGTTCCACATTAGGATGAAACAGCTATCGAGTGCTCCGTAGTTTTCAGTAATACCCTGCCAACATCAGTCTGTGACATATTGAATGAGTTAAAAATACTAATCTTCACAAAATTAACCACTTCCATTTACTTATAATAATTATTCATCATAGAAGCACACAATATATTTCTATATTTGTTTCAATATGTAAGTATTCTGAAAAATTAGGACAGTCTTTAGATCTTGTCGACTTCAAACACGTTATTTCAGTGAATGTACTGCTATATCAAGTGAATCTATTAAAACTAAGTTAAACGAATGCACTAAATGATAACACTGGTCAAACATTTGGAATCTTCATTACTTTTTTAATGAAGTCACCGATAATCGTTGACCTGAAACACTTAGTTAAATAGCGGAACACATGAAATTGCCAATATGTTGTACAAATAATAAAGGCTAATCTTTGTTTTTTTTCTGCAAACAAATTGTGTTAAACCGTTTCAGATTCTCAAAAATGTATTCGTAAAGTAATTGATTTTCATTAAGGGTGGATTTGAAATGAGACATTTTAGCTGTCAAAGTCAAGTTGCAAAGGCTACAACATAATGAATGTATAAAATGAATTGAATTAAACTACGTAAAAGACAACTTCATCAATATCTTCAGTAGTCATTTCTACGAAGTAAACAATCCTAACTTATTATGTATTAGTAGTAGTAGTAGTAATAGTATTTTTTAGAATTAAGTAATCTTCCTACTATGGACCTTGATAACGAAGTCTATTGTGGCATTACTATTATTATTGGGACTAAGTATTGCAAACTACAATCGCTTAATAATGCATTAACAACTCAACAGTAGTACTGCTTGCATTGTTTTGTATTCCCTAGTAGTAAAAGCACAATCAAACCAGAAGGTAATTTGACCAGGAATATGTATCAGATCAGATAATATCGTATTACCAGTGTTTTCACTATAGCTAAGCGTAGAAGGGGATTGATGAGAATATAATGTAACGTAACGTAATACGAAGCTCAGATTAGCTTACTTAGACAAAGCAATGTAATAAAGGAAATGAGTAGGGAGGCACACAAACACTTACACACAACATGGAATACATGAAATTTAATTCATAGTAAAATAGTTTGTATAAACACTAAGGATTAAAGTGAAATGAATGTCTAGATTTATATGAGTTGACTATTAAAGATCAATATATTCTTATCCCATTTGGTTTTGTTATCTTTGTCACAATCATTTGCAAGAATAAAAGAAAAAATAAAAACTGAAGCTGGAAAGATTCTTGTCAAAGTTCCTCCTTTATAGAGATTTTTTACTGAGTATGAAAATACTGTATGCTAGTAACATTTTGAAAAAAAAAGAATACGAGAATCATCATTATGAATATTGCATAGTTTGTAATCCATAAATTTGATGTGACCATATTGTAACTATCTTTGAGTACCGTTGCTGGAGTCCATAGTTAGTCCACGAATTACACAATCTACGTGATAAGTAAAAATTATGTTTGGAGAGAAAAGCATGGAGAGATGCCCCGGTAGTATAGGGTGATGAGATACTAATTTATTTATCGATTATTACAAATATAAATTTTTTCAATTCAGATGGTTATTGTTTGTGAATATTGATATTTTTAGTTGATTAAATGTGTCACAGACTGATGTTGACAGAATGCCACTGAAAACCAGGGAGCACTGAACAGCTGTTTTTTCCTAGTGTGGAACTTCTTTGCAGTACTTACCCCAGATCCCTCAGCAAGGGCTTCAGGTTGACGGCGACAGCCTAACCCTCTACTTCACTGGGTAGCCATCCAATGGTAAATTTCCTTATCCATTAATTTGTTATAAGACAACATTCATTCATTGTGGTGCAGAAGGTTAGACCTACGCTGTCAACATGAAGCCCCTGGTGCATGATCTTGGGCGCACACTACTAAGGAGTTTTACACTAGAGTGAAACAACTGTCCAGTGCTCCTTGGTTTTCAATGGTGCTCTACCATCATTAATCTGTTATATATTTAATCAACTTAAATATTATTAAATCTTAATAAAAAATTATACAAAAAACTTCATTCAAAATTTATTTTATAAAACAAAATGAACATATTCAAAAGGTAAATCATTTCATTTAACATAAATTTTTACTTCTTTAAAACAACAAAATTTCAAAAACAACAACAACGATAAAGATTATTAACAATTTAATTGATGTTATATGCCTACTATACAAAACACTGCATGTAGATGCATATTCAATGAATAGATAGAATAATTTATGTTTATACCAATAACAATACAAATAGAAAGGAAATGATTGAATAAATGAATGAGAATAGTAAAAATCATTCTGTCATCCTACCACTTCATATATTCAGTCCCCTTTATTATTTTCTGTCATGAAACAAAATTTTGAGTTTGTTCAACACTACATGCAAAAGATTTCCGTTCTTAAATAGTAATAATAATACAAGCAACGGTAGTAGTATCAGTAACAATATAAGTAGGCTTAGATCAACAACATCAACTACTACTACTATTACCACTACTACTTTTTCAATTAGTAATATAATGGATTTTATTTTCACTTTTTTTAAAAAAAAATATTAACCAGGAAACAATTAAAGGAGTCTCTTACTTCTATCGAATACAATACAACATTATTAACTACGCCGGAAATAATCGAATTATTATGGTGTATTTCAATGATCAAATGAAATTCATACTCATTTCATGTCTGATCAAACTTGTATAATGCAAACTGGAATTGACTGGAATAGGTGTATATGTGTGTGTTTATGTGTATTTATTTGTTCATGAGTATGTCGCTTACTGAGAATGGAATGTGAATGTATAAATTAATGATTTCAACTTTTTATAACTTTCAAATAAATTGTCAATGAGATTACGTAATACTATGTGTTAAGACGCGAAGAAAGGGAGGAGGTGTAGATGATTTTGGTCAGTGGATGCGAACACCAATCAAATGCGTGCCTAGTTGAGAATGTACGAATGACCTAAGCCCATTCACCCCCCCTAGGCCGACAATAGGACAACCAGAATTGAGAACTGAGAGAGAACCGGAGAGAACCGAGAACCAGACCAAGGTCGTATTATATTTTAATCATGCATAAAATCAGACCACACTGTGAACCAATCAAGAATTTAACATTTGTACAGAACAAAGGGAAGAGTGGCAGTGAATGTTACAACTTGTACACAATTTAGTAAGCGTAGTTCATAGTAAATAAACAATGAGCCAGGAGTAAATATACAAACGAGAGAACCGGGCAAGGGGAACGTAACAGTCATAGAAAGAAAATGCCAACACTGTCCACAGTTATAATAAATGAAATAATGTTCCAAAGCACAGTTCTCGAAGATAGCCAATCTTCATTAGGTGCCCGACATATCACTATGTACCTTTATAGAAAATAAAATACAGTATGCAGACTCTTCATTACTTCACTAGTAATAAATGTAATTTGAAAAAAAGAGCTTGGTACAAGAACTAAAGATTCTGGGCTTGACGATTGGTGATGTTTTATATGTTCACCATGTTTATTGAAACCAATCTCATACTTTAATGAAACAAATACTGTGTGTTTAATTGAATCGTTAGACAAGTTTATTCATGGTAACTTATACACACTTATTCGGTTGATATGAGTGAAATATCAGTCATTATGTTCTAGACATTTTCTTTAAATATGGATGGTAATTCATTTGTTGTAGAGTTAAAAGTTTACAATATATCCTGAATGTTATGGGTTGTATACATGGTAGGGCATTCGATTTTTCCTGCTGAAGTGTCGTATACTATAACGAAATAATCATTCAGTATATTATAGTTTCTAACGCTTATATAGTTAATATAATTCACTGACGTAAATTTTTAATATTAAGCATTCTTATTCATTTATCGGTTACTAAGAGGTTTATTCACATCGTGCCTATTAAAACAAACTCATTGAAAGCAGGAAATAATATTTCACTTTCTATCTTTTAGTTTACCAACTCGTTCTGTATAAGAGCTGCCTAGGTGATTTCGTGATAATTCACACAGATGTTCAAATTGTCAAAAAAAGATCTAGTTTAATTAATTATTCAATCGATTAATCAATCAATGCCTGTTACCCTAAGTAGAGCATAAGCCACCGACTTCATTTAACCTTTCCAGTTCTTCCCAAGTGCTATTCATTCTT
Source organism: Schistosoma mekongi (assembly GCA_034768735.1). Taxonomy (NCBI): domain Eukaryota; kingdom Metazoa; phylum Platyhelminthes; class Trematoda; order Strigeidida; family Schistosomatidae; genus Schistosoma; species Schistosoma mekongi. The sequence continues at coordinate 78,192,738 of CM068306.1, read as the reverse complement.
TTCATATCTGTCTCCAGTTTTCGGCGCAATAATTTTTTGGGGTCTTCCTCTCTTCCTTTGACCTTCAGAATTCCACGTCAGTACATGTCTTGTGACGCAGTTTGGTGATTTTTATAATGTGTAGCCTATCCATCTCCAGCGTTTTATCCTGATTTCTTTCTCTGCTGGATTTTGGTTGGTTTGTTCTCTGCCAAAGAAAGTTATAATTGATGGTGTCTAGTAGACGGATCAGAAGTATCTTGCGCAGACAGCTGTTTATAAATGCGTGTATCCTTCGAGCGATGCTTTTCGTAGTCCGGTAAATTTCAGCTCTATACAAGAGAAATGACTTTATGTTTGCTTTGAAAAGTCTGACATGATGTTGGCTGATAGCTGCATTGAGTTCCAGATGTTTTTTTAATTGTAGAAATGCTGCCCTTAACTTGCTTTATCAATCCATGCCTTCACATCTGCAACAGACCTTCGTTGTTTATTGGTTAACTTGTCATTGCTTAAACGGAGAATGCAGTCAGAGGACAAAATCTCGTAATGAAGACAATTCAATGTGTTGTCAGTGATAACAGTGTTCACACAAGAAAACTTTTACATTTAATGCATACTGCCTGTTCTACTATAAGTTAGATGCTATCTTAGTGAACCCAAATTTAAAGCCTAACCTGCTGTTATTTACGAATCGTCACACTATATACTAATTTGTTGCTAGATACTGACAAAGGTCATGTCCCCAGTAATTGACTTCTATGTTCCAGGTTGTACTTTGTCAACTCTTCAGTCTATTATGAAAAGTATGGAAGGTTACCAGCCGACTATTGCAAAAAGGACCTTAAATGTCAACGTACTTTCAGGAATGTTTAATCACTTAGACTAGTGATTGCATTGCAACTTCATTTAACACTATAGCACTATACAAGGACCAGAAAAACTTGGCAATTGTCAAAACATAGTGGTCAGTCATTGTAAATATGAAAAACACACAGAAGATCAGGAGAAACGCGAGCATTTTCGTGACAACTGTTTCAGATTGTCAGATGGAATTCATCAGGAAGCATCTAAATTTCTGCGATTGAAGGTACGTCTCAAGAGCATTATGACATCAGTAGAATTAAGCTATAGTGGCACTCTTAAAGTGACCTATGAGAAAACGGTTAATGCTAAACATAAGTTTATGTTTGTAAGAATAGCTATAAATAAGTAACATTACAATCGATAAATTGTGTTTATATGAATAATATAACAATCTACGTTATTTAGTTATTCAATTTCCTACAATTTTAAGAAATAGCGATGTAAAAGCTTATTAGTATGACTACGTAGTATATGTTTATGGAAAGCTTAGTATAGTCTCGGGTACTTTTTCAATCTACACTACATTTCTTCCCAACTATCTGACTAACACTGCCAACTGATAAGCTAGTCATTAGTATTATTTTAGAGTATACAATTGTGCGATATTCGTACAACTCCAGCGATATCAAACAATGGCTCTACGGTTGTTACTAGTGTTTTCATCAGCCAATACAGTACTGTATATATAATTTACTTTAGAGTAATTTTTGATTTCTTAAAAAACGACTCATTTCTTATTGATATTTTACAACAGGCTAAATGACATTGAAATATTTACTTATTCTTCTTCTTTTCATGTCTAACTTCACCTCTTTTGTGTTCGTAACTACCGAAATCGCCTTCCTTATCATTTCCATACTTCGAAATAGTTTATTATGATCATTTTACCTACATTTTGATGAATGTTTTTAATGATCAGTATCACCATTCCAAGTGTCCGCCGCGACTCTGGAAATTGCATCTCAAATTTAATTCGCCTGTTACTATTGTTTAAACCTAACACGAATATCCGATTCTTGAATTGAGGTGGTTTGTATAGATATGAATTAGGTTTTAGTTAATTGAATTCGTTGCAGACCAGAAAACACCAGACAGGTGGTTAGTCCTAGTATAGAACTACTTACAAGTGAACACCTTCAATTACTCCAAGGGACCGTTGCCTCCAGGTTTACGAATGCCTGACTCTCGACACCATTAGACTGGCGTTTAATGAGAGAATTCCCACTTTCATCAATTTGCAATATAAAGCGACGTCAATTCATTGTCACTATAGCATCAGGATCACTATGAAATTGGTAACTAATGAGCTGATTATTGTAAATAAAGAGATAGGTTTGTGGAGATTTATGTTAAGTTTATTTGAGTAAAGTCATTACATTTTGACAATAAAAGTGGTGATTCTACTAATGATTGAAGGCCTTGTAATTCAGAGGGTAAGGCGTTTTTTAATCTGAAACCGTTGGAGCGGAATCTACGGTGTGTACTCCAGAGAAGTTTCATACAAGAATGAGACACTTTCCCAGTTCTCCATGGTTTTCAATGATACTCTGCCAATATTTGATTTTATTAAGAAAATAATTTCACAATTTTTATACTTTTGTAGTTGTTTTTTCTTTGTTAATTACAGAAAATTATAATGAAATGAATTTTTCAAATGTTTCACTAATAAATTCATAAAATAATTTTTTTTTTACTTTTAACTAAACTACTTTAAATTCATTTTAAGTAGGTGGGTGGGAGGAAATATTTTTCAAATAAAAGTAAAAATATTCTTATCACTGATTTACAGAAACATCATTAAAAATAATGAAAGAAACATTTGTAAATTTCATTGAAATTTATATCACTTGTTGTTTATTTGTGATAGTTGATGAAATACATGATAGTTATGTAACCATGTTACTATGTGTATTTAAGCTTAATTGATATTAACTAAGCACATGCATATAACATTAAACTAATTTATATAGAAATGTGAATGTAGTCTAGATTTCAATAGTACAAGAACTACAACATTCGCAGACTACTTTGAATTCAGTGTATTTCGTTGCATTCTCATCAGCTACATACATGTTATTGATTTCTAGTTAACTCAAATTATTATTAATACACATATTGATTTTGTCAGTTGAATTGTTTATCTGACAACATCAATTTATTGCTACCAGAGCAATTGAAGATTAACTACTGATTCCTTCTGAACACAAAGGTTAGGTTTCAATCTTCTAATTGCGATGGTATAAGCAAATTTTAATAGAATCGTTTTATTTTGTTTATTGATGATTTCAAAAGCATTTGTTATATCGACCTTATGTCTCGTGTCTACCAAATGACGCACAATTGAACCTCTAAATGTGGTTGCTTCTCTCAAGCACAAATTTTTAGGGATATGTTCAATAAATCGTAAATTAGCTCATCTTTCTGTCCTTCCAATTTACCTGCTCATGTAAGTACATGTGAACTGGTAAATACAATTGGAGGTAACAGGAGACGGATATTTATCAACTTTGTTTATTATGTTAAACTTTGTGTTTTGTAGAGTGTCAGTAGTTTTGTTATAACGTGTGAAAAAAATTGGCCTGTCGATCAGTTGGTTGTGCGCGGAAGCTTTATTGAAGTGTGCCTCGTCGCCTGTTGATCGGCTGGTTGTGGCAGACGCCTGTTGAAATGTGCCTAGTTGATAATACGCGACTTGCTTAAGCCCACTCAGTCCCAAGCCGGAGATAGAAGAATAAGATCGGAATAAGATTCAGAGTCTATTTTACACATTCCCTTATATACACAAAATAATCGTAGTGATTATTCATCAAATGAAAATATCAACATTGTTAATAATACAAATAAATGTTGTCAATTGTGCTCACATAAAAGTGATGAAAGTTTACAAATCATGTTAACAAAAAAATCAATACAACTTGATAAAATGACAATTGTATTTTTAGGGATATCGAATCCCTAACAAGTTTGGTCGCAGAGAATGTTTGTTTGATGGTCATTTTAAGTATTTGATTGAATTGTTTGGCAATTTGGTCTCCTTTAAATACCAGTTGAATAAATACCCTCTTCTTTTCAGGTTTCTCAGCTTCGAATTTTTGATTGCCTCTATTACTATACTTCTCATTAAATGTTTCAGAGTACCCATTTTGTTGAAGACATTCTTTAATTATTGTAATTTCATCGTCAAATTTATCAGAGGGGCACAGTCGTTCAGTCGTTTGTGGTAGAGTGACTTGACTAACCCACGTTTATTTCTGATTAGACAAAAACTATGAAAATGGAGGTTTTGTTCATTCCATCTATCTTTCCAGAATAAAAATCCTTGGCATGTTGCGTCATCTCTTCGTGAAATTCCTAAATCTAGAAATTGGAAGATATTATTATTTTCGTACTCCATTATGTAATTGATGTTAGGATGGGCCTCATTGAAGATTCGAAGTAGTTTTTCCGCTTAGTTTATGTCGACGCATATAATAAATGTATCATCAACGTACCTTCTGTAGAGTGTTATTTGCTTTATTGCAGGTATTAACTTTGTTTTTTCCAGATTAGCTAGTACTGGTCCTAAAGGGTTTCCCATAGCTGCATCATCTGCTTGGCAGTATAATTAATTATTGAATTGAAAATGAACTTTTTTTGTGCATAGCCGTATGCGTTGTTTAAGTTGTGTTTTCGGTATAGATAACTGTTCGGAATGTTGACTTATTATGTCAATGGTTTCTTTCAGGGGAATATTGATAAATAATGCTGATATATCATAGAATACCATTAGTTTGTTAGATATATTTATTTGACCTACTACTTTTAAACTGAATACAGACAGCTCTTGGTGAATAGGTTCTGATCTGTTGGACAGCCAGCAAGCTAGCTTATAACATGGTGAATTGATCATAGAAATTATTGGTCTCATTAATACCTTAAGTTTATGTAGTTTGGCTTGTTCATACACATCATATCATAAGATGATCATAGTTAGATAATTATTGACAAATGGTAAGTACTCGATAACTGTTTCATTTTAGTATTGAACTGCTCAATAAAATACACAACTACGACACATACAAACCCACTGACCTCCTTACTTCATGAATGTGAAGTTTCACGTAGCAAAATTGCCTTAGTTAGTTAGTTAGTTGACATAGTATCACTGATTAACCGAAGTTAGAAATACTAATTGTTAGGTGATAATTTGATGGCCTGAAATTTTAATACGTACCATTCGACCTAAAGGTTGTAGACTGTGTCCTCGATGTGGACTTAGATGGACTCCGCTTAAAGAGTTCCACACATTGAACTAAACATCTGTTCAGTGCTCTCTAGTTCTCAGTAGTTATATAATTAAGGTCAGTTGATAATATGAAGCTTCAAATGTAATAACTACCAAAACACCAAATAATAGATATCAAGTGTTTATCATTTTTCATTTTAAGCATTTGGATAACTGAAGAAGATTAACGAAATAGAACGGATTCATTTGACTTCTAAGCTTCTTGTCAATTGAGAACAGTTTAAAGTTACAAAGGATTGTGTAGAATTACGTGTTTCACATAGTTTAGTTGTTGGCATTAAAGTGAATGTTTGGCATGAAAGTCATAATAATTAGAATAAAGATACAAGACGTACTTATGATTGTGGTTACATTTGACGTGTACTTATAGCATGCAAATTAAGTGTAAATGTATGTGGATTTAGTTAATAAATGGGTGGGGGGGGGATAATATAGTTTTTGTAAAGTTAAAAAAGAGTATTACATAACTGTAAGAAAATCAAAACAGATAATTTGACAATTATTCGGTGGATGTTCAACGAAAGCCACCTTAGTCTGTAAACATCTGAGTGCTGGAATGAGAGAGAATCATTATATTCTTTACAATAACAAAAGGTTTAACACGCTGTCTTACTGTACATGAAGGTCAGGTTTAGAACGTCTGTTAGCAATCGCCTCTGTAAAACACAGTAGCGATTAGGGTGACTGTCTGTTGATAAATTTAAATGTTTATTGAACATTTGTATTATGTCCACTGTTTTAAAGGCTCCTGGAGGTAACATCTCTAGGGATGCCGTTGCTTTTTAAGAGTAGAATCCTGGAAACGAACTCGGAAAATCCGTTGGAACCCGTTCTCTTAGTTCTACGTGTATGCTTGTTACCACAAATGCAAGTGAATTTAAAGATACTGTTCGAGGTGATATCGGAAGGGTACTCATCCACAAGCTTATGGTGCTGTATAAGGAGACTAGTCGGGCAGCAGGAAAGATTCACTTCAGTACCTTTCTGATTCACCCGTCAACTTTTTCTGCGGACTGATCTTTCTTGAATGCAAGACGCATGAAATCAATTTTTTCTTATTTTGGTTGGTACCCGTCATTTTATTTGGACGTGCTCGTCTGTATATTTTAACAACTTTCTTCAAGTATCGATTGTTTATAAGGCTCTTTTGATTATTATCAACTCTACATCTATTTCATTATTTTAGCCGTTTTATCATTTGTTGGGAGGGCATTTGACTTCTAAGCTTCTTGTCAATTGAGAACAGTTTAAAGTTACAAAGGATTGTGTAGAATTACGTGTTTCACATAGTTTAGTTGTTGGCATTAAAGTGAATGTTTGGCATGAAAGTCATAATAATTAGAATAAAGATACAAGACGTACTTATGATTGTGGTTACATTTGACGTGTACTTATAGCATGCAAATTAAGTGTAAATGTATGTGGATTTAGTTAATAAATGGGTGGGGGGGGGATAATATAGTTTTTGTAAAGTTAAAAAAGAGTATTACATAACTGTAAGAAAATCAAAACAGATAATTTGACAATTATTCGGTGGATGTTCAACGAAAGCCACCTTAGTCTGTAAACATCTGAGTGCTGGAATGAGAGAGAATCATTATATTCTTTACAATAACAAAAGGTTTAACACGCTGTCTTACTGTACATGAAGGTCAGGTTTAGAACGTCTGTTAGCAATCGCCTCTGTAAAACACAGTAGCGATTAGGGTGACTGTCTGTTGATAAATTTAAATGTTTATTGAACATTTGTATTATGTCCACTGTTTTAAAGGCTCCTGGAGGTAACATCTCTAGGGATGCCGTTGCTTTTTAAGAGTAGAATCCTGGAAACGAACTCGGAAAATCCGTTGGAACCCGTTCTCTTAGTTCTACGTGTATGCTTGTTACCACAAATGCAAGTGAATTTAAAGATACTGTTCGAGGTGATATCGGAAGGGTACTCATCCACAAGCTTATGGTGCTGTATAAGGAGACTAGTCGGGCAGCAGGAAAGATTCACTTCAGTACCTTTCTGATTCACCCGTCAACTTTTTCTGCGGACTGATCTTTCTTGAATGCAAGACGCATGAAATCAATTTTTTCTTATTTTGGTTGGATACCCGTCATTTTATTTGGACGTGCTCGTCTGTATATTTTAACAACTTTCTTCAAGTATCGATTGTTTATAAGGCTCTTTTTGATTATTATCAACTCTACATCTATTTCATTATTTTAGCCGTTTTTATCAATTTGTTGGGAGGACCTTTGGTAGGGTAACATCTGTTATATGTTGAGTACTACCCCGCCCAAATATCTTTCCTCTATGTACTTTTCTCAACTCATCCACTCACCGATTTACTTCAACGTCTAAGGAACTAAATAGATGATCATGTTCATATTCCATTGTAAACTGGATGTTTTAATGATGCCTTTTAAAATAATAAAGTATGCAATCAGGATGCATCAGATTGTATGAAATAGCTTTAAGCATTTAATCATTTTTAAATCATCTAACAGGCTACGTGAAGTTATAGCTTCATCAGATACCAAACATTTATATTGAATGCCTATAGCTCACTTTACACATAGATTAGTATATTCGAGGAGGAATCACTGAAAACTTGACGTTGCTTCACAGAATATTAGTATATTCGTTATAATAACGAAAGGCTTATCCACTGTCTTTCTGTGCTTAAAGATCTGGCTTAGAATATCTGTTGGCAATCGCCTCTGTAAAACGAGGTAACGTTTATGCTGTTTATCTGCTGACGATTTTGAATGCCTCCAAAGCATTTATATTATGTCTTCTGTCGAAAAGTTACTTGGAGATGTTATTTTTTAGTACGTTGTTGGATTTTCAACATAGGTTCCTGGGAAAGTTTTCGGAAAACCTGATAGAGCCCTTCGTTCGGTTTTTCCAAAATACTTCCTACCACAAGCATCTGTGCTATACGACAAACAACAGATCATTCAATCTGATTTATGATGTGAATAATGATTTATTATATTTCCTTCCTTCTTAGAGTTAACAGAATGGCAACGACTATCACTGCATACCTTGTTTCAGATCCCGCATAAAGCATCGGTTCCCTCAAAATTTTAGCAGATCCTTCACGTGACTGACATCTAACACAAAAATCAAAGTGAACAATGTTTTTCTTGTAACTACTTGTTTATATGAAATACAATTATATAGTTCGCACAATACCGCAGGTCCATATAAATCACATACAATAGTCACTACTCTATAATGAGTAAATGGATAAGTGATTTGCCTGAAGTAACTAACCGACATGTATTTAAGTTGGATTGTGACTGGCAAGTGGAATCCAGGGCGCGCGTTTCGTCCTATTTGGGACTCATCGGCTAGATGTACCTACTTAACTTGTTGGTTATTATTAATCAAGAAAATAAATGAAAACAAGATTATATTAATTAACTTTTATACCTGCATCCAACAGGTACATCCAGCTGATGAGTCCCAAATAGGACGAAACGCGCGTCCTGGATTCCGCTTGCCAGTCACAATCCAACTTCAATACATAACTTGTGTAATAACGCTATGTCGAGGCAATCCGCTCAGGATGCACATATGGCAACAGAGACTGACCAGTTTCAGTCCATTACAAATCAACGAGAAAATACAAGCTTATCCTAATTATATAGAAAATGTAGAGGTTAAAAATAATATACTTTACCTCAACACGTGTATTTACATTTATACCGGTAGGACGTAATAAATGCGAAATTAATAAATAGCAACTGACTACAAAAAGGATGTTCGTGCTGATTATTAGGGAACTACCCCTTGAGTCCTGCTGTCACTACTGTCTCAGTTTTTTTCAAATACCTGAAGTAAACGTACTCTTTGACTATTGAAAACCACATACACCTCTTTAAGTTTAACTTGTTCCAAGAAATTAAGCTGAAAACCAACCAGAAGTAATGAAACTGTAAATGTTTAATACGAGTGACAATTTGACTGAATTGGATTAACAACTTCTATTATTCATTTTTAAGAATAAAGCTTTTCAATTTTGGCGTCATATTTAAAATACTTTTTTAGCTGACAATCACTGAGTGAATGAACCATTTTGATGTAGACATTCTGAGATTAACTGTTAAAAGTAATTTCCATTGTTTTATTGTAAAGCAATGACTAGTGGAGATAAACTATTCGACGTCAACTCAAAGGTCTGAAAGTTATATTGTCACAGGGGGTATGAAGGTTCAAAGAATGATCCCAGATGGTGTCGTGAGTGAGCACTAATGAGGAATACTATACTTGGATTATATATATATATATATATATGTATATATATGGTTAAGGTTGACGTAAAAAATATGCTTTGATCAATCAGATACTATCAAGAAACTTATAAGCCATAGTATATATTCAGAAGCATAGCGCTGGTTAGTGATAAATTAATTTTTCAGTCACAATATGTTAACATCATAAATTACTTAGAAAATTCTGGTTTATTCAGAATATTAGGATTTATAAAATGATCTTACAACAAACCTGTAAAACCCAAAACTCCTTTGTATATTGTTGTAATACTTGTTTTTGACAAAGACCTGTAGAAAATGGTTTATTTACCTCATTGGGATTAAAGTAGGGTATAGTGAGTATTACAATAAGGGTTATATAATATATGTCATAAGATTAAGTTAAACAGATCGTCGGGATTCTTAATGTTTATTTACACGAAGTGTATCCTATGTAATTTATTTCCTTTTTATTGTAATTCACCTATTCATTCTTGCCGTTTTGTGATTAAGTGACTGTGGGAGGAATTTCTGACGGCTTATGATTAGAATCGCGTTTGTTCGGATATATTCATTGTGACTAACAGATATGTTTATTATATATACCTACTAATATGCCATGCTTTGAATTACTACCGTATGCTTGATTATATACTTCATTATGTAGTTAGAGTAATGTTAATTCATAAATGTCCTACTACCTTGAACAAGATGAATTGGGAATATTCTGCTGAAAAAAAAAACATTGATAGACGTATGCTTCGTGTTAGTTATCATTCATTAGTATAACGATTTGATAATATCGACAAGAACAAATCTCAGTGTTAAAATTGAACTTACATAAACTCTATTTCATAATCTGGTATGTTACCACTCGTTAGTGTGGTTTTGCTGTCAACACTGTTCAACTACAATGACTGAATTAAAAAAATTCAATAAGTGTACTCAGATCAATTGAGATTATTTTATGGTAGATGCCATTAACAAGAAGGCATTGAATGCCAAATGTATCCATAATAATTATTAGGTAATTAATAACTGAAGTACAGTGGTTTTATAGAAATGAGCATCTCGTTTGTTGATTGAATTCGTCACAGATTAATGTTGATAGGAGATCATTTAAAACTAGGAAGTACTACACAACGATTTCGTTCTAGTATGGGACTTTTCAGAGTTGCCTACACCAGATTCCTTCCGATGGGCTTCATGTTGGCAGATAATTGTTTGTATCTAAGTTTGAAATTCATTTAAAACTCATTAACAAAAGTACGCTTATAAATTTGTGGGAAAAATTTGAGTGTTCGTTTACAAAGTGAGACGTTATCTCCAATAAAGTTCTAGTTTGCATAAGCGAACTAATTTAGTATGAATAACACCGATTTAATGCTTTGAATTAAGTTGACAAATGAAGTATCGCTCAATGGCTGATGATCTCGACAAATATACGAACTCGTTATAGTTTCAATACTAACTACAGTCACTCTCTTTTGTTAATTCCGTTAAAGAGTGCATAAGCCCAGATTATTTCTTGACCATATCAACTTTTAAAGTGTAGATTTCCCTTTTATGCTTACATGTACAAGTTGTGACTGGACTCTCTTCTTATCCAGACTGTTTGAATCTTCGTCTCATGCTGGATTATTTCGGTTTCAAAATACATTCTCATCTAATTCTTCGTATCGACCTATTCATTTATGTTCACTCGATCAATTATATGTGCAGGTGAAGTCAAGTGATGTAGGAGATTTATATGAAATTAAGTTTATATTTAATTAAACTTAATAGAACTACGATCCAACATCTGCAGTTTATATTGTAGGTATCGTACTTGGTTTTCCAGTCGTTTCATAATAACTGTTTCTATAAGAACAACAACTAATAGTAATCAGATGGATTATTTGATTCATTATTGACTGTTCATGTGTATACAAACATTTACACATGATCTACTTGATGTATTGAATAAACATTTAATAAAGATGATATAATATGTAATATACTAATCGGCTTACATAATAATGACGTAATAATTCACTTAGTGAATACTTAACTTGTTGGTTATTATTAATCAAGAAAATAAATGAAAACAAAATGATATTAATTAACTTTTATATTATTAACATGTTTATCCTACTTAGATTTGATTTCATTATACTTTGTTGAATAGTTCTCTTCTTTGAAAGACACAGAATATGATAAGATTATGTTCTATTTCAATAGAATATATAACTTAACATTCATATACCTAACCAGTAACTACCAGTAGATATGATAAACAGCATTACAGAGTTTATCACTATTTTACAAATGTAAATTCATTTACATGTTTTGTAGGTTGATAAGTAAAAAAATTTGAAGATTTCAAGTTATTATAATGATTTTGTATTGTAGACCAGGTTAACACATTGTCAATATCATTGAATTTAGATCTATCTATATGTTCATTATTCAATTGTTGTTGTTGAAAATGTTTAGTATCATGTAAATTTAAAAAAGTTACATCATTCATGTATATAGATGATGGCATAGTATTCAACTGATTTCTATCAGGAAATAATGGTAAAACTTCAGTAGAATTTAATTCATATCTATTTTCATTAGAATATCCTATTTGATAAAATGATACATTTGAATGATGTGAATGTTCAATTTGTTGATTACTCTTATGAGATTTCAATGTGTCAATTTGATTAGTTACTAATGAATTTGTTGTAATTGGTTGTAAATAATGATTATTGTATTCATTAGTAATTCTATGTTGTATACAACGATAAATAAGAAAACTAAATGAACTAATTAAAATTAAACCTGTTAACATTAAACAGATAAATAACCAAATGTTTATTGATTTTGTTGATGGTATCGTTTGTACTTGAATTTCAGATTGTGAAATTGGTGATAATGTCAATGAGATTGGTGATTGACTCCAAGTAAAACTACTTTCATTTGTACATGATAAACATTTATTTATCATTGAATTGGCTAAATTCAAATTTGGCATCAAATCTATTGACGTTGTAGATTGTTTAATGAGTTGCGATAAAGTTTTTGATGGTGATTGTTTATTTCGTCTTCGGTGATTTGAATTACTAAGAATGAACAATGAAATATAAATTAAAATATTTAGGTATTTGAAGATTTCTGTTTTAGATGGTTAAAAAAACTACCCTTAATCAGTATTGTTTGGGTTGGTTTATGACTGGCAAGTGGAATCTAGGACGCATGTTCCATCCATTTTGGGGTTCGTCCACTGGATGTGCTTGCACCTCAGTGTTGATGTTTACACCGGTACTCGAACTCAGTTCGTTTAGTGCCAAACACCATCACTTTTACTACATCGAATCAGTTCGCTCAGGATACACATATGGCAATAGAGACTGATCCATTTCAGCCCACGATAAATCAGCAGAAAAGTCCAAACATATTCTTATTATATCACTAATCAATTTCTAGCATATGTGCATCTTAGGGAAATGTTTTCACTTAGTCACTATTTATAAGGTGAAGTATATTTGGAATGTAGTTAGCAATGAACTGCATGATACAGGTTTCGTTCATATTGAGATGTGTCAGTTCGATACCCTTTCCTCCTGGTGTTGATGTTCACATCAGGATGCAAATTTGTTCAGTGATTAAAAAATAAAGCGTTAAGAAATCTAAGAAACTTGCTCAATTTTAAGAATATTAAGGGTATCTGAATAAACAGAAACTTTAACGATTCAATACATTTTTAGAAGGTTTATTTGTCGTCCCACTTTAATGTTAGACGTGATTGCAAGAAAGCTCAAACCAACAAACTGTACAAGTTAGTAAGCAACAGCAACAACACATGTCTTTAAACCTGGGATGGAGGGATCTCATGTCCTATTATAGATTCAAACCCACTGAGTAATGAATAATGTAATATTCTTTTAATTCCTTAATATAACTGATCGAATCCTATCAATCTAGCTATCATATGATCACCATCCTAAGTGACTTAGCTTTACATGGACAGTGTGTTGACTATGACAGGTATTAGTAGGTAGTTGTCGGAAAATTCTGCTTAACCTACGTTACGTTTCATCCCGTTAATATTAACAATCCAGACAATGCATAGAATGGCATAAGTCATATTATCTCATAGAAAAAAACAAACACTTACACGTAAAATGGACTATTTGGTCCTAATTTCAGTTGAAACGTATTTGTATATTCTACTTCTGCGTATCTTGTAACTTTGACAAATGACAAATGTTTTAAACCAGATGCAAGTTCAGTCAATTGTAATCCATTGTAATAAACTCCTGAAATAATAAACATTAATATATCTGTAGATACATACAGGATAATTCGTATAACACCCACACATTACTTAAGACCCTCTTCAACTTACTAGTGATGATGTTTAGGTGTTGAAAACCGTTTTGTTTTGCAAGAAATTGCATATAGGTGTTGTGACGCAAAGAAACTGGTTGGTTTATCGAACGTCACTTGGGTATGTCTAGTCGATAAATGGGCATCTGCCCTATACCCACTCAGTCCCAAGCCGGAGATAGAAGAACACAAGATGATAGACCAAGCAGACAGAATCATATTATACTTCAAGCATTGCTTTATATACACAAAAAATCAGACCGCACAAGAACCAAATTTTTGAATTCAATATTACTATGGCACACAGGAGATAGTGGTAATGAATAGGGACAACCTGTACACAACCAATTAACGGTAGTTCATAGTGAGAAACAATATACTAAGAGTAAATATACTAAACGGGAGGATAGACTAAGAGGAACATAACAAATGAAATGTTTACACTACTCACGACAAACATAATTAAAGTAGTCCTTCAAAATAAGGTTCTGAAAGTTCGTTACTTTTCTTTAATCGCCCAACATAACAATAGGTCAACACTTTGATATGTATCAAAAGCGCATATCCGATAGGATGAATGAATGTAATTAATTTATTATTATTACTTTGATTATCACTGTCGTTATCATGATTCTGATTCTAATCATAATTTTGAAATGTGTTGTCTTTTAATTGTCACTTAATTCTTACGTAACACAGTGTCACCAAAGGTACACATGATTTCGAAGAGAAAATATCGGATTTAATAGTTGAAGATATTGAAACGACGGTGAGTTATGATGTTGTATCTTTATATGCTAGTATTCCAGCTAACACTTGTCTAGACTTTATTAATAGGTTACTAGGAAATGATCATACATTATCTAGCCGTTGTGTGTTAAGTATCAGTTTAATCATGAAATCCTTAAAACTATACTTCAATTCAACTATCCTCACATTCAAAGGAATGCTTTACAACCAAACGAATGGAGTAGGAATGGGCTACCCCGTTTCATCAATTGTAGCATACCTATTCATGGCCTACAATGAATCGCACATTTTCACTAGTGACATCAGACCACGAGTTTGGCTTAGGTATGTAGATGACACTTTTGTTATTATTAAAAAGACTTTCCTGTGAACTTTCTCAAAACAAATCAACACCTTTACTCACCAAACCAAATTCACTTTAGAAAGTGAAGATGAACATAAAGAGTTAACATTTTTTAGACTGACTAGTCAAAAGAAATTTGAATGGAACTCTTAATCTAGGTATTTACTCTAAGTCTACACACTCAAATCGATATATCGATTACAATTTAGCACATTCATTCAAGTGTAAAAATATCTCTAGTTCTAAACTTATTCAGAAGAGCCAACGAACTCATTACCTCAAAAGATGATAATTGAACTGGATGCAAAAATATAATTATCATCCAACAATTCAATAATTCTTCAATGAATATTATTAAAATTATACAACAACAAAATGACCTATTATTTGACTAATGGTAAATCAACTGAAATGTCATAGGTTGGCACCATCGTTCTATCTTATCTCCATGAGGCAACAGAAGAATTGTAAAGGATTCTAAAACAATATAGAATTCAAACATTCTAGAAAACTACCAACACTACTAGGTACATTAGTTAAAATCAAGGACAAGATCCCTTTCACCTCTACACAGAATTGTGTCTACAGGCTAGGTTGTGTTGATTATAATGCTTCCTCTATTGGAGAATCTTCTCGAGAGATAAAAACTCGTGCCAAAGTATGTGAAAGCTACATTAAACGATCTCCTAACAATCACGTTGAACTAGAAAAATTACATATCAAATCAGCAAAGCAGTACATGCTACCTACCACAACCATAAAATGGACATTAAAAATATCCAAATTGTTCAAAATGCCTTTCCTAATTATGAAGAACGCCCAATAACTGAAGAGTTCCACATATTGTTGAATCCAACTGTACTTAACAAAATGGAAGGCTTTACTATTCATCCAACATGGACTTTCTATCCAAGCGACCATAATTAAAGTATATTAAATTGCTTTCATGTGAACACACATACAATTTTATCCATATTTCACATATTTTTCACAACCTTTCACATCATACAAACATATACATGTCTCACTTCAAATCACCTTGACCCAAATGACTTGACATGACACGATCAGATTTACATATTGATTGTACGAACTTATTTTGATTTGTTCCACTGCACTATTTAATCTTGTGTTAATTCAATTTGGCTATTCATTTTTTTTCTTTGAAGAAGCGAGTTACACTAAACCGTGAAACGTGAGATTTCAATTTCTACTCATTGGTATATTACACATATATGCACCACTTATTTTATAATCGTTACTTATTCCATCGTAGCTCATTGATCTAATGGTTGTGTTTGTCAAAAAATTTGATTACCGAAAACCTGAGATTCCATCCTAGGTGGGCACAAGAGTAATCACTTCTGAGGAGTCATGCACTAAGTTGTTTAACTTTTGTTAATTCGTGATGTAAATTTCAAATATATATATTAGTAGCACTAGTCACCATGATTTAGTAAGAAATGGTATACACTGAAGCATATCATCATTTAGATCCAGTATCTTGTTACGGTCAAACAAAAGTCAAATCGAGAATATTAACCACCTACCTGTGACATAACCATGTATAAAATCAGAATAATTGGATAATGGTGAGTGACCTAACCAAATATACCGCGCTTTCATAAGAGAACTGAGATCATCTAAAACATGAAGACAAAAATACGATGAAATCAAGATCTAAATCAATAGATAAAGAAACTGTTTATTCATGGTCACATGTTCCTTTGAAATAATTGAAGTTTATGAGAATTTCAGATATTTAGTAGGTCGACATAACTGGCTACATGAACTGATCATTGACATGATAGAGACGACTTGTAGCTTAGAAGGATGGTTTTAGTTTGATTGTGATATCTGAGATGAATGATACAATTCAACCTACGAAAGCTCCGCAACTAAACTATCCAGCTCAGAGATCACAATCAAACCAAACACATGGATTGATCATTGAGTAGTAATCATATTCATGTTTATGTGCCTCAACCGATTGATTTTTGTAAAATTATGATCATTAGTATCTATGTGACTTAAAACTGAAAGAATTATATTCCGTTATTAATTAATTGAGATTCATTTACAACCAATCAAATTTCTGACTTTGGTTTCGTATTAGTTGATTCTCGTCAGTAATCAGGTAAAAACTGATATTTTCTGTAGGAATTAAATCTTTAAAAATAAAATCATTGTTCAGTGAAGAGAGGAATCTTTGAAATCACACTAAACAAACAACAATAAAGTAACTTCAGAAAGATAAAGCGATTGAAGAAATCAATTGTCAGTATGTTTGGAGGGGGGTTATTATTTTAGACTTACACTACATTCCTTTGGTTCCTATGTTTGACCATTTGTTATTAGAATTTTATTGTCATTTGTATATCCCACTGTAAATAAAACACGTCTGGAAGAGATCTCCTAGCTGAGCGAAATTCTTAGTTTTAGTGGCTAAATAAGTGTTTTCTATTTAGTAAGAGATTACAAAGACCTGTAAACAATAAAGTGAATAAACCTGGTTCAAAGTGGCAATTGCAGTTTTCTGAAGAAGAAGAAGAATTGTGGTTAGTCTCTGTTCGTAATCGATGGCTTTCTAAGCCACTTTTAACCAACTAGAGTGTAATTACGCTTCCTTAATCGTATATAAACATAGTTTTAACAAAATATGACGTATTCTACTCCACCAGCTATTTAACATTATTTTAAGAAGGAAACTGATAGTACACAGATACTTGGTTCATCTGATGCGTATTTTAATGACAAGTAAACATAATTTTCATCATGTTTAAGCTCGAGACCTAAAGTGAATATCAATTATTGACTGCAAAAATACCCAGATTATTACAAATTACAGAAAAACAAGGTGTACCTCCGAGAATATACTTGCTGATAACAATTTAGCTCTAACCACATTTGATGTTGTAAGTATGTATGTATGTGTATGTATGAATGTATGAATGTACGTATGAACAACATAGAAACTGAGACATATTTGCATTGGTCCAACTAGCCACACCTCATAAGCACATTAAGATAAACACCAAATTGGTAGAAGTAGTAGTTACTTTAAATGTAACAAGAAAAAATGTGTGGACAAGAGGAAATAATTGGTTCATGATAACGTGTAAAACAAATTCAAACTAACATTTGAAAGGAAGACAAAGAATGGATGCACCTTTGCTACTGCTGCTAACTCTGAGCCATGTTATTCAGAGTTGCGCCAACCTTAACCAAGTGATCTACATCTACCAATAGGACTCATACCAGTAGTGAGTTCACAGATAGGTACTACGTCTTGGTTTGTCCTCAGTTGCAGATTCGTTTCATCATAAACTAATATCAGTCAGTAAGCGAATTACATGCTTCAACCACCTCAGTCGACAAAGACTTACAACCTCACTAACCATTTTGTCCGCAATACCCTGAGTTTAACCTCATTATTACTTACTTAATGATTCTAGAAGACGCAAGTGATGCTATTTAACTACAACACAATAAGCATTTTAATTATTACAGTAAATGTAAAAGTGGATATACCATTACTTCATTTATTCGTTATCAGGATAGAACTTCCATAACCGTAAATATTCTATTTTAATGATAACTTTCACTATGTGAAATATTCTGAATGTGTACTCTAGCCGAGTGTAACTTATAAATGAAGTTTTACATTAAATTTAATCAACTAATTATGTTTGATGATTTTGTGTACTTACGAGGTTTAACTAATTGCTTACAACATAAAATAGTCCCGAATATAATTGGATTATAGATAGTAAGCGGAATCTATGAAGTGCGTTTCACTTAGTCTGCTTATCTGGAAGCAGTATCCTAGTGGTGTAAGCTGTAGTGTTTGAAATGAAACGGAGTTTGAATCCTTCTGTGAACATCAATACTGCGATACAGATTCATTCAAAGGATGAATAGCAAATAATGATAAAGTTCTCGTTTTAGATTTCATTTACGAACCACAATCCAACTTAATTCATATGAAATATCATTGTTATTGGTTAGTATCATCATATGACAAGTTGATTGAAATGTAAAAATATCATATATAATAAATACAATGTAAATAAGTTAAAAACATACTATACAAACGATAAACTGTTTGATGTTGATCTACTTCAAGGAGAATTTGATTTTTTTGAACGAATTCCTCGAATTCTATGATAATATCCATCTTGAACATTAATTGTTGGACCATCAATAATAATCATTGAACCATCTAATTGAAATTTCAATTTTAAGTATCCATATTCCTTTAAATATGAATTATGTTTCAAAGTGGCATTAATTAATAATTGAATTATACAAAAATTATATTTAGATAATAACAGTCTGTGAGAAACGAAGAACTCTAAGTCTTACTATAGTAATGGACAAACTCTTAGTTTTAATAAAGTTTGATAGACTAAGCTGCACTTTGGTCGTTAGTCTAAGTGAAACAACATTGTTTCACGTATGTATTTACTTTAGATAGTTAAAGATAGTTATTACTTAACTCTGGTTGGCGGAAATTTCATACTAATTAATATTAGCTATCTGATTATATCTTTAGTTTTTAAGATGTTGATGTTTTCTCTATGAATCTGAATTGTAATCATCCAGATTCATTAAGTATTTCAAATCAACGACTGACCATCAACAGTACTAAAACATTTACATTAATTTATTACTGATCAGTGTCATTGCTTATCTAGTCCTTATTGAAGCCGTATTATGTTGACAAGTAACAGATATTACTAAATCTATGTTAAGAGGGATTTCCTGTCACCTTCGCTCCAACAATTTAATACTATAACAATATACATTGATCATTACGTTTCCTAAATGGTTAAAAATATTATCATGGATACTTAAGATAATTTGATACTTCATATGAAAATTAGTATAATGAGATATTCTAATTAGGTTCTTTATATTTTCTCGGAAATATCTAAGTATGAAATCTCTTTTTCCTCGAGCCTGTATTATATTTTTCTTCTGTAAAAGACAAGTGTTCCAGTGAATTATGTTAAGTTTCATGAAGATGCAACATTATGACTAGTTACGGTTATTTTACTGATAAAATATTTAGCTACAATCTAAATTACCTACAACTGTTTCCTAGAAAATCGTCATAAAGAACAAAAGTATAGTTGGTTCTTTTAGTTATTTCTTCAAATTTATCCAATTCGTTACTTCATATATTCAACAGAGAATACAAACCAGTTCTATGACCATTTATTGTCACTTTCTCAATGTAGCATCATTTACGAATAATGACTGACTTATTTACGAAGTCCGATATTGGCCATTTACTATTCAAAGTATATGCTAAATGCACATAAACAGTGGAATAATATAACGAATTTACAATCAATGATAACTATGTAGCGGCTAATTTAAATGTTTATTTATTTCCTAATTGGGATTTTTGTCAATTGAGTTGAAATTTGTCTACTAATCTATGGGATTTAACGTTACATGTATTAAAGTTTTGACATTAAACACAACAGTAAGGACTAGACAGCCATTTCACTGGCCATTACTGAGTAATTGAGTACTGTAAATATCCGAATACTCTAAGTGGTCAAAAGTGACATGAGTGGCTCCATGTTAACATTCTAGAATGTAAAACCAGTTCCAATCCTATAGGTAATATCAGTTCTCTCATAACTGAAGAGACTCCGTACTAAAAAAACCCAACCAGCATGAAACGCAGATCAGAGTTTTCAATCAAGTATCACTAATCATATAGCATCATCAAAGCCGAATGCTTAAGATGTCACGCCATTTACGATAATTTTTATATTACAAATTAATCGATACATCTTAATCAATAATAAGCTCTAGAAAAACACAAACTTGATCACTGCCCACCATAAACTGTCATTTGTGTGTGAAATGTAACAGTAAGAATATTGCTGAAAGCCTTCAGTACATACTGACTAGTAAGCCAGTATATGCTTTACCATAGTGAAATAACATGATTTTCTTCAAGTATATCAAACAACAAATAATAATGTTGCTAGAAGACTTTAAGACTATCCATTAACTGCGCTTGTTTACTCTCTATTCCTCCAGAGACCCTAAGGCCTTTAGGTTAGTGAATACTCAACCCTCTGCACCATTGTACCGGTGTTCAAAGGTATAATTCCCACCCCCCATCAATTGTTTCAAAATATATTCTAACAATATTTATCTGTGACCAATTTCACTTACGAATTTCTTACACCACACAACGTATTATCACTCAGACGAACCGACAAAATATCGCAAGAATGGATTTGATTATAGAACGTATAGGCCTCTTTGTAAACATTGTCAATTTAGAAAACTTCATCAAAACCCAGTAACCTACATAATGGATTTGAAATCAATTCAGAAATGGGTGAATTATTTCTCTTTGTCTAAGTGAAAATAGCATATTGGCCGTATTTCAAAAAATTATTCAACTACTTTTATGAATATAACGTTATTTTGACCATCATCTAAACTATTCATAAATACAATTTGAGTGTGTTTGAATATTCCCGTTTGTTTGATATAAGCTGAAGCTGATCAAATGAATCAAATTTCATCCAAATTATACGCACATACAGATTGTACAAGTGTGGCTGTCTAGACTCAGTGATAAACACTTGATACTAAACGAATTGAGTTCTAGTCCCGGCGTAAAAATCAACACTAGGATGCAGGTACATAAAGTTGACGAGCTCCAAATGGAGAGAAACGAGTTTCCTTGATTCCACTTTCCAGCCACGACTCAATTCAAATCATATTCACAAATAATTTTCTTCATCAAACATCTATCAGTGATAGACTGTACACGATGCTTAAAATTAAAAAAATGTATACAAGATTACTCTATTATTATTCTACTTGAACTAACTTAGACTATACTTTATCTCTGTTCTAAATAACACAACAACATACGATTTGAAATTCTATGACATTCAGAATAGATTCTTATAAAGAAATGTAATGCAATTGAACTATACTTACTTACCAAGTATACATGAAGATAAGTTAAATTGTTCTCATATTGATTTTCTACATACATTAAAGTGACAATATCATCATTAGTTAATTTCAATCTATCTGTATGATGTAATATTGGTATATCGAATTGTATACCTAAAGTGAATACATCATTTATTGTATATTGTTCATTATTTAATAATTTCGGAATAACGGCATATTCATAGATTTGAAATTGTACAAATCCAGTTGTTGGTTTTATATTAGTGAACGTATCATTTTGATTGAATAATTGTGAAGTACTAATTGAAGTAGTTTTACCAAAATGTAAAGTTGTACCAACTAGTTGATGAAGAAAAAAAACACAAGTGATATTAATTATTATGATAACCGAATGAAGATACAACAAAAGAAGCAGTGAAGTTAAGTGGAGAAGGAGAGCGATAAACAAGATAAATGTCTCCATAGTAATAAGGTGTTTATCACCTGATACATCAGAATACATCGAATAAAGAAACGAGAAAGTTCTGTGAAAAGTGAAACTTCTACAGTGTGAAAATAAAATTACAAGGTAATCAGAGAATAATTTTGTTAGACTTTTATTCGACATCGTTTTAGTCGCCTTTCAGTTGAATTCATTCAAAAGAATTTAGAACTTAAAAACGGATGAAGGAAAATTTCTAATTATCTACAAAGTTTAGGTGTCTTCTGAAACTTGTTACGAAGATGCAGGCGAATTCTTTAGAACTATCTTGCAATTATCTAAGTCGGATTTTGACTGGCAGGTGGAATCCAGGACGCGCGTTTCGTCCTATTTGGGTTTCGTTGGTTGGATATACCTGCATCCCAATGTTGATGTTCACACTGGGATTCGAACTCAGTCCGTTTCGTGTCGAACGCCACCGCGTTCACCACTAGACTACTGAGTCCAGACAGTCACACTTGTGCAGCTGGCACATTGATATTAGGATGAACTTGTATATTCCCGTTGATTTGTTATAGATTGAAGCTGGTCAGTCATTGTTGCTATATGTGCATCCTGAGCGGATTGCCTCGATATAGCGAATTTTTCACAAGTATTATAAGTTGGTTTGTGACTGGCAAGTGGAATCCAGGATGCGCGTTTCGTCCTATTTGGAACTCATCGGCTGGTTGTACCTGTACTCCAATGCCCATGTTCACGGTGAGATTCGAACTCAGTCGTTTTCGTGTCAAACGCCACCACGTGCACCACTAGACTACTGTATAAAGACAGTCACACTTATGAAACGGGCACATAGGTATTATGATGAACTTGTATATTCCCGTTGATTTGTTATGGACTGAAGTTGGTCAGTCTCTGCTGTTATGTGTGCATCCTGAGCGAATTGCCTCAAAACAGTGATTATTTATAGGCGTAACTGTCTAGACTCAGTAGTCTAGTGGTACACGCGGTAGCGTTTGACACGAAACTAACTAAATTCCAATCAAACTGTGAACATCAACATTGGAGTGCTGGTACATCCAGTAGACGAGTCCTGAATAGGATTCCACTTGCCAGTCACAATCTAACCTAAATAGTCACTTGTGAATAAATGTTATATCGCGGCAATTCGCTCAGGATGCACATATAGCAACAGAGACTGACCAGCTGCAGTCCATAACAAATCAGCGGGAAGATACAAATTCATCTTAATACTTCAAATATTGTAGAGGTGAAAGTTATCAACTACGACAATCAGTGATTATAGTACTATATCAAAAATCAATGGAAATGGAAAATGTATTATTAAACGCTGACCAAGTGGTGCTGTTGGTCGGTTACGCTATAGAACGTGAAGGCCTTGGGCTAGATTAATAGACGGAATCGAACTTTATACTGAGAAGTCCTAGTCTCAAATGAAACAGCTGTCCAGTGTACCCGGATTTTCAGTGGTTTTCTTACCAACATTAATCTATGATAAATCCTATGAACTAAATTTTTTATTAATTAAAGTAAATGGCTGTCATCACCCTCTATGTTAAACTACATATTCGTAAACATAAAATAATGGTGAAATAATATCATATGGTACCATTAGTGATAAACAACTACTAACACATTAACCTGAAAAAATCCAAAATTTTGGCACTGAGAAATTTAAGAATATTAGAGAAACACTTGATGTATAACACATGGATTAATTAGCAATCAACAGACCCAATCGATCAACTCATATATGAGACATCAATTAACAACATGATCAGATGTCAATTGTTTTAATAGGAATACGAGATTAAGTGTAGATGAAAAAACCTTGAAAGAAAAGCATTCGCAAAGTCGTCACCAGAATCAACTGGCTCCAATCAAAGAAGAGCTCATTTTTACTTAAAAAATGATTGATAATCCTGATGGGTATCACGACAAAACCTGAGTAGGTATAAATGATAGTAATTACCGACAAATGTCTGAGTGGTCGTAATAATCTGACTAAATTATCGTAATTTCGCTGATTTGTAGCTCAGTTGAAAGTAATTGATAGCATAGAATTCAAAATGATTTGATTGTTTTTCTTCGAGATAATCATTGCCTGCCTTCAGTTGTATCAAATTCTTCTTATAGTGAATACTGATAATGTTGTCTAATCTAAGTTAGTTCATAAAGTGTACAATTTAATTTAGTACATTTCATGTTAAATATTCAATCAAAACAAACTCATTTACCTTCATTACACTGGTAACCATGAAATGTAGTTAAATCACATATACAATAAAATGTATTCAATCGATTCAAACATTTTCCATTATTATAACATATAGGCATATCACTCATTTTATTACTAAATTCATAATCATCAATACTAGAATGGAATTGATAAACATTATCTTCATTATTTTGTAACCAAGTACAATCAGAGATCTTTGATCCACATCCATAAACAATATGATCAATACATTGATTATTTGGATGAATTTCAGTAGATTGTAATAGATTAACTGTGGATTGATGATTATTCAATTGAAAATTGGCTATACAACCCTGTTTTTATTTTGTTTACATAAAAATGAAATAAAACTATAAGAATAATAACTAGAATCTATTATATAATATTAATGTTTACTTTTCATTATCCCACATTATGTTGAATTTTAGGTATTAAATATATAGAAACGTAAAATGCTGAACAACTCTTTAGTTCATTAATATGGAACCTACAAAATACCATAGATCAAATTGCAAACTATCAGTCCTTGTTTCATGCTTTTAATCTTTAGACTACTAAGTCAGTATTCAATAGTTCATACATTTAGCTTCAACTAGTAATAATGTATGATTATATTTCACTGATTACAATTATTTACTATAATTCAAATGTTTCCTGGTTGTCAATGTTTGACAAAGTAATGTACAACTACAAAGTTCAGCATTATTTCCAATTCTCCTACTTGCCTCACGTATTAAAAACAATGCTGACTACAAAAGCACATCCAAAGAACTGATTTAATACTGATTTTTACTATGATGAAAGATATCCAGATGTTCATGTTAGAGTATGTTTTGAATTCAGTACTTATCATGCTGCGGGTTATCCACAAGACTTTTAAGTTAAGATAATCACGAACCTGTCTAATGTGTATAGCTGTTGTTAAGTTCCTCTAAGACTTTATCTCACTTTAATACTGAACTTCTCTGTTAACAATGATTGATTTAATCCAATTCCAAATATTAAAAAATTAAGAAAATATGAACCATCCATACACATTTTATACAAAACTTACTTGAAAACCGGATTTAGAACTTATTTTACTTTCGAATTTTATGTAATCTGACATTGAACAACCGCCAATGTTAATTATTGAATTTGAAATTGATTGTTCAAAGTTAAATAATTTTGATAAATGTATATTCATAAATGTTTCATTCGGTGTTTGGGCATCTATACGAAGGGTTATTATATCCTTTTCTTTACTTGATCTGAAAGAAATAACGAAAAAATGAAATGATATTTTCTATATGAATTTGCTAGCTTTATAAATATGACTAAATATATCGGAGATCTGTGATATAATGCGATGATCATCCATTGTCATCGGTCATAACTGTCTCACTTATGATAAGTCTGAACTTTTATAGTCACCACTTCTAGCTAGGGTTTCAGGAACATCTTGAAGTTAGTCACTAATGACCTAACTAGTACAATTGAATTGAGATGGTTAGTGAAGATTGTAATTAAGTTTAGTTGTTTGTATTTATCATCAATCTGTCAAAAATTTAATCAACTAAATCTTATAATCAATCTCCACAAACGATCTCAATTGAATATAAGTAATCTATTCAGTTTATTTCACGTTTAGTTAGCCGGTATCTAACAAAATCTTCGGATGGAATCAATTAAATTAACAAACTATTTCGTCTGTATTAGTCATGAGATCAATTCTCTTTGAGGTGGTAAGAACACTTTTTTTGTCAAAAATGCTCATACTAGCATACTTTATAGTTATCAGTAGTATGTTAGTCAGTGATAAAGTATTAGGATAAACTTGTATATTCCCGTTGATTTGTTATAGACTGAAGCTGGTCAGTCACGGACTGAGTTCGAATCCCAGTGTGAACATCAACATTGGGATGCAGGTACATCCAGCCGATGAGTCCCAAATAGGACAAAACGCGCGTCCTGGATTCCACTTGCCAGTCACAATCCAACTTATATAATACTTGTGATAAAGTATGTTCGCTACAAATCATCAAATTGCATCAAAGTAGATATATATGCTAAAAGATTAACCTCTTTCTTACCTGAATAACTCAACTGTATGCCATTGTAAATTATTAAATAATATTCCTTTATGCATTGACGGAGTTGTTGTTATTAGTTCATTATTGAAATGTATTGTACATAATATTTGACTATTAAATAGTTCAATAAGTAAAAAATCATTATTTCCTTCATTTAAAACAAATAATAATAATCCTTGATCATTAGATGTTTTAAATGAAAATTTAATTGTGAACGGTACATGTTCAAAATGATTATTGATCATTGAAAGATAACAACTGGATTGTTTAAATTGTATGGGAAAATCATAAGTAGCTGATGTGATTTCTTTGGAATAATCAAAAAGTAGTTGAACATTGAATTCAACTATCCATTTGTTTAGTGGATAGTTAATGATATTTTCTAAATTATTTTGATTAGGAGGTATATGCTTATTGTAAGGTAGGAGTTCGAGACCGTTGTATGCGAATTGGACAATTTCACCGTTATAACCTGAGTTATGATGATTCATTTTAGAATTTATTGAGAATGAAGATGATTCATATACTGTGGATAAACCAATGGTTATTTGTTGAATTGGTAATTCTGTAATAGTTAAATTTGTTCCTTTAAGAAACGAAATAATAAATTAACGAAAAATATTTAGGTTTCACAGATAAATGTGAATGTAATTGAAATGAAATGGTTTGTGGAGATTAGTATTTTTAGTTGATTGAATTTATCACAAACTGATGTTGGTAGGGTACCACTAAAAATCATCGAGAAGTGGACATCTGTTTTGTCGTAATATGGAAGTCTTTAATAATGCCTACCCTAAATTCTGTATCATGCGTATCCTACCAACATCCGTCTGCGACTAATTCAATAAAATATTAATGTATTTAAAACTGTTCCAACAGAAATCCTACGTTATTGATATTTTATTTGTGAGTATTTAAGAAATGTACATCCGATGTCAACTCATTATATGGAAAATATTACTCATATTTTCAGAAGACAAAGTAGGAGGAAAGTGCTTCAAAGTTTAGTTTGGTACTTCATGAGTTTCACAGTAATTAATTATTCAACAGGTTGCAGGCATTTTAGGGTACCTTATAAGCAAACGTATTTATATAACATTTAGTTAATTAAAATATACTTTAAGCATCATTTCATACGGTTTTAAAGGTTTGAGTAGGTCACTTAAAACCTCTACAAGAGATCAACGAAAATTCGCTTTCACTTACACTTTACTTGTTTATCGACTGGTATATTCGCGAGTGTACTGAAGTTAGATACATAAATCAACTGATTAATTTATAGGTATTACTACATGACTTGGAAATCATTTCCTGAAACACCGATAGAGTTGTTCGTCACTATTGCTTAAAATTCTCAAACTGCTGCAAAACAACCGTTTAGTTCAATGTTGTTTCTCGTGATTGTCCGTCTGTAGTCAGTTACGAACTAACTAAATATGATAATATGACATCGTATTTAGTTTAAATGTCTGACTGACATTCATTAATGTTACCTAAGTTTTACTCATTAGTAATATTCATGGGACGAACAGAAATTGCAACTTAAATTCTAGGTTTTCATTTGAAATAGTTGCATATAAATCATCAATATTCTAAAAGTAGCTTCATCAATTAGACCACATTATTGTGGAAGTTTTCACTTCTATATAACCACCATCGTAAAAGACCTTAATGAATGAATTTATATTCTGGAAGGATTACAAGCTTACTAATAATAAGGTGAAATATACCAGAATGAAACACTTGTTGAATGCGGCTTAAGTTTGATTAACACTGGAAACATTTATGTCAATACATGTAGAACGTAACCTATAAATGCTTAAATGTCTTGTCACTAACATACCTTCAATTGAAATTAAATAATATTCAACAGAGTTATAAT
The DNA here is from genome assembly GCA_034768735.1 of Schistosoma mekongi. Lineage (NCBI taxonomy): Eukaryota > Metazoa > Platyhelminthes > Trematoda > Strigeidida > Schistosomatidae > Schistosoma > Schistosoma mekongi. The sequence goes on along the minus strand of CM068306.1, from coordinate 78,164,312 downwards.
CAGTTGCTTTATTTAACAACAAAACCTACGCAATTCATGATCCTAATAGATAAGTCGCTACAATTACTTGTTGAAAAGTAGTTTATTTGTGAAAAAGTTAAGTATAACACTTGTTTAATGACCATAATACTGAGGTATGCTTAGACATAATGCTTATCAGCCTAGATTGCCATAACAAGTCAGTTTACCATTTCTTTTAGTTACCTTGTATAACATCAAAACATTTTATGATCAATAGCATAGTTTTGCGTGAACAATAAGAATGATTCGATTCACGGTAGTAATGGAAAATGATGCATACAGTGGTAAGTATCTGATATTTAGCACTATGTAACTGTTAGGAATCTACCATTTATCATTTAGTTTACATGACAAAACAACTATGAATGAAGAATATTCTTATCGTTAGTGATAAATTCAAAGTAATAATTCAAATTGAATGAATAGACAAGCTTTAAACAGAATATTCTTTTCAATCGTGGGTGCGCACTGCTGAAAAGTTCCACACTAGAAAGAAACAGTTGTCCAGTGCTCCCTTGTTGTCAATGGTACCCTGCCAACATCAATCTGTGATATATCCAATCAAATCAAATAACCAATCTCCACAAAAATAACCATCCCAATTGAATTAAATAATAGTCTATAACTTCGAAACTGTTTATCTCAAAGTAAATGGAGTTTGTGATGGTAACTTCAATCACCTGATTATGCATCAGTTCAAATTATTGTCACTGTGATCATCATGATGATCATCATCCGCTTCACAATTGATTACATTTTGAGGTGAAATATACATAAACTGAGTGAATACAACTCAGAGCAAAATGAATGTTTAGATGAAGGGAGATTAAGTGTAATGTATACAATGATATGAAATAATAAAATGGAGCGTATATTCATTAAGGTTGTTCATGTGATAACTGGATGAATAATAATTATTATAATACTACTACTACTACTTCTAAGACTAACTACTGCTACTAACACTAATACTAATACTACTGATAATAATAATAATAATAATAATAATAATAATAATAATAATAATAATAATAATGCAAAGGTATAATATTTACAGAAGAAAACAGTAAACAAAAGTTAGGAAGATATAAAGGAGGGAAAATAAATGTGTACGGTAATCAAATTTCGTTAGCGTACGATTAGTGATTTCTTTGATTTGATTTTAGCTATGGTAAACGAAGCGGCTGAACATATTTCTTTCGGATGAAAAACTCTGATTTTTCTTGTTTGAATAGTAATTGCTTCAAGCGTTTAAAACAATTTGAGTATCAGCGACTTAAGTAGACAGTAATTAATTATTGAAAACAACTGGTTGACACTCGTGGTATGTCCCTTTTCTACTATACGAGTAAGCACTCAGCTGTTGATTGTCTTAACCATGCCTTTGTTCAGCCATGCTGTAAGATGTTTACGAGCATGCAAATGTAAATTCATAGAAAGTCGGTGAATGTAACTTACTACACAGGAACAATTGAATTGATAAGTGAAAATGTTAGTAGCCATTATAGATAACTGGTTTTTCGGTCCCGGTGTCAACATTGGAAGTCAAAATCAAATCAAAGAAATCACTAATCGTACGCTAACGAAATTTGATTACCGTACACATTTATTTTCCCTCCTTTATATCTTCCTAACTTTTGTTTACTGTTTTCTTCTGTAAATATTATACCTTTGCATTATTATTATTATTATTATTATTATTATTATCAGTAGTATTAGTATTAGTGTTAGTAGCAGTAGTTAGTCTTAGAAGTAGTAGTATTATGATAATTATTATTCATCCAGTTATCACATGAACAACCTTAATGAATATACGCTCCATTTTATTATTTCATATCATTGTATACATTACACTTAATCTCCCTTCATCTAAACATTCATTTTGCTCTGAGTTGTATTCACTCAGTTTATGTATATTTCACCTCAAAATGTAATCAATTGTGAAGCGGATGATGACCATCATGATGATCACCGTGACAATAATTTGAACTGATGCATAATCAGGTGATTGAAGTTACCATCACAAACTCCATTCACTTTGAGATAAACAGTTTCGAAGTTATAGACTGTTGTTTAATTGTAAAGAATATTCTGTTTAAAGCTTGTCTATTCATTCAATGCGGATTATGAATTCAAACTATAGGTATGTAAAGTTTGTCGTCAAGACTATTCTTTGTTCATTATTGCTTTATTTTAATGAGAATGGTGATTTTTAGAAAGTTATGCACAGTTAATTACTAAACTATAAATATCGTCAAAGGTAAACATACTCTGCTCCAGTGTATTTTCATCCAAATGAATTGTTACATGTGATTTATTATGGATTAGTTCAAAATAATGCCATTTACCGTCAGATATAAACACTGGTACCTTGAATATCTTGAGGAGATAAAAGCAGAAAACATTGTTAGATAGTAACAAACAGATGTATTCCTAACAAAATTGAGGTGGAAAAAATTAATTTTGTCAAGTAAACCGCCAAAAGTATATGATTAGTTATAAATGGCTCCGATACATGTGGTTTTATGGTCGAACTTCATCACTACAGCTTTAATGAAGTGTAGTCATTTCCATTTTCTTATTAAATGTATTCATGACTATTGAGACTCCTTCTATCAAGTAAAATTTTCTAAAGATCAATCACATCTACTGTGTAGACAGTAAGTATGATACTGTTGACGAGTTCTAAACATAAAAAAACGCACCTTCACAATTTCAATACTATCCACTTTTAAATGTTATTACAATGCAACTAATCTAGAAGAATCGGGACTTGAAGCAAACAATTGGTTTTGAAGAGAAAACACATTACGTCCGTAAATAAGGTTTTTATCAGTATCTAATTATATAAACTAATAACAATAAATAGTAGGGCTTCAACGACAAGCAAAACATCAGTTGCTATTTAAACTTCTACACACTGTAATGCTAATTCATAGGCTATAGGCATCAGAGTAGTATTGTATAGTCAACATTCATTTGTATAACTTCAAAGTAGCGTATTTCTATTTCTTTAAGAAACATTATCATGTGTATTAGTGGATATGGATATTCTTTCCATTAAATTCTATTTCCAAAGAATAAATCACATTAACTATTTAAATAGTCACAGGCTGGAAAGTTCTAGTTACCTTGGTTGCAGTAATTCATATTGTCAATGTAAAGACAAATAATAAACCCACTGTAGAATAGTTATATAACGTATTTAAAGACTGTTTGCCTCCTCGTTGGTAGCCATATAGAGTTTCTAACATTATTCAAGTGACTTGGAAACAGAAATGGACCTTCTACATACACAGAGAAGTGAACATAACTTAAATCATCTAGTATTTTCAAAACGAAACATTTTCTGTATATTACTCCATAAGGAATTATAGTGAATTTCTATAATGACTTAATATAATTTCAGACAGTCATACGATCTGAATGCAAGCTTATAATCAATACTTCCGTGTATATGACTAATACTGACTTTTATTTATATATTATTTCATGTGTAACTGTTTGTATGTTTCTTTGTTTATTCCCATTATTGAATTACTCTGGTGGACTAGGTCTTTTCCACCTTCACTATTTAAGCTCAGTCATATTTAACAGAAATTTATTTGGACATATATCCCTGAACTCTTTATGGGACCGTGTAAATTTCTATTAGTAATCAATTTATTACAACTTCCATACTCCGAAGTGACTGTTCTAATTGTGTCGCTATTATTGTTACTAGTACATGATGGACTACTACAATTAACGTTGGCAACAACAACACATGAAACTTCTAATATCTGAAATTCACAATTCTGTTTATCATCTGTAAGAACCAGAAGTTTTCGAATAACCATCTAATATTTTGTGTAATTGGAAATGTTAATAATCCATTGAAATGGAAGAAAATATCAAAGAACTAAGCAGTCAAATGATGTACATCACCCATCGAAATTATTTGGTTTCATCATCATTATAAATGCTCGTTCCCCTACGTAGAGCATAAACCGCCGACCAGCATTCTCCAACCACCTCTGTCTGAAGCTTTCCTTCCCAACTCTTCCAAAGTGCTGTTCACTCTTTTCATATCTGTTTTTAGCTTTCGGCGTGATGTGTTCTTTTATCTTCCTCTTTTCTGTTGACCCTGAGAATTTCAAGTTAATGCTTGGCTTATGACGCAGTTTGCTGAATTCCTATATATGTGTCCTGTCCACCCCTAGCGTCATATGGTCTACTCTGACACAAACATTTCGATATGTGGCACCAATTGAGCATAAAATTTCACATTGTTCGCCAATAAAATAATGAGTTTCGTTGTATACTACTAAATAATGTGAACTGTGTTATTCGGTAGGCTTAATCATTATCGATTAGCTAATCAGTATAAAGTCTTGAAACATTTTTCCAAATGTGACTATAAAATACATCCACATTTCTATTAATTCACTAAGCGGTGACCATTGTCTTCTTAGTCATGAATGCGTGTAAGCCTTGTTGATGAGCGTCACCTAACAACAAATTTACGTTCAGTGTTTCCTCTTGACCACCACAAAACTACCATCTGTGTAAGTGCACACTGTTCTGTTTTTGTTAAATAATTTTTCACAATTCTTAGTTAAGTGTTATAATCTGATGTTTCTGTGAGACATTAAGATTAAAGGTATTGATTAAAAACGACTTCAATTGTTACTTAATTATTATTTAGTTCGTTAAAGCGAATTTCCAACAAACTAGTTGAATTGGTCAAGGTTTGAAGTACTGTTGGAGAGTTCAAATCCCCAGGAATATAATTATTCAGAAATTAAACACAGAACTAGCATTAATACATTTCGTATGTGTGATTTGTTTAAACCCACAACACATTCCATGTAAGTTGTTATTTTCATCTAAATCTAAACAATTACTCATTTTCGATATGCTATGACATTTGATTGGTATTAATGAATTCAGCAGGACTTTGTATTTCAAACGGTATTACAGCAATCACTCATGTTGATTCATGTAAAGTTTAATCACAGTTGATGGTTTTCTTTACCTTGTAATCATTGTAAATAAATTGATGTATAAACATATGGGTTAAAATAAACGATTATCTGTGATCCTGATTATTAACTGCTTGATTTGACTTCATGTATCTTCTACTGGTCAGCAGCTCTACAAATCACCGCAGCAGAAGACACCACCCCAATGAATTACTTTTCTCATATTTACAATCATATAACAAGTACCAATCTAATATTCCATATTATACGAAGGCAGTGACCGTACATAAAAGATTAATCTAGATTTATTCCATGTATGATAATATCATGCACAGTTCAGTGACTTATCAAATCCACTTATGCTTTTATTAAACATGTAGTTTTAATATACAAAAACACAATTTCATATGTTATGCTTCTGTATAAACAAAGTTGTATCACATGTTATGGCTAGTGTTAGTAGGTAACATACCATACAAATAACGAAATAGTGTCAACCCGTTGGTCGTAGAATTCATACGCAAATTACATATTTATTTCAGAAGATTCCTAAAGTACACCTGTATCTCAGACTATCCGCGAGATAAATACGAACAATTTTATAATGGGAAAGTTTGTTATAATGCTGTTTTCCTTTATGTAAGGATTGCTTTTAAGTCAGAAATACTAACAGTTGAGTGCTGGCTTAGTTGTCTAACGGTTAGTCGTTCACTGTAAAACTCAACGGTTCTGGGATTGATTTCCTAGTGGAATAGTGGATACTCACTGCTGCGAAGTCCCACACAATTGTCCAATGTCAATTTCTGGTTTTCACTGGTCGTTTAACTCAGATCACTTAGTAATGACAAATTCATGAGAAAATATTCTACCATGTGCAATCTAATACACAATCTTTTGATTATCCTGGTAACATGCAATCAGTGATCAGGCATTGCATGATATGAAAGAGAATTTACAGTCTATCATTTAACGTTTACTTGACTATCATGTCCACTGCTTGTATTCATTAAAATGCTTTTCTACATTTCATATTATTATCAAGCATCTCATCAGAAAAGAGACTTAAAAGCATGCAAACAAAATCATCTCTATATTCGTTGAAAGTTTTGTTATTAGTATTCGTCACAGATCATAGTATGTAACTTCTCACTAGTGTTCACTCACAATTCTGCATGAGAATCGAACCCACAGCCTTATTTGTAAGCAATTTTATCGAAACTCATTTACATATGTTATCAATAAACATACTTCTTCTTTACCATTGATGTAATATTTCACATGAATATAACCATATACATGAATTATCTCAAAGTGATCATCATAATTTGATACAAAATATTCATTATATGTGCCTTGATATTGTTGAGTAGATGAAGGGAAGTTCTTTGTTTTGTCAATTGATAATCGCCTTTTTTCTACATCTATTGTTGTTAACATATCTACAATATACACATCATATTGTGAATTAGATGTAGTACATAGAATTGTTCCATTCAATTGATTTGTTTTAAATATAAATATAATCCATAGTAATGATGAATACTGTTGTACAGGGAATTGTATGCGTATTAATTGTAATCCATTAAAATGCAGAACTGGTGTATCTGTAAAGTAAAATATGCATAAAAAAGTCAATAATTGTAAACATCCAGCCGATGAGTCTTATATACGACAAAACGCGTGTCCTGGATTCCACTTGCCAGTCACAATCCAACTTAAATATTGTAAACTACTATTGCATCGAAATGATCCGGAGAGTACATTTGGTAATGATGATTTCTTCTTATCGAATTGTTTCACTGAAAGACTTTAATTGTCTTTCTGGGTAATAACAGGGCCTATTTAATGTAGAATTGTATATTTCAACGCTTCCACTACTATTAAATCAAGGCATCCTGAAGACCATTTATTTGGCCTGCTATCTATACAAGTTTTAATATCTCTGTATGTACTTCCGTCTCCATTGACAGGTTTATTAAGTGGATCTTTAACCACACAACTGAGTAACCTCATCTACATGACTTAATAAGTTCGATTTGTGTCTTTCTTGATATGGTATTACACATATTAATGAATGAGGACAACGGATAAATTAGATACAGAAAATTGAATAATTATGAATCAAGAGAATTGCAATACTTGTAGGTAATCTCTATAAATATGCTATTCAGATTAGTTTTCAATCAATAGACACAGACATAGACCCAATTTATGCAGAAAGTGTTGACCAGTTTCACGATCGACGGTCAACTGAACAAAACAAACAACAGGAATACAAGGATGTATAAAGACAATAAAATGATAAAGACAATCATATAAAAGTATTGCAACCAGACAAAATAATTTGTAGAACAATCAAATCACCGACTTCAACATGAAGAAGACGGAAATGATGTCCATATGTTCAACGAAAGCTTCCAGATTAAACCATTGAGCTTAGAGAACCCTGAACTTTTTATCAAACAATAAGAATTCGTTCTTTATTTAATGAGAACTACATGAAACTTCGAAGAAAGAAACAAAGTTTTTTTCCTATTAGCTTGTCGTCTCGTCTATACTATACACATTAGAAAATTGTACCACTTCTTTGGCGATTTCATGAAAAATGAATATTTATTCAGTACTGCATCATCTATGTATTTGTGAAACCTAACTAGATCCATAGACCTATTTACAGTTATTACATAATCAACTGTAACTTCACAAGGTATAACAACATTATGAAGATATATCTCTGCACACATACATACACACGTACTTGGCATAGAAAATAAAACTAGCTTCAAAAACTATCTATCACTTCACATTTGTCCTATCCTGCATTCGATTATAATAAAATCGGAATGACTAAATACAACAAATTGACTGAATACGTCAGAGATGTAAGTTGGGAAGTTACTATTGAAAATCAGGGAGCATTCGAAAGCTGCTTTGTCCTAGTACGGGATTCCTCAGTAGTGCATACTTTGGATTCTGCCTCAGAGCATTCAGGATGGTTAACGCCTAATCCTCCGCACTACTGGGTCAGCATCCAATGGTAGAATTCCCGCTTCCATCAATTTGTGATATAACGTGACGATCGTCCATTATTAATGGCGATGACTGTCTGTGTTTGAACCCCACCGGTCACAACTTCACACTAGAGCTACAGGAACGTTTTAAAGTTAGTCACTAATGAGTTGATTATTGTAATTGAATTGAGGTGGTTTGTAGAGATCGGTACTAAGTTTAGTTGATTGAATTCGTCACAAACTTCTGTTAGCAGGGTTCCATAGTAGAACAAAACAACTGTCCAGTGCTCCAAGGTTTTCAATGGTACCCTGCCAACATCAATCTAAGACAAATTCAATCAACTAAAATGCCAGTCTCCATAAACTTTCTCAATTCAATCACAATGTATCGAGTTTAATTTGGGACTAAACGACTACCTTTTTTGCTCTGACTATTCATTTTGTTAGCTTAACTGTCCAATATCCTGAGTAAGTTAAGTACTTCACTTATTTTTTTAGATTATATTTATAATCTAGTATTTTATTATAATCATGTAATCCGCGTTATTAACCAGTTTTTTAACTAACTTTAATATTCCTCCTATTATGCGATAATACTTAACTTAATACAGCATTCGAAATTTCTCATTTGTCTATGTATTTTTTGTATCTAATTATTTCCTGAAGATTTTCTAATGCTCCAAATAGTTCTGTCATTAAAATGACTTTATGCTGAAACCTACTGAAAGCACAGAGTATGTATGTGCTTTCCTTTGTAGGCTAACTTTCAATAAACAGTATGTAGATTAACAAAAATCGAATCTTCGCGTCATGACACGCCATTTACAGTGTTACTTTGGAAGCGCTTGACTAGTATACAGTATTCTACATCACCAACTTATCTCAGTTTGCAACATATCCTGTTCTTCGTAGAATAATTATCTTGATACACTATTCTCACCATTGATACAAAGTATTGAATAATCTCAAACTAGAACAGAAAATTGATCTCCTGCTGGATAATTGCAATTCGTTTCTCCCCCCCCCCCTACACTACTCAGTTAATAACGTAAGATGTTGAGAAATAATCTCCCATTATAATAAATTCTAAGCGTTTCAAGTAGAAAACTTGCATCAAACGTCCAAATAAGTATGTACTTTAAACGTCTTCGAAGGAAAACATGGAACTCGTGTGGTGTTGGTTTATTTCAGATGAGTATGTATGCATTAATATAGACAAATTGAATGATTTATCAGGCCAATAAACAGAAAGACACTTGGGTTAACATGGACATATATTAAGAAACTACTTAAAGAAGCTTAGATAGATAGATAGATTGATAGTTGGATTGATTGGTTGCTTGATTGGTTGATTGGTTAATTGATTGACAGATAGATTAATGTATGTTTAATTTTATCTATACGCTTGGTGTTCAACGTTCTGTAGTAAAAGATGTTTCTGAAAGTTTGTCATGAAATAACTGAATACCTTTATTAAATCAATGCTTATTACTTACTATAACGATATCCATCTACATTTAAGGTATTTGATGAATTTCGTAAACAGAAACTTAACATTCTCCATCTTTGATGATAAATTTCACTTAATGAATATGATGATAATTTGCTTGTATTTGTTGATGAGCAAATATTGAATAAGTTTTTTGTTTGAATAACATTATTACTATTAGTAGTAGTAGTAGTGTTAGTAGTAGTAGTGGTAGTAGTAGGAAGTTGACATTTCAAGGGGAAGTTCATGTTCGTTTGAATTGTTTGATGGTTAACACTTTGTAAATAACGAATACGTGACTGAATAGCTGATTGTAAATCCAAAGGTAAACCGTTAACAGTTAACCTATAAAAATAAAACAAAATTGGTTTATTAAATGTTTACATTGAATTCAAAATATTCACTAAAAGTTATTTGAATATAGAAAAGAGAAATTGAAACAAAAATGTTTGATTATTCAATAGTACAACTTCATAATTAATCTGAATAAAATAGATTGATTATAGTTCTTATCAAGATGTAGTTTAAGGGGGGAGGTTTTGTGTAAGTTGTTAAGTTTTACAGTGCATTTAACGAAGTGATTTGATATAAACAATTATTAGTGTTATAACTTGTACTTGATAGCGTGACTAGCCGCAAACCACTTTAACACTTGAATACCTTGAACCCTCCTAGTCAAAAATTCAGAAGATAGAAGACGAGCAGACAGGAAACTTATTTCAGTAAGATAGAGAGTTGGTCCTTTTAAAATATAATCGTATATTTATAATTTTCTGAAACAACAAAATCTGTATTCAACCAATCCGAACTAAGAGATTTCAACTATTACCCAATCAGAACGCGCCACATCGAGATTCTGTAAGGTACTGTCGATCAGTGACTGAACGGGATGTCTCTGGCTTTTTCAAGGTCTTTGGAGGCTTCGTTGAAGTTTCTGGGAGCCGTCCGAAGAGTTATAATGTGACTCATCGATGAGTTTAATATTCGATAGAACTCAAAACTTTAAGGATTAGAAATAAGTGTTTAACCGTTAGACTACGAAATCTACATCCAGTAACTTACATTACCGATTCACAATTTAAAACCACTACACGATCATACTGGTACACAAGTTCAAAAGAACTTATACTAGTTCATGAGTTCTATGCGTGTTAGTTTGTGATCCACTTTCATCACTTTGTCGTAAATGAACTAAAATCATTTCTGTTTCTTATAGAAGTATTATCATATCCTGCTATCAAGTAGTATTTTCATAGGACAAACCATATTAAGTGTATGGACACCCAATCACTTTGATGCTACTCAAATACCGTAAGTCAGAAATGGTGGTTTTATACCTGGAATGTATATGATACAATAAACCATTCTGTATTTACAAAGCATATTGTATTTAATGCGCGGTGCCAAAGAATATGGATTAGTCGGCAAGCCAAAGATTACTAAGTCAAAATCGTAAAATGGTTAGCCTGATTAACATTTATTCCAAATTACTGAAGCAATTCTTATATTTCTTCTGCGAATTCACTGATTCACTGAAATCGCAATTCTGAAGGTGAATATGGTCAATCGAATTTTGTTTCTTCACTTGACATTCGTTGGATTTCCTTGTATCATGACTTTCAATGATTTTTGTAAATACAATGTTGCATGCAATAAAAGAATAACTTATTGCTTAAAATCTATGCTATTGAGCTTAGAGTAATTCAGTTATGATAAATAACATAAATGGCGTTTAATCGTAATATTCCTACTTCATTTCATTTCTAATGCAGCTTTACACGTCACAACTAACCAGATTTGTTTGATAGGTTTGAAGTTGATTACAAATGAATTGATTATTACAGTTAAGTTTAAGGGAATTTTGCAGAAATTGGTTCTTATATTCATTACAAATTGTTGTTTGTATTAGATGATTTTCATTTCATATCATAGATTAGTCGAAGTAGATATTCTATTTCATTATTTTAATTAATACATAAAACTCATTAAATCTATCATCGATAAATTGTAACGCATTTATCATTAAAAATAACGCGCCATAATTAGATACGCTGAACATTGAACTCTTATATGCTTATATTGTCATTACTTTAAGTAATCCAATTATTTACAATATACATCATTTGTTTAAATGTCAATGAACCTAATAAACATTAGTTTCTATTGTAAAATAAACATAAATATTAGTATCTATCAATATGATTATGTATTTCTATAGTGGATCTATATGAAACTATTAAGGTAAATTGAAATTAATAGTTCCATGATTCAAAATGATGAATACTTGATAGGTACTTAATTTTAATAAACAATTTAATCAAAAATACTTTTTACTACCTCATATCCCTACTCATCCTCATATATTTCAATTATCATTTGTGTTGTTGATGAAAACTGTCATTTTACAATAAGCGAATGATGGATAAACAATGAGTAACTTTTCTATTGGATGTGGTTTTTGTGGAAAACGGCACTTAATCTTGTTGTTTAATTACAAAGGGATTTTTGTTAAGTACCGGTGAAAACTATGGAACATTAAAAAACGTTATCTTTATGATATAGAGCTTTTGGACTGTATGCACTGTCGGTTCCAAAAAGGAATCAAAACTTGAACTAGATTTTGAGGTGAGGTCTTAATTAATAACACCCCTGAGCCAACATCTAATAGTAAGATTACTTGCTCGATCAGATCGTTCCAAAGCAGAGATTAGAAAATGCCAATAATAAAAACGGTGGTCTCATTGTTCAGTATTCTCTGGTCTTCTACGGTACCCAACAGAGATCAATCTATGACAAACAACAAAATATTTTTTTCACCTTGATTATAAATCTAAATAATTAACGCTGAACGAAAAATATCTAATTTCTCATTTTAAACGACTGACACTTTACAAAACACAATGTTTAATTAATCAAACAAAAGTCGACAAATATCCGTCTCTTGTCACCTTCAATAATATTTATCAGTTCAGTTGCAAAAGCAGATACGTTGCAGGGATAGAGAGGCGGGTCTTTTTACGATTTATTGTACATATCCCAAAGAACTTATGTTTGAAAGGAGTAAACACTTTTAGAAGTTCAATTACGCGTCATACGGCAGACAAAGGATATGAAGTCAATACAACAAATGCTATTGAAATCATCAAAAAAACAACAATAATCGCTTCTAATAAAATTTTCAGAGGCCGTTGCGATTAGAAGATTAAAACCTGACCTTTATAGTCAAAAAGCAAACAGTAGTTAATCTTCAATTACTCTGGTAGTATTAGATTGATGGCTCATTCTCTACTTTCAGCTATAAGTAACAGGAAGTCGTTTCACTACTTAAACAACCTAACATTATCTGATAAACAATTCAACTAACAAAATCAGTATGTATCAATAATTTGAGTTATCTAAAATCAATAGTCTCTATGTGGTTGACGAGACTGAATGCAACGAAATACACTGAATTCAAAGTATTCTGCAAATGTTGTCATTCTTGCACTACTTAAATTTTATTTTTTTTTAAAATATTTTTCTTGTTACTATGTTCACTGAAATATTCTCAGTGACGAACATCTTATTGATTATTGATATGAAACTAATTGTATAAGTTCATAACCATGCAGTCTTCGAAAATAAATTCATTGAGTAGTAGAATCCATACAGTTAGTCATATTCTTGTTACAATGAATTTTGACAAAGAATTCACATTTAACTGAATAAATGAGTCACAGATTGATGTTGGCAGGGCACAACTTAAAATCAGGGAGCACTGGACAGCTGTTTCATTCTGGTATGGAACTCCTCAGCAGTACGCATGAACTGATAAAAATAGAAATCCTACAACTGAATATCAACCACGTGATGCAGAGGGTTAAGAGTTCGCTAGCCTGAAGGCTCTGAGGCGGAATCGAGGGTTACATTGCTGATGATTCCCGTAATAGGACGAAGTACCTGATGAATGCCCCCTGGTTTATAATAATACCCTTTCAACATCAATCTGTGACGAATTTAATCAATTAAAAATGTCAATCTTTACAAAAACCCAACTCAACTGAATTTATATTTATTATTCTTTACATATAGAAATGTGGAGTAAATCAATTTTTTTCAATGTCCAACAAAATCTACTATCAATTAGTTTACAAATATTGATAATTGAATAGAAGCACTATGAAAAATTTCACATGTTAAACAGACAAAGTGAACCAAATTAAATACACTAGAAATCAAGTAGTTTGTCTATTTAATCTTTGTTCTTACAAGTCTTAGAAAACAGAATACAAACGCTCATATTAGCATTCCTCAGCACTTCTTTAATGAAAGATCAACCTATTTAAATAATCCATTGAATTAACATGAGTTTATTAGGAAGAGCTTGTATATTCCCGTTGATTTGTTATAGACTGAAGCTGGTCAGTCATTGTTGCTATATGTGCATCCTGAGCGGATTGCCTCGATATAGCGATTTTTCACAAGTATTATATAATTCCTAATACCAATGTGCCCGTTGCAGAAGTGTGACTGTCTGGACTCAGTAGTCTAGTGGTGAACGCGGTGGCGTTCGACACGAAACAGACTGAGTTCGAATCCCAGTGTGAACATCAACATTGGAATGCAGGTACATCCAGCCGATGAGTCCCGAATAGGACGAAACGCGCGTCCTGGATTCCACTTGCCAGTCACAATCCAAATTATATAACATGAGTTTATTTTACAGTTAATTAATCATAAGAAGGCTAATACTAATTGGTAACAATCAAATGGTTTGATCATGTTGAGCATTCTAAAAAATTCTTTCTTAATATTGTAATCCTTTGCTGACAGAAGATGATAAGGTTATAGTTCGGAAGTAGTAAAGAGAGGAAAGATACGTAATGGCTCAATCATTCATTATTAAATTTATCTGTGTTATATCGGGGAACTAAAGAAGAGTAATGAACTCTCAGAACTGTATTTTAGAATACCATTTTAATTATCTTAGTTGTGGTTAATGTAAACATTTCTTTTTTATCATTGTTACGTTCCTCATACCTTATCTGCTCGTTTAGTATGTTTACTGTTAGTACATTGTCCCATATTATGAATCACAGTTAATTAGCTGTGTACCAGTTACCCCTATTCACTGCCAAAATCTCCTTTGTTCGTAATAATAATAATTTCCTAATTGGCTGACAGTGCTGTCTAATTATGTATGTATGTAAAAGAGTGGTTGAAATACAATACGATTCTGATTTAACCTAGATGATCCATCCATCTTGTGTCCTTCATTCAGACTTCGAAACTGGTTGTCGATGAGTAGACGTGTACGGGCATTGATTGACAATTATCGAGGTAGCACATTGTTTTGCGGTACGATTTTAATTGGCCGGAATATATCGAAATATAACAATTGGCGACGGGGCCAACTATATCAAAATATAACAATCTGAATAATTTTGTTAATGTGGATATATTAAACAGCTTTTACCATCCAATTATGAATTTAACTTGTATATGTGACCCCTCAACCAACTTTTGGTATTTGGATTGGCTGGTTCAAAACGTAAGAGTATGTTTGATTTATAAATCATATGACGAAAACAATAACAGATTTAGCCTACTCATTGTTACTTATATATTTACAAAATGTTCGGGTATTACAACAGTTTATTTCTGAAATAATAAAGTTAAACAAAGACAGTCTTACTACATAACAAAAATTATAGCCATAGAATCTGTTATCAGTATGCAGCATTGGAAATTCTCTCCTTCGAATCTTTCTAGAATAGAATAGAGACGAACCAATGAGATGGCTATTTTTCATCTTGAGGTCACTGAGCACAGTTTAGTCGACAATGTTGACGATTTATCGCATGCTCGCTGATTTTAAAGAGGAAGTTATCATAAGCTATTTGTAGGAGAAAGGTTTACTTTGTAGAACGTGTTCATGCTACCGTTGTGCATCAAGATAAATGCTTAGAGAAGAGTGGTAAATTGATATTTCGATGCCACAGATTATGGCTCAAGAAATTTCTTAGATTTGGTTCAATTTTACTCGTACCAAAATTTTTCTTTAGCAGATAATGGTGTTAGTAATGTAGTAGTAATTGGAAACACCTGCAACATCTGCCACAGCCATAGAGGACGTTACCGAAGTTACATCTGTACAGTGGCATCAGCACTGTAGAGATGTGTGCTCGGATATACTAATAAGAACATCAATGTTTATGGGAGGCGTTGGTAAAATTGTCGAGATCGATGAAATGGTTCTTAGAAAGCGAAAATATAATCGGGGAGGCAGCAGACATACAATGTGGGTAGGTAGCTTTTATACTACAACCTACATTAGATATTTGGTATTTGGGACCAACATCTGGGAAAAGAACACTTTAAAAAAGTTTCTGAAAGGAAAAAATCTACCTTTATTCCGATCATTAGAAAATATGTCGAACGAGGAACAACAATTTACACCGATGACTTAAAATCGTACAAGTACTTATCAAGACTTGGTTACAGTCATCAGATCATCGTTCACAGCCGACACATTGTGGATCCCTGAGCAGAAACTCACACCTATAACAACATAAAACCCGTGGAGAAATGCTCTATAGCCGCACAGACGAGTATTTACATAGAAGCTACTTCGATTTTAAATGTTCGCAATCTTGAAACATCTATTAATCATGTAAAATTATTGCACACATATAAGTAATACTTTATTTTGAAAGATTTTTCAAATAGTAATGATAATATCATTTCATTGTAAGTCGCTTTCTTATTGGTCAATTTTTGCCTAGCCAATAACAAATTCAAAGTAATAGTCGCAGAAGCTCGTTGCTGTTCTATAGTCTTGTCTACAAAAACGTCAATGTCACTTCCTGTCCCTTTGGGTAGTATGTAACCATGTGGTGGACTGAGATTTTCAAGTTAAATAAGCACTGCAAACTAATCAATTTCATGGATATCTATCATCTGTGCAGATCTAATTCGGGTAATGTGTAATGCACCTACTAGTTTAAATCCCAATAGTTTAACGGTGAATTGAGATGATCTCACTGTGAAATCAATAAACACTTCGATAAAAATTCAATTTGTCGATCTATGTGTGTTATTAAGATTAAGTAAAGATCAGCTGACTGGAAAAAAGGATACATAAATGTAGTAAAACTATTGTAGGCAATCAGTTAGAGAAAACATTACCAGAAACATGCAGTGGAATGACCAGTAAGCTTACTTCTCTGTGGAGTAAGCACTGATGTTATTGTCCAGAACAACAAAAGAAGCTTTATAATTAATTCATTCGGTCCAGAGAGATCAACACTCCCACAGTCTCCGTCATTTCAACATCCGTATAGGTAATTATTCTTTACAGATGTACACAACACTAAAACTCTAACTTCAAGATATTAAAAAGATAAGTTAAAACAATTAAAAAAAGGAATGATGAGCTACTCACCTTGTAACACAACCATGAAAACGTTGACGTAACCCATTAATATTTTGAATACCAGGTATATATAATCCACTTTCAATTGCATTAGCATAATCAATACCACCTAAATATAATGTTCTTCCAAACCATAATGTATTCTGCCAAATTGTTTGATAATTATGATCAATTATATGTATATTTTGTAATAATTTCAACTCTTCATTATCATTCATTATTGTTAATTGATTATTAATTGGACCAATAGTAATCACTTTATCGATTTCATCATATTGTATTTTTACTAATGGCCATATTACTATTGTTGATTGATTATTATTTGTTGTTAAGCATATCATTGTATACTTTATATGTAATTTATGTATATTATATAAATTATGTAATGATGTATACAACTTTACATTAAACCATATTTGTTTATTTTTTTGTATATGAATGTATAAAATATGATTATGAAATTCAGCACTAATTAAAAAATTACCAGTGAAATCATCATTTATTACGTAATCATTATAAATATTACTATTTATAGTAGTAAAATGTTTTATTCGTTTATATGTATCATCATGTAATAAAAATAGTAAACTATTTGACTTATTAAATTGTTGATTAAAGTATAATTCTAAATTAATCCATTTGAATGTATTCAATAGATTATTAGTAGTTTGTTTTATGCATGGAATAGAATGATGTAATAAATTGAATATACTAAATGTTGGTAATTTTAAAGTAACAAATAATTGTTCTGTATTCATTTCACTTGACAACAATAATGTTTGGATTTGATCCATATTATTAATTAAATCACATATTGTAATGAATTTAATGCTTTTTTTAGTATAAGATGAGATAGTTTCATTTTGATGGGATATTTTATTTGTTAATGAAATAGATGATGATTGAATTCGAAAACCATGTAGATTAGATAAAGTAAATTGTAATATGTTCATTTCAAGTGAATCTGCTTGAAAAATTGCCTAAAAATGTAAATATAATATATGATTTTTGAATGGTATTATAAGATTATAAATATCTTTATGAATAAATAATAAGAAAAGAAAGTTAACTTGTACAATTTGTTCTAGTGACAATAGGTGACTAATGGAGTTCAATCATGCTAGGTGTGTGAGGTAGTTATTCACTGTTGGCAATGGATAGGGTTGTGCAAATCTACTACCAATTGACTGAATGAGAAATATCAACTGCTGAGAGCTGATTCAATAATCTAATCGTAAAGCGTTCACCAAAGAGTCAGGTCTCTGGTTCTATCTTTATTCAGGTCGTGGATGCACACTGCTGAATAGTCACATGCTAGGGTAAAACGGGTGTCTTAAGCTACTTGGTGATTAGCGATTATCTAATTTAGATCAATGTGTGAAGTCAAAATAACACTCAACGATCTTTGAAACACCCAATTACAAACAGCGTTTTATTATAACTCGTACATGATTACTTGATTAATTAAGGAGAAATATAGCACTCGAACACCTTAAACTCTTCTAGTCGCAATCCAGAAAACAGAAGATAAGGGGACAAAAATCGTCATTCCAGAAAGAGAATGTATAAGCAGTTATCTGAAAGCAGTAAAATCATCATTATAATCCATCTAATCCGAACTAAAATGTTTCAGTCATTACCTAATCAAAACATGCCACGTCGAGATGCTGAGAAGTAATATTAACCTATAATTGAATGAAAAGTCCTCCGGCTCCTTCAGGGGTTCAAGAAGCCTCGTCTATGTTTCTGGGAGTAGTCCCAACACTTTTCATCATTACAACTTACATATATACAAATTAAAGTTTTATCATTTTACCCAAAGTTTTGTAATCATTCAGTAAAATGTAACTCATTATCTTCACAAGTTAACTTCAAAACCCTTCCTAATCAAACACAACTTAATAGCAACATTACCACTAAAGTTATACTACATGTACTAAACAATGCTAAACTATGCTTTCTAGTTTCTGGAAACAAAACTGACAAATAAGAATCAGACAAGCAGTGAATATACTAAACAAGTGAAACTCATTTAGAAGCACCAGAATATTTTACTAACTATCCTAGAATAGAAAATTTTAATTAAACGATATGATGGTTATATTTTTAGACACTATCAAGTTATCAAAGCCTAACAGTAAATGAAATAAAACCGAATTAATCTAAGGATAATTTATAAACATCGTAAAAAGTTTGGAAAATAATTCTATGATCACATTAGAACAATTCAGTAAACTATAACCACCACGTTCTATAGTGCCTAGATTATATGACCTACCAAAAGTATGTAAAACCAAAATATCTATCCTTCCTGTCCTAGACATGACTAGGTCAATATACCACTCAAACGTGAAATGGATTGCTTAAGCTAACAAAAATAACAGTCTGTAGGTACTTCCTTATAAGTGTGTTAATACAATACACAGTGTAAATGTTTCATATAATAAACTAACATCATTAGATATAAACTCACTACTGATAAATTTACTGCTAGAAGAAACGGTAGGTTTTATTTATACCCACATAGATACCAATGAGATAGATATTTGAATTCTCATATGATATTTAAGTAAGTTTATTTGATGATATACTCTGAACGAACGGTTTAGCATCAATGATTAGATATATAAACAAGTAGATGGAGTATCAATAGGTTATCCACTAAAGTAACTACTCGCTAATTTCTTCATGCTTAACTTCTAAACTAGTATTAGGATAAACTTGTATATTCCCGTTGATTTGTTATAGACTGAAGCTGCTCAGTCATTGTTGCTATATGTGCATCCTGTGCGGATTGCCTCGATATAGCAAATTTTCACAAGTACATCCAGCCGATGAGTCCCAAATAAGACGAAACGCGCGTCCTGGATTCCACTTGCCAGTTACAATCCAACTTATATAACTCTAAACTAGTACTCTAGAAAAGACATTCAGCAAACTGGTGTTGTATATGAGTTATGTCAATATGTCTGATGATGTCGAAGCTCAGGATATACTTAGATATTTTAATAATTACATTGCTCCCCCCTTGAATAAGGTTTAATATGAAGGATAAAAGCGATTCATACAGCAATTCCTAGACTTTTTAGTTATTAGAAGTAAAGGATATCTACAGACGTCAATTTATAGAAAGCCTACTTGAAACGGACAGATGATCAACTTCATTAGTCGAATACCAGTAGTGAGAAAACGCAACCTAATCTGCTTCTTATGTTTACGATATATCACAATCCGTTTAGTAAATTGCATAGGTAAAGAGCTAATCATTGTGGGATCTATCTTCTTAGAAAATGAAAGCGCTACATGCCTTTTCTAAAAGATCATTGAGGACAAGCAGTACTCACAGACAAAACGCAGTGTTCCAAAGAGAGCATTACATATAAACATTGAACTTAAAGGAGACATTACTAGAGATATAGTTAAAAATCGTTTGGAGAGATCGATCAGAAAGACATTTCCAGCATCAAATAGCCGTATGACGTTTGCTAGTCACCCACTAATATGTTTCTGGCCATAGGACAGGCCGAAAAGACCGACTGAGTAAATGTGCATTTACCAGTTTATTTGTTGACGTTGAGCTAAGTACGTAAGTCATTCGTCGAAGCCACTCTATCACCGTATCTAAGAGAATCTTCCGACATGACTGAAGAAAGGACAGCGCAGATCAACCACGTGTTTTATTCTGCAGCATATATTAAAGCATTCAACCTTAGATTCATCATTTGACGTAAACTACAAAGTCTAGCCAAATATATCCATGGGTTGATGTTTGAATCTACTTTACATTGCAAAAGCTTTAGCTATTCACAATTTAATGCTTAAGTTGTATATACAAAAGTAAATCGTGAGATTACTTTTTTTACAGTTCACTGATTAATTAATTTGTGCTTCCCTACCTCTTTCTATCTCGTTCGTAAATCTAATATTACTATTCACACTCACCACTATCATAATTATTTATAATAAAAGTTATTATTATTATTGTTACACTTACTTTTATCATCTTATTATTACAGACTGTCTCCATGTCGATTCTTTCACACATCCTCACAATTGAATTGAGGTGGTTTTTTGGAGATTGGTACTAATTTTAGTTATCTGTGTGCATCACTGATTGATGTTTGTTAGATACTGGTAAGAACTAAGGAGCGCTGGATATCTGTGTCGTCTTGGCATCGGGCTCCTTATCAGTAGACACCGTCGATACCATCGAAGAGTCAAACTAAGGACCTTTAGGTGTCAGATGAATAATCAACCCAACACTAATCTGCGTCGCTTACAAACAATTAAGCTTAATATATATTTCCACTTTACCACCTCAGTTCAGTTACAAAAATTCACTCACAGGTGACGAACTTTCGGATGTCCCTGAATTTTTTATGAGAAGTCATGATTGATAAAGTTCATAATTAAGTTGATATCAACCAAATAATACAATAGTAGTTACTGTTTAGTGACAGATTAGTGTAAACAAGTCAAACTTATATGTTGTTAGTCACGGTTAAAATAGTCAATTATTGTCCAGGAGACTAATTTCACAGTTAATGAACTACTAAGGTTTATCTTATTGTATATGATAGATTTCAAGCTGTACCATGAATTCAGAGTAATACACTTACTTTTGAGATGAAACCAATAAAATTATTATCTGATACAGTATTCATTGAATTCATTTGAAATATATCACCATGCTTATATGGTCCGCCTAAAACCAGAATTTGTGTATGTAATAAATAAACATGTTGATGATTTGTGGATCCAAGTAGACGTGTAAATACCAAATCGTTATCAATGTACACTTGTAACTAAAAGAGATTTACAAAGAACAGATGTATATATATTTACAAAATCAACGATTTAATTTTTATTACGATATCAGACAAATACGAAACTGTTATATAATCGTTCACAAACAGTACATATTGCTTCCTATCATGAGCTCCTTAACAGTGGGCTTCCAGGACTCTAGTGTGAAGCCAAACTAATGAAGTTTGACAATGCAGTGGTTCAAACAACTATCATCAACATGAATGATAGGTAGTTGGCATTAATCATGTAATTTATTGGATACTAAGTCAGTATTTTATCACGTAAGTTTCCATCAGGAGACCATATGACTTTAAATTTAGTCCCAGGTGGGAGAAGTGTTTGGTGGTATGTTACTAAAGAATTTCATAACAGAACGAAATATTCATTTAATGTCTATGAGTTTTTAGTTGTTGACTAGTTGTTGTCAGTTCACTGTGGCAACTACAACGTGGTTTTCGTGTTATTACATTTGTAATAAAACGAAAAGTTTAGAAAAAACGTTCATATTTAAATATATTTTGTGATTTACTTTTGTATTTTTAGAAAAGGCAAGACAAAAATCTACTTGCTCCATTAAAATCAATCACAGTGTTAATTATTCCGAAGTCCTAGAAGCCTATATCGAATCAGTCATCAGTTAGTGCATGCTTATCATCCCGCATTTCAAAGCATGTTTCGTATTTCTGACAAGAAAATCACATAGTTGGGCGTTGTAAAGATTGGTCTCATTAATTAACTAGAATGAAACAATGACCGAAAACTATAAAACGCTGAACAGAGCATTACTGAATAGTCCTATACTAGAACAAAATAGCCGTTCTGTACGTTTTTGTTTTTAAGAATTTTCGAATTAGCGTCAATTCACGACATCAAATTCAAAGATATATATTACATAATATGTTATTAGTTACCATTGAGTTTGATCTTGACAATATTATAGTATGCCACTGATTATCATCTAATCGTAATCCTGGATCCAGCTTTGATTGAATCAATGTATCTAACTGGAATAAAGTTGAGAGTTTATTCTTTTGATAAATGTGAGGATTTTTCATAGTTCCATCATTTCCTTTGATTGAATTCGATTGAACATCTGTTTCTGTAATTGGCAAATGTAGGAATACTTTTAACTGCCCATTGACTATGTCTAAACGAAGTAACTGAGTTTCACTACCTAAAAATGATAAAAAAAATCAAAATTATTTAGTTGGTTGTCAAGTAAATTTAAATTTTCTGTCATAGATAGACTTTGACAAAATACTCAGTCAAGAGCAATGAGCTCAGGATAATCGTCTCGTCTTAATTTGATATCTCTAACCAGCAATCATGACGATAAATGAAACTGGAATCTTTAGATTTTGTGATGGATATGAAACTATCAGAAAAATTACAATTCAACGATACATCTAATACTGGCTACTATTTTATAGATACTTTGTTGATTACAGTTTCCAGTTCATGTAACAATGAATACAAATCCACAAGTGTATACTAATTAAGTTGCTTACAAACAATTTTAGTTCCATAGTTCCACTGAATCCATTATTTGTAATTGAGTGCTGTGGAGATTGTCGAATTTTAGCTTGATATCACGAATTGATGTATTAGACAACTAAATAAAACTATGAAGCACTAAGCAATCACTTCGTCCTAGTATGTTACTTCTCAGTAGTGTGCACGTTGTTTCTGCTAGTGAATCACACTCACGGCCTTCAGGTTAGAAAATGTTTAACCATTTGTACCACTGGGTCAGCTTGAATCCAATTTTATATTCCAAATTTCATTAATTTTTGACAGCTATACAATCATCCATTGTCATTGATGATATTTATTTCATTCCTGACAAGTCAGAAGTCGATTAGTCACAACGAGACATCTGTCCTATGGCCTTTGGTTTTCAATGTTATCCAACCAGCGTCAATCTGTGACAAATATAAAGCCAATCTATCGCCTCAAAAGCACACCATTTTAAATATAAATTCAATCAAGTTAGGAATGACATTATGACTGTACAGTAAATTAACCGAATTTTTGTGATGGAATAAATTGAAATTTTAGGACATTGATAAAATAAAATTTGTTATAACGTCGACCGTTGATCAAGTACTAAAATAATCTTATACTAACTATTTTAATGAGCGATGCTAATAACACTGTCTAATGAATGTCTATACGTCTACCTCGACGCTTGCTAGTTCCAAAGAATTTAAGTTAATATTCCACTCAGCCCATGTCAGGTACATAATTCAGTCGTTCATTCATATACATGCAAAAGAAAATCATGCAACAGACCATATGGAAAATAGCATAAACACAAAACCAAGAAAAGTAGCAATCGTAGGAAACTGAAAGAACATGTACATCACTAATTAATTACAATTCATAAACAGAATATCACATGAAGCTAATTAAATGGGAGAGTATAGTATAAAAATAGTCGAAACAAAGTGTTTAATACATATAATATTAAAACACATAAAATAATCTTCTGGAAGTCAGTCATTTTCAATGAAACTCCCCTGATACCAAAATGACTATTGTAAACAAACACCATGTGGAGTGGTAAGCATAATTTGTTATGTAGTCTGAAAGTAACGACATTACACTCGTCTAGTAAACTATTATCTTTTCCTAATCTGATAAACAACATCATTTCATTAGGTAAGTTATACTCTACTAAAGATTAAACTATGTAATTAAAGTATTCAACATTAAACTACTTATGTATCATTAAGTACAAGTAATTATACTATACATTGTAAACGTGAGAATTGTAATTGTTATTTGGCTAAGAGTTAATCCAATTAACTTGTATAGATTGCATAATCATTCATAATCCATCCTCCTCCCGAAACTCCTCCAGTTAAATTATATAATGAATAATATGAATAAACTACTTGAAAATATTTAATTAGATAAATCAACATTTCATTTAAGTATTCTATAAATATTCAATTCACTTAGAAACGAAAATGTTAGTTTTAATTGATAAAAAGTAAATCTCAAACTCAAGTTACTTTATTATAAGTTTAATCATAGATATTACCAAACGTATGAAACGAAACACCCAAATACTATTCTAATTAGATGAACAGATTGATTAGGGATAGATAGATAGATAGATCAGTGATAAATTGATATATAGATAGATAAATAGGTAGATAGATAGATCAGGGATAGATAGATAGATAGATAGATAGATTTATAGAGATGTAGATAGATAGATAGATAGATAGATAGATAGATAGATAGATAGATAGATTGACATTGATGTGAAACAGTGACTTAAAAGGAAATGGATTATCTGAACTTCTATTAGTGATTTACCCAAAAGACATTTGACTTCATATAAATTGATGTCTAGTAAAAATATGCAGTTGATCATTAAATTTATTTATAGCAAATGTTGTAGATACACCACCCATTTGATGATATTCACATATTCCCATGTATCAACACCTTAACAACCATTTCATTTAGTTAATAATATTTAATTAGGTCAACTTCATTATAACACTTAAATAATAATTAGAGAAAAACTATTTTCATTTTCATATTTTCTTCTTGTAAAAGTTTTACTTATTTCAATGTACAATAAATAATTAAAAGCAAAAAATGTTTTCATTAAATAAATTGATTTTTTTGCAATATTTTTTCATACTTCACAATTGAACTTTGTAATGTTCATTATAGTTTCTTGAATAGAACACACCAGTGATAATAATAATAATAATAATAATAATAATAATCTGTTCATTCAATAGAAAATTTATTACAGTAATGAATTCACTGCATTAATTATGCAACAAATGCTTGTTTAGCATACAGAATCATAACAGTGAATCATAACAATGAAGCATATTTTATAACTGTTTTATGTGATTAGTATCTATGAAACAAACCTTAGTTATTAATATTTTCTGACAATTACAATAGTACAAACTATTTTCTGCACTATTCATTTCATCATAAAAAGAATAAGTCCCAATATATTTATCTTTTATAAAGAATGAGCTGGAACAGCGATTAGAAATAAATCGACGATTTCATCGTTACCAATGGAATTCTTCAATCTTGTTTGTATGACAAGTAAAAGCACACTATAGTTGGTAATTATAACCATTTACTTCAAACAAATATAAAATAATTAGCAGGGGGTATGGTTTTGGAGATGGCTAACTG
The DNA here is from genome assembly GCA_034768735.1 of Schistosoma mekongi. Classification (NCBI taxonomy): domain Eukaryota; kingdom Metazoa; phylum Platyhelminthes; class Trematoda; order Strigeidida; family Schistosomatidae; genus Schistosoma; species Schistosoma mekongi. The sequence continues at coordinate 78,138,422 of CM068306.1, read as the reverse complement.
TCAGTTTTGATATCACGAATTGATCTGAATCAGACAACCATTAATCACCTGAAAGCACTGGACAGCTGTTTCGTCTTAGTATGGGACTCCTCAACAGTGCGCATCCACAACCCCATCGGGGATCGAACCCAGGACCCTCTGGCTTCGCGGCGAACGCTGTACCATTGGACCACTGAGTCGGCTCCTAACAGTTGGGGTGTGTGGTAGCGCACTGCTGAGGAGTCACACTTAAACGAAACAGCTGTCCAGTTCTTCCAGATGATCAATGGTTGTTTGATCCAGGTCAAGTCGTGATATCAAAATATAAAATACTTCTGTCTACTTTAATCTCGGTTTAGCTGAAAAGTAGGTGATAGAAACTTTTAAGTAGTTCACCTGCTCCTGTAATAATATAAACACTACGTTAGGGAAAACCGTGCCCATCAGGTTTATTGTCTGAGATGTTATCCATAAGTTAAAGTGAATCATCTATACAAGAGCAAATAGTTTTCACTGAGCCTCTAGTAGATATCAGTTGACGTTAAAATAGTTATTCCACATAAATAATTGTATTTACCGTTTAAAATAAGTTATCATATTCCATAATTTGAACAGTTACATTAAAGTAAGTTACCATTATTCAACTAGCAAGCTGACATGTTCTCTCTCTCTCTCTCTCTCTCTCTATATATATATATATATATATATACATATATATATATACATATATATACCCAATCTTCTACATAAAATAAAGTATATGAAGTTGTAGATATTGTTACTTATATTATCTAAGTAATTTTGCAAGTCATTTGTTTCGAAGATTGGACACTGACTTTCCGACTGTTTATATTTCCTGGAAATATTCACACATATATTAGGCATTAAACATATAGTGGGATATATGGGAAATGCCATGTTTTTAGAGTTAATTTATATGGCGAAAACAATGATATTTCTATCATCCTAAAATATAGACTATCTTTAGACAACCTTCCATCTCTATGTGGTGTCCAATCACTTAGACTAGTGGCCATATTACAAACTAGATTGAGTGAGTTTAACTGGTGCTACAGAGGACATCATGGACAACGTACTAGTCACGACACAGTAACCAACTAGTATGCACATCCCAGTCCTTCAGGGGGGTCATTTGCAGTGCGGATAGCTCTGTAGTAACAGTCACACATGACGAAACTGGGATCTAATCCTACTGGGAAAGTAAGTTTTTTGAAACCCGCAGGTATACTGTGCTGATGAGTGCCAAAAAGTAAAAAACATAGATCCGGGTTTTCTTGCCGACTACCCCAAAATTTTCAAAACCTACCTACAAACATATTAAGTAATATAAACACTATGTGACTCGGTTTGTTTTTCATTTTAACTGAATTTAATTTAGTTCCCTCTCTTTTGTATTAGTTATTGCAAGTATTAAGACAAAAATCTATCCATATTGTTTTGAGGTCAATCAACTAGATCCATTTATGATTGCTCAAAAAGTGCTTCCTACCTGCATCCCGTATCATTTGAGTATTCAATAAACACTTTACTGATTACACGTGTTTTTTTAGAACTGTAAATCTCTATATCCATCTATAAACTGCAATATATAAAATTCACCAATAGAAAATTATATTTTATTTCCGTTTTTGAGAATCTGTAATCAAATCAAAAATGTTTTTCTATTCACGTCACGGCACTACTAACAAAGAAAATCAGTAATATTTTTCACTTTTAATTTGATGTCACGAATTCCTCTGTATTAGACAACCATTGATCACCAAGGAGCACTGGACAGCTGTTCCGCCCCAACATGGAACTACTCAGCAATGAACATCCACTACCTTATCAGGGATCGAACCCAGGACCCTCTGGCTCTATGGTGAAATTTATTATCTTCTGGAAAATTTTCATTCCATGGATCCATGGCTCAATTAATGACCGTCAGAATGTTGTCTTTACTAAACTTAGTAACTTAACCATGCATATAAAGGACTCCTCGATTTTCCTCTGCTTAGTTGGGTATAAATTAGTAGATAATGATACCGTTATTCTCCCTTGGAGCAGTTAAACCACAAAATATTGCATCAGTCAATAACAACTATTGGTGAATATAAATCACATAATGAATGTCTGTATCGGTGTCATTAGTAATCATTGAAAATTTTGGGTGAAATGGTCCAGAATCAGTCACAATGGAGGAACTGGACTCATATTTTGTCTTCCATTGGATTACTTCAGTTCTGTGAATTATTTTCTTATCGAATTATACAACTTAAATCATTTTTATTCTCATTTCTATTATTTAGAGTTAGCTTGGTACCTTAGACCAATCCGCTTATATCACAAGTTTTATGTTGCTAAAGGCTAACTTGACTAACTGTAGATTTAATCATAATGAGGTAATTAGGAAATATTCAACATTCAATATGCACAATATATCAAGAGAATAGTTACCTGCACAAAATAAACTTGAATTTGATTGTTTTGTTTGTAGGTCAATTTGAATTCTTTCTTCAGTACTTGTAATTGGTCGATTTGTCAATTTGTTTAGAATGTAACCATTTCCAGAGAAAGAAGCAATTTTTAATGGTAGTTCTAGAAAAAGAAATTAGGTAGTTTATATCAAGACTGTATTGTACGGCATTCATAATTTACATAGCGGATCAATGAAAGCAGTTACTGGTAGCAGTATAATGAAAATAGGAAGAAAGTTTTAATTTATCTGAACTGATGACTAGGATTTTCAGCACATCAAGGAAGGGGTTTTGGAGGCGTTGTATTCACTGAATTGGTTGGTTTAGTAGTGAAGCATCTATTGTCCTAATTAGCAGTGAGAATAATTATGTAAACAACGACAAAGCATTTATAGACAGGAATCATTGAAAATTCATGTATAGTCTCATAGTCAGTTGTAGAGTGGTGTTTGTTGATTCTACTATCAAGATAGTCAATAAAAGCTATACATTGAAACTATGTAGGTAATAATTGCGAAAGCTTGTAAAATTAGCTAAAAGAACCCTCTGGTTCAACAGCTAGTAACGCATCAGTGATCTTCAGTGTTGTTAAAGGTATGCGGTAGGCTATGACTTCATAATAGGTTAAAGTAACTGAAAACGAAACTATGTAAAGGCCGGTCTTACTTAATCGAGAGAGAAACAATAGCTTCTAATGAACCATTACTTGAGGTTGATCACACATGCCTCTCTTATGAATAGCTTTAGTCGCGTTATCCCCAAACTTATTATGATATTACCAGCAGAGATGGAAATCGATTTTAAAAAAGTGGCTTGTTTACTTTTCAGGATCAATTTTGAACTTTCTTTCTGAGAAGGCCATATCCCTGTTTGTCTGGAAGAAACACCATACATCTATCACACCACTATACAATTAGCTGTACGAATTCGTCTACGGATCTTATGTTCACTGCATTTAGTCTTATTGCCTCTCAACTAACTTAAAAAATAACCATTTCAGCTAGTGTAGCCAAAATGATTAAGCAAGCCTAACCACTATCTGAAGGTAGAAACAATTGTCATGATAACAATTGATATACACGTATTTATCAACAATTACGAAGCACTAACACACAAAGAAATTTGTTTTGAAATAGTTCTAACTTGGTTTCAACAGGTGAAAAAAATGCCTTCCGGTTAAAGGAAGGTACATATTTTAGTTCCGTTTTTTCTTCAGCAATCTGAATTTATGCATTTAACGTATTAAATGAAAATAATACGTAGATAATAATTAATAACTTCGCATTATAGAAAATCCTATTTACTTTGTGTATTAAACATTGAACAAATTTAAATTGTTTTACTTAATTCCACTATACTGAAAGGACTACTTGTTAGTACTAAATAAGTAGTTAGTAGGAATCATACACTTAAAAAAGTTGTTGATTCATAAAAACGACACACATCAAACATACACTTATTGTCATTAGTTGATATTCCTGTTTAACATCTATTTTCATTAAGTAATTTAGTTGCATTCTCATGTACACTGTACCATAATGTGTTTACTGTTACGCAGTCGGAATCGACTTCTAATTTTCGTTATCAAATTATTATTGTTACAAGCTTATGTTCTTCTATACTCTGTTCTATTGATTTTAGTCGAAAATATAAGTAAACCTAGTATACTTACTGAGTCGTCAGTTCACCTTTCACTTCTTCAGACTCTCACATATTTTGCTTTATACATTCTTTCTAGCAGGCAATCAACTAGACACAAAAATGAAATGGCTAACGTTATATACAACTTAATGTGAACTCAATAAATGAGATACTCAGCGAGTACCACCAATACAATAATTTGTATATTTTCATCCATTTCATCAGTCTACTAAAGAAACGAAGGTTAGTTAACACGCAGTTTGTACCATCAAACGTATTCGATCAATGAAAGTGATAACATGGAAGTAGTAGAACTAATCGTGAATATTTACAGAATATTGACGATTGTAGATAATTATAGTATAAAGAAATTCCATATATTTATTTGAACACTCACAAGTAAAAGCTTATAAAACAGAAATTATTAATAAGAATATTGCCTACTTTTGTTCTAGGAAGTCTTGACTATAATCAAGTACCAAGGATTGACTTCATATGGTCACTCATTACAGATATGTTTTTCCAGTAAAGAACTTGTCATTAATACAAACTATTGTTCCCGCTGTTGACTGAACTCATGACATTCAGCCTCCATGTTGAAAACCTAACTCTAATACCATTAAACCAGAGTCTAGTGGTTTATACCAACTTCAAAAATAAACTAAATAATAATTGCATAGATCACTGAAAATTGATTATTCAAAAGGAAAACATAGAATCACTTTAACATGATAAAATGATGTCCATAAACACAGACTATTTGAAATATGAATAAATGTATGTAATGAGTTTTGTAGGTTACTCAATAGTCTATAAAATTAAAACTTAGTTTAGTTCTTTCTCATCTAATCAAATGCTGGCTACATAGTTAATTGAATGGTTCATTAATGTTATGGTTAATTGATTAGGCCTAACAGGCAAGTATCAATATAATGAAGTGAATAATTTACAAAGCTGATCTTTTCCAGTTGCTTAATGACATCTAATCATGCGATTTTTATGAAATTAATCTTCAAAAAACATGTTATTTTGTGTAAAAGTAAGAATATACTGCTGGCATCTGGTCTTACCATCTGCATCAATTCAGACAGAGGCTTAAATCATTAAACCTTTATTGATCATAATCCAAAGGAGATTGAATTAAGCTTACTAATGAGTGCTTATGATTTAAATCTGGTTGTTGATCAAAACTAGTATCTAGTTCCATGTATTCGTTCCAGAATTTTGTTGGTTGAATACCACTGGAAACTATGTAGTACTTGACAGCTGTTTCGTTCAAGTATGAGACTTCTCACCAGTGTGAACTTCTAAACCACACCAGTGGGCGCCGACCAGGTAATAGAGATAATTGTGTTCTGTATTAGACATGATGGCCTTAGGTTTGACTCCCTGCCAGAATTGATAGTACTCAGCGATAATTAGTCCCATACTCGAACCAAACATCTGTCTAGTTCTCACTAGTTTCTAATGGTATTAAACCAATATCAATCTGTGATGAACATAAACAATCAGACTTTACCTATCACCGCAAAACCACCTCAGTTCATTTTAACTATCGCAAATATAAAATAGAAAGCTTACAATTACACTCACTTCCCAATGAATTTTCAGTCCTTATTATTGAACAAGAATGCGGTAAATTATCTAAGGACTGAAAAGTGGTCTTTGTATTTCTTCGAAGATTACAATCAACCAAATGAATGAATCATCGTATTCGTTAAAATCATTCCTCAAAACATTTAAAGGATTGCACAATGTTATTGAACTAACTAACTAATAATAATCAATCGGGATGGCTATTTTTGTGGAGATTGGTTATTTATTTGATTGAATATTTCACAAATTGATGTTGGCACGATACCATTGAAAACCAGGAAGCACTGGAGAACTGTTTTACTCTAGTGTGGAACTCCTCAGTAGTGCGCACCACAGATTCCTCACCAGGAGCTTCAAACTGACGGCGGACGCCTAACCATCTGCACCACTGGGTTGGCCTCCCTATGGTAGAATTTCTATTTCTCTTAACCTGTGATATATTCAATCTAGTAATAATCAGTTAATTCAGTAACCTATATATACTCTAGATATTCTCTCCTATCTCATACTCATTTCTTATGGTAATATTCAATCAGAAAATGAGTAGCTGACATTTATATTTATCAGCAAATGTTTCACATTAGTCTTACTACTCCCATGACATTAATTACATCATCAAATATATCTAAAATATGAATTTTACAATAATTAAGTCTTATGTCTTCTAAAGATGAATATGTGAAGGAGAAAAATATATACAAAATACTATGGTGGTAATGGTGATGCTGATTGGAATTTCTCAATAATTACATTCTACATAGTACCCGGAAAAATAATGTTCCAGAATTTTCATTAGATCAACATACACAGAAACAAAATCATTCAAATAATCAAAATGCTTAAAACTTTATTTTACTTTATAAAATAAACTATAAATCATTCTTTAGTCAATATGAGACCAATGATAAACTTAATTAATTTTCTTATATTTTTTTCATATCAAATAAATATGAAAACTGAATATCGTTTAATCTTCACAACATCATCACTTGTTACACATCTATTCCACTCCACTCCATTCCACTTCACACCACTCCACTTCACTTCGCTCTACTCCACTTCACTTCACTTTACCCACTTTGTGAACCGAAATTGTAAAATTTCTTTTTTTTTATTTTAAACTATCCTAAACTATTTATTATACAATAACTGAAATAAATTCGCATAAATTTCAATTCACTTATCTTAACATCTAATTTCTTCTTTTGATATGCAAATTCACTCCTACAGTAATACTACTAATAATAATAATAATGATAATAATAATAATAATAATAAATTAGATCTAGAAAACTTTCATCTTTGAATGTTATAGACTGTCTATGAGTTATTTCAATTTACTTTACACATCATAAGTATTCATATCATAAAGATCAAGATTATTGTATTAAGATGAATAATTCAAGTAAAGTTGTTAGTTATCTAACTATCTCGTTTCTTAATTCTCTTCATTTTTAAAGATCTATTCATTACTAATTTAATAGTTACAGGTGAATCAACAAGAAACCATGTTTGATTTAGGCTACTTGTACTAGATCTGAACTAATATCTACTACCGTCTCGAAGAAAAGTTTAAAATGAGTGATCATTGAAATCTGTGATTACTATAACGGATATCTTCTTTTTGGTTATGATTAAATTTTAACAAATTCTAATTGGCCTGAAATTTAAACTATGAATAGGATATTTTGGCTATTTCTTCAACAATCTAACATTCAGTCACAATGCATGCATGTAAAGCCAATTAGATAAGCATGATATTGGTTGATACTTAGTAGTCAGTCGGTGTAATTATTGCGTGCGTTGTAAACAAGCATGGCGTTGAGAATTAGATAACACTTTAAGGACTATTTAACTCTAGTTTAAGACTGTCTAACGATGTCTACTTACGAGATTTATGCTTCATAGTTAGCACATAACATTCAGACTATTGAGTTCGTTAATGTTTCTTGTAATCGGAAGTCTAAATATCAACCATGAAGCTACTTCCTAGTTGAGAGAGATTATCTGATCTCTCTGATGAATACAGACTTTTCGAAGTAGTTTTGGTAAATTTATGGCTTCTGAAAACTTTTTCAAAGAATTATCGATGATTGATAGCCTTCGGATTCAAAGATCCTTCTCCCCAAATTTAGCCCAGAATAAATACATTGTCAACGAAGCCGTTTTGCCCTTGATATGATTGCAGTCCATCGGTGAAGAATCCTACTAATGTAATTGTAGTTATTAATATAATTAGTGATTAACACCTGATATCCTATGTTATTTCCTCTAGGAATAATAAACAGGCGATTTTTGTCTAGGAGGTGTAAAATTAAGCCATTATACTGCATGATTTGTTTTGATAACAAAATGGAGTTTTGCTTGAGGTCGAAGGATCTAATGTAGAATAACAGACAACCATCAGTAGAAGATGACCCAGGTAAAACCAACGGATATTGTAATCAGAATTTATGAAATCTAGCACATCAATTTCTGTTAAACATTTTCAGATCCGGTCAACGCAACTGGACAACCAAACATTATTTACCACTTTACTACATATAAATTGACTGACAATATAGTTGGATTGTAATTGGAAAGCGAAATTCAGAACACGCATTTTATCCTGTTTCGGGATCGTCAGCTAGATAAATTTGCATCATAGGGTTGATATTCACACTGAGACTCGAATTCAGGTCGCTTATTGCCAAACGCCACCGCATTTACCACTAGGCCACTGAGTTCAGACCACCACACTTGTATGACGGGTATGTATGTATAATTAGAATATGTGTGGATCTTCCTGATGATTTGTCGTGAACTGAAATTGATCAGTCTATTGATGAATGTAGTGACGTTTGGCACAAAACAAACTGAATTGCAGTCCCAATATGATCAACACTGGGATACAAGTACATCCAGCCAACGATTCCCAAAGAGGACACAACACGCGTCCTAGAATCTGCTTGCAACTCACAATCCAACTCAAACAATACGTGTGAACTTTCACTATATCAAGCCAATCCGTTCAGGATGTGCATATGTCAATAAAGACTAATCAATTTTAGCCCATGATAAATCAACGAGAAGATCTAAACATATTTTAATTTTAACTTGACTATATTGTTTGTTATATTTGATTTAAAGTAGTCATATTGATAAAAAAAAAATGAGTCCCATACTTGGACGAAATAGCTGTCCAGTGCTTCCTAGTTTTCAGTGGTGCCCTGTCAACATCAATCATTTTACATCATAACTTTCTACTGAATATTTTTTTTTTGGATTTCAGTAGTACTGAACATTTAAACAAAAAAAGAATAAATTGACCCATTTCAACACTTTTGTATAGAAGAATGCATAGATCATTCTAATTATCACTTAATTCTTTTTTTCATTAATCATGAATATTTCAACATTCATTTTGTTAAATTATGTCATTATCATTAATAATGATAAATTTTACATTGAAAAATTAGTTAATCGATTTATTTTTTCCTTAATGAATAGAAAAACTAAAGAGAATCTTTCATGGCTGTTTTTTTTTATTTTATTCGTTTCTACTTAGTGATTATTCTATTGAAGTGAATTGGTTATCTTTAGAAGAAGTAGACAAGTAAAAAGCTTCATTTACTTTAATTTAGAATTGAATACCTCAGTTCTATTGTGTTATAACAAATAACAGTCATAATAATAATAATAATAATAATAATAATAATAATAATAATAATAGAGGTCGTTATGTAATCATAAAATAAAGCTTACTGTATTTAATAAAACGTAATACTTTATAACGAGCTTACTGATAGATACTTGTTGTATCTATGATGATTTTACAAGGATACTTGTTTATTAACAATAATAATCAGTTAGTAGTTATCAATATAGAATTTGTTACATATGTGTATCTGTTCAAGTTCTCAAAAAATATCAGTGCAACTAGATTAAATTACCATGGTGAATGTTATCAGTAGTTAGATTAGTGGAAGAAGGAGAAGAATAAGATTAGATTTACTAAAGATAATTAGAGAACAACTAATTAAAAGCTCTACAGGTATTTTTGAATGTTAGGATCTGAAGATGGATAAAGTGTAAAGCTGACTGTACATCATATCATCAAAATATTAGGAATAAAAAAAACAGTTACATGAAAATAAGACGCCATGTCAGATAGATATTTATAGGAGTTTATTAGCAGTGTTATAGCATAACAATCATCTAACACTGTATAATTTTCAATGACACTCCTAACTGACGTCATTCTGTGACTTGAAACATCGACTATAGTACAGTGTATCAGTGAGCTTTATCAATTATTGGTCTATCCTCAAAGATTAATAATAATCTCCAATTGTTCGTGCTTTAAACAACTAGAGAATAATAGAAAATTAATTACTGTAGTACTGATGCTGATTGCTCAGTGAGTATAAGACTAATCATTGATAATGCAGTGTAAAAATATGATGTTCTTGCTGTAAAGATAACAACATGTAGCCTATAAGACGACACTACGCCGAGAATGAAACCTTTCAAGTAAATCATGACTAAACTTAAACTAATTCTAAATTTAATATACCTTTATCAATAAGGTTAGCCCTACCATTACACTAAATCATATTAAGAAGTTGTCTAAAGTTGCACAAAAAGTATTTACACCCTTATGATCGATTCTATGGTTTGGGTGTTGTGAAGCTCTATGGATGGATTAAGATGTCATTATTTATTTACTTTAAAAACAGAAAAGATTATAGAAAGCTTAGATAATTGAAAGGGTTATAAAAAACCTCGGTATACTTAAACTTTCAAACTGTATCCTAACTGAATAGAGTGCTTGTTCATCGTACACATTCTAATAATTGCTCATTCTTGTCCCTGTGCCGTGTTATAATTGGTTCACTTATAGTAAATGACTTAACAAGTGGAGTTCAACGATGTCTTCTGAGAGACAGTTACCCATTTATGTCAGTAGAAGAAAATAGGCACGTATATTGCGAATTTGTCAATCGTTGAAACCCTGCCAACACAGTGGTCTAATGATCAAGGGTTCTCCGCAAGGCTTGAAGGTTTTGTGATCAGTTCCATCATTTCTCAATAATCACGGGTATTTATTATATCGTACATGTTTCTTTAATTGTATCTATTTCACCACTAAAGACAAATTTGTCGATACGGTTACTGTATCCGTCAAACAAACTTTTCGGTTTTAAACCTTTAATCTCAACATCTGAAAGCTGATTTCACATTCACACTTACCTATACTGGTTACGGATTCACAACTAATGTTATTACATAAACAAAACTAGATGATTACGACAAAACACCATTAAGATGTGCATGTATTGATGCATTATGACGGATACTTTTAATACAACGCTGAGTAACAGATTTCAAGTTGTATGATTATGTCTTATAGGTGGTAAGTGATGTAATAACAATTAGTGAGTAGAAATCATCAGTAGGAGAACAAATAATTACCATAAACTGACTGTTTTTATCATAACTTGTGCTTAATATCATGACTGAGTGAGGACAACTTCTGCACTAGAACGCCATGAACATTTCTAGTCACAATTCCGAAGACAGGAGACGAGTAAGCAGGAATCTTTATTCCAGTAAGAGAGTATATGTTGTATACAAAGCATTCGTATACTTATAGTTTACTGAAACAAAAAAGTCATTATTTTAATCCATCCAATCCCGATTAAGAAGTTTTGGCTATTAATCAACCAGAACATGCCAGTCGAGATTCAGGAGACTTCTATCGAACAGTGATTGGATGGAAAGTCTCTGATTCTTTCAAGGGTTCTAGAGGCTCCGTCGAGATTTTAAGGAACCGTCTCAACAGTTTTGATTACTGTTCATTTTGTTGTCAGAGTGATGAATATTAGAGTGTAATGTCTAATGCGGATTTCATTATAAACAGATGAAGTTGTCGACAACCGTCTACATTCAATATACTGATGGAGTCTAGTTGTACGTCTCAAATGTAAAGCATAAATATTAGTAAATATTTTAGCCGGAAATACAAAGAATATTCTATTCAAATATTCACCACTCATCTGCTAAATGAACAGAAGTTGATCGAAAGTTTTAGTTGCCACATGCTGAGTGAATTGTAAAAACGTTGCTTAGAGTTAAAAATTCAGTACAGAAAACTAAAAAATTGTTACAACTAATCACAAACCACCATTGTAAAGAAGTAAAGAATTGAAATCACAATTTGTAGAGTCTGTTCTACGTGATATCGGGATATTTACTGCCAAACCGCATTTGTTGAACTATGCTGTGCGCATTGCTTAAATTGTAAGCTTTTATAATCTCATTAACTATTGTCACATCTGTTTTCCTTCCCTAGTAACCTAAATTTTATTATGACGTTATTATTCCGATTTCTATAGACAACTCCTCTTATCCGGTTTTTAGTGTACTTTATATGTTTTGTTACTGTTTGGTCCAGAAAATGACATATAAAAGCCGTTGCATTTACACAATATATGACTTTGGTTTAGCTCTCATTCGTCTCATTCTTTCTATCTATACCTTTAAGGTAGTCTTTGATTGCTCGAGTATAGTGCTAACCATTCACCGTTTTCCAAGTTGATCAGGTCATAGTCTCAACGGAGATCTTATTGGTTAGTCTCCTCCAAGTAATCACTAAGGTGGTCATTACAACTTCATTCTTTGAAACTGAGTGTACATTCATTAAACACAAATTTATTATGTGTCTATTGGTCAACACTTGTGATATAAACATGTCAGTGATAATCATCCCTATTTACAATTTACGTGCATAATTCAATAGCGATAGTCATCATTTTAACAAAATTCATAGAAAAGTCTAAACTTTTCTGTCTGAAGCAATCTTTAACATGATTTTACGTTTATCTAAGTTGTACAGAATAAGCACTGCAGACAAGATGTCATTAAATCCATACTCAGCAGTCTGTGACTGGTTTTGTGAAGCGATTCCCAGAGTTGAATTATGTCAGATGTCACATAAGTATCAACCCAACCTACCAGCATCTCTTATTGATTAAGTTAGAAATTTAAACCACTTGAAGTCAAACCACTCATCTATAGATCTCAGTGTTAAGTCTTGGACGTTTTAGGCATGATCTACTTTAGTGTCATAAATTTTCAAGCTCACCAAAAATTCCCAAAGTATGATAAAACTGAATGTCCACTGCTTATTGACTTCTAAAAGATATCTAATCAAAAACCAATAAATGTTATCGATTATTTCAAATAGATTTTGTACGTTTCGTTAGAAGATACCTCCTTTGCACAAGTTGCAGCTTTCTGGGAAATGATCCATAAAAAGTTCTTTAATTCATTATATAAATAATAATAATTATTACTACCGATTCGATAAAAACTTCAGAACAAAAACATTCAAGGTATAGTTCCTTTCTTAACCAAAAAGAAATGAAGTATAAAATGTTGTAAAACAGATAGTGTTTTGTTTAAAAGTAGGAAATACTTAGATACCGGAAACAAACAACAAAATGGGAAGGGTATAAAATGTAAGCAAACTGATGAAACCAATTAATCAATCAAATGGTGAGTGGGCGGTGAGGTTTATCTACCAGATCTCAGGGTTGTTGATATCCAAACTGAGACTTCAATATAATGCCTTTTTTTATTTAAATACCTTATTTGCTGTCTACTAAACTTGTGAGTTAAGATTCTTGTCGAGTTTTTTCAACTAGTTTGATATGTAAATTATTATTACTTAAGGTTCGAACTATTCCATTGTTAATTACTGACTATATGAATTCAATAGAACATAAAATATCGTATTAAGAGTTTGAAGGTAGAACTAGCTGGTTCAAGTTATATTGAAGGCGATTGGTCACTCTGAATTCTAATTCATGCTCTAATCCATTTACTTGTAAACTTGTGATGAAATCGTGGTTGCATGAAGGTAAACCACCTCCTAAATGAGCATACACCATATAAAGGATTACTAAAATATAGAACTAAATAACAAAAACAATATCATTCAAACTACTAATATAATGTAGATCATTGTTAAAATAGCCCATTATAATGAATTAGACCTAAAACAATGATATATAATGCTTCTCTCTTGTTTGCTTGCTTCTGTATTGAACATAAGCAATAAGATATCAGTTACCACATAGACGTCACTAATTTTCATGTTTTCATGAAAGTATCGTATTTGTGAGGGTTTTTTTTGTTTTATTGCATAACATCATTAGCGCTTACTTTGAGTTGAAATGTGTATTTGAATTATTTTATAAAAATTAACTCAAACTATTCAGATAATCTTACTTCTGATAATTTGTCTTCATGAAACTCGTCATGTTCTCTTGTTTTTGTTACCGTCTAGCATTGATGACCAAAGTTTAGTAATTAAAGTAACCAGCTTAAAAAACCTACAGCATTAAAATCATCTCCTTGAGCTACAAATCTTCTAGTTTATTTTGCAACACAACCAGATATAAACATCAACTGATATCTGCTTGTAGACTATTTAGAATTAGACAGCTATTAGTACTGTTATAGTTTGAGAATTCCTAGCAAACCTACAACTCATAACAAAATTTAGGTTACAAACGACATATTTTACAACAAGTTCTTAATCCTTTAATTAGATTCCTTTGATAATGAAATACAAGGCGGCAGTTAGTTCACCTCTTATCCTCGAAGAAAAGACAAATATGCACTAATGACACAAACGACAAAACACAGTTTAAACAATCTCACACATTCTTCTTGATTAACAATCCTACCATATTTATTGACAATAAATACAAGTTTAAAAACTGCTTAAGCTACTATAAAAGACTGTCATTATAAATTTGAATAGAAAGAGGGCATATCAGTAAAACTCCTGATAAATGGTATTTCAATAATTTTTGAAAAGTTATAGAGGTTAGTGTTGTCTTTTTTCCACAAAGCCGAATGTTGAATAGCTGCATCAGCGTGAAGCATGTTGAACTGGTTAAATCATTGCAAACACTTTGTAAACCATCACCTTGTGTAGATTGCAAAAGAAGGCTTCAAAAAAAATAATAACTCAATTCTAGAACTTTTAATCACTGAGGAAAATTTTCTATTCTACCAAGGATTCAACATCCTTTTTAGTTTTGTTATGCCGTGAAAATGAAAGAGAGGAAAGATGATTTTGTTGGTGGACGCAAACACCAATAAGATGCGTGCCTAGTTGGGAATGTGCGATTAACCTAAGACCACTCACCCCCCTAGGCCGACAATAGGACAACCAGAATTGAGAACAGGAAGACGGAGAGATCGAGAACTGAGAACCGAGAACGTATTATATTCTAATCATGCCTTTATATATACATAGAGTCAGACCACACAGTGAACCAATCTCGAATCTAACACTTGTACAGAACAAAGGGAAGAGTGGCAGTGAATGTTACAACTTGTACACAATTAAGTAAGCGTAGTTCATAGTAAATAAACAATGAGCCAGGAGTAAATATACAAACGAGAGAACCGGGCAAGGGGAACGTAACAGTCATAGAAATGAAATGTCAACACTGTCCACAGTTATAATAATTGAAATAATGTTCTAAAGCACAGTTCCCGAAGATAGCCAATCTTCATTAGGTGCCTGGCATATCAAGTTTTTTTTCTACTTAGTGATTAGTTATTGTTTTTTTTCTTTTCTCATTTTTATTATCCATTTGTTAATGTTACCTACGTATCCTATCATTTCTTCATGTCAGGTAATTGGATGGTTATCTGTTATACATCTGATCCGAAAAACATTTTCTCATTTTTTTGCTTAACTTCAACTATGAGATCCATATTGTACTCATATCTAGTATTCATCCATTGAATTAGTAGATAAAGGACTAAACATGCTTAATATAAAACGCATCTAGTAAGCGTCTACTATGAAATGATACAAACACTTTCAAATTATACCTAGGAGAACCTGTTTTCAGAATAAGTACTCACTTAGACTCTACATTGAAAGTAATGTTTATTCATTATTCCATTATCAATAACAATCTGTCTTTTTTACAACAAATTTACTGAAACATTAAAATGTGTATTACATAATTCCATTAAGCTAATAAGAATAATCAAATCAATCACAAACTAGTAGGAATTGGAATTCTACTATTGGATGTCGACCTAGTGGTAGAAAGAGTTGGGTGTTCACCAACCCGAAGCCCCTGAGACGGAATCTATTATGAGCACTGCCTGGGAGTTCCACATTAGAATAAGATAGCTGTTCAACACTCCCTGGTATTTAATAGTACCCTGCCAACTTCAATCTATGAAAAATTCAATCAAATAATTAGTTCATCATTATTGACTTTGTACCAATCCATGAGTTTTACATTTAAATAAATCATTAGTATTAAGTAATTAGGGATGAATCAGTAAAACGTACATTCGACACATTATCGTCACTTAGTGACTGCATGAAATGTAGAATTATATCACCAGTTAAATGTCGTATTATCTTATGTAATAATGAGGATAGAGCGTATTGTTTGTTACGTAATGTTGTAATTGATTAGTTGATGATGGATGATGATGATCGATTGAAAGATGCAAATTATGTGATAAATGACATTAGCATGATGTTAAGAATGAAACTTTGTAATAATTTTAAAGCTATGTAGAAGACTAAAGCAAACTGAAGGCGTGAACAAATTGCATTTGTTTATATGATTAGAATACATTCGGATCTTCTCTTTGATTTATCATGGACTAAAATTGATCAACCTCTGTTGCCATATATACATCCTGAAGGGTTTGCCTGGATATAGTTAAAGTTCGCAAGTATTGTTTGAGTTGGATTGTGACTGGCAAGTAGAATCTAGGATGCGCGATTTTGTGATATTTGGGACACGTCAGTTGGATGTATCTGCATCCTAGAGTCGATACTCACACTGGGACTCAAACTCAGGTCATTTTGTGCCAAACGCCAGCGCATTTACCACTAGGCTACTGAGTCCAGACCGCCACACTTTTGCAGTGGATATATATATATATAATTAGAACATGTTTGGATCTCTTCTTCGATTTACTTAATAGGACGGGACGTGAGTGCTAGATTCCGCTTACCAGTCACAAACCTGCTCAAAAGATTTCATTTATTTATGTAAATGTATTCATATGGTGTCTTTCCTATGTATAACAATAAGTTAGATGGAAATTTACAAATAACTTTGATTGCTTGGTTTGTTGCATCATTACCACGATTCCTATAATTAAAGTTGATGAGAATAGCTTTCTATAATCATTGTTCAGCCACCTATCAACCATGAAAGATGTTGTTTACAAAAATGGTGTACTTGCCTGACAGAATGATCAATATAAATGACACAACAAACACAGTGGATGAATAAGGCAGTTCCCCTTAATTTCGTGGATATCTGTCTAGAGAACAAAATATTCCTGTTAACCTTAGTCTAACTTTCAAAACATAAGTAAAATATAAAGTTTTGTTGATTGTATTTGTCACAGATTATTATCGGCTGGATACCACCGAAAACCAGGGAACACTAGACAGCTGTTTAATCTCAGTACGAGACTCCTCAGCAGTGTGCATCCTCAATTCCGTCGAGGAATTCAACCTTGGGCCTTCAAGTCTTCCATCAAATGCTTAACCATCTGTCCCACTGAGTCGTCTGACTAATGTTAATGGTAAAATTTCTACTTCTTTCAATTTGTGACATATCATGACGATCAATCGATGCTATTAATGATAACTATCTCACTCTAAATATGCATGAATTCAAACAACCACGTCTTCACACTATAACTTCACGAACATCGTGAAGTTAGCTACTAGTGAGTTGATTATTACAGTCAAATTAAAATAGTTATGTTGAAACAGATTGATATTAAGTTTAACTGATCGTGTTGGTTACAAATTGACGTTACTTACTTACCAGTGAATATCAAGATGCACTAAACACTTATTTAGTGCTAGTATAAAACTTTTTAGTAGTTCACATCTAACTAAGATCAGTTAAACTTAATAACACTCTACCTTCATGAAATCACTTAAGTTTCAATTATATCAAATATATTTTCTACTTTCTATGCATATCAACTTATTCACATTTACATACTACACAATATACATTAATTTTAATGTAACCTACAATTAAATTATTTCAATTGTTTTTGTTTGAATAAAAGAAAAAGCAAACAAATGAAATTATCACTAAGAGAAAATGAAAACATTTTGAATAATATTCAAAACAGAATCTAAATTTTCATTACAACTGTTAAATGTGTTCAATGTCCTAGGACAGAGTTGGTTGGAGAATATGCTAGTCGGTGGCTTATGCTCCACATAAGATAACGAGTAGTGATCAATTAATTCATGTATCCACTGTGAACCATGATATGTTAATTCAGTTGGCGTGGTGGGGGGTGGGGAGTATGACAACAAAAATAGCGACGAGAACCGAATTTCAATTTTTCTTTTCTTTTTTCTCCTTTAATATAAACAGCAACTACACATTTTACGATTTTATTTAATTATTAGTTTAAATATGAATATTCACTTTACTGTGTAAAGGGAAACTTACGGTGTTTTTGAGTAAGATTTTTTTCTTTTTTAAAAAATTTTTTCATGTTTTTCCCTTTTTTTCTTTTTTCTACAAATAGTCTTATAGAAAGTTGTTATTACATTTTTATTATTATTAAAGTTGTTTTTTTTCAATCTACAGTTAATTATGAAATAAAGTGGAGTATTATTGAGAAAAAATTTATTTTTCAACATTGAAACTACGTATTAGTGATTAATGTTATCTTTGTGGTGAATAAATCAATTGATTTGTTGTTGATTATACTTAGATAAGTAATGGGAACTAGGATACAGTGATTAGATGGTACAGCTGAATAAATGCTGAATAGTGATCACCTTTGCTTAGAAGTAAACATTTGAAGAAACTAAGTAAGTATCTAGTGGTATATATTTCTGGTATCAATTGATATTAAGTGACTGTCATTTAGTTATTTTGTCAGAATGTTATGTTAAAGTCAGTAGTATAGTGACTTGTGATAGTCAATGTGCATGTAGCTAACAGTGAGCCTTTGATACAGATTATAGTGAACATTATTCTTCACCAGCCCCCTCCCTGCATTTTATTAATAGATTTGTAATTTTTCTATGAGCATGTGATGATCACCAGTTGGCGATTCATGTAAATTTAGACAATTGTTTGACTTAAGTGTACTTTAGTTTTTCATGTTCTTATAAACATTTTATTATAAATTGTATTCCATGTATTCTTATGTGTAAGTGTTTGTGTGCCTACCTACTCCTTTCCCTTATTACATTGCTTTGGTGTAGTGTACTATACTGACCTTCATATTTCTTTCATGTCACTAGACATTCTGCTCCCACCTCTTATGATTACCTATACCAAAAAAACTGGTAATTCGATATGACATGATCTGATACATATTCCTGTTCAAAGTGCTTTCTGTGTTTTTACTACTAGGGAATACATAACAATGATACTAGTACTACTGTTGAGTTGTTATCACGTTACTATGTGACTGTGGTTCGGAATACTGAGTTTTAATGATAATTGTTATTATTATTTCAATATACATAACTGGCTTCTCAAGTAAGATCCATATTAAGATCATTATTGATTCCTATGAATGCTACATTCCAGTGTTTGTACATAATTTAACATTGAATTGATTTTTATTCAGCAATCTATTCGAAATTTATTAAACTATTTCATTATTGGAGAATTTAAGCAATTCCTGGCCTTGCACATGACTTATTGAGAGAGATGGAACCATACATCATTTGTTAGTAAAGTTCAACTGAACTCTTCATAAGTACTACTGCACAATATAGTCACATAACAATTCAGTTAACATTGAATTATATTCAAACTAACCACTGGATACAATTACATTGGTTATTACTACGTAATGAATCAGTATAAATAGACAAATATTGCGATTTGACAGTGATTGTTGTTGGATGGCTCAATTATAATGCCTTTGACGGTGGCTATGCGTTTTCTGGATACACTTCCACAGAGGGTATTAAATTATCCAAAAAAGCATATTTTAATTTCCTGTCAATTGAATCCAACTCATTTGATAAATAAACCTTCTACTTAGGTTATTATAAGTACGAATCATTGCTTCATTGTGTTCTTTATTTTAAAACTTTATGTGTATAAAGTGAATTATGCCTGCAAATATCACCAATTTAGCTATGCGTCACTAGTTTATATTTAATAAAACTAAAAGGCTAGTAGTAATAATAGAAAAAGCTCGTTCAATGTATTCGCATTTCTGTACAAATGTTTGATGTAAGTTGACTAAGTTTGAGTGTTGAGATGAACATCCACACTGGAATGTAAGTGTATTCAGCTTATTACAAATCTCTAATACAATGAAACTCAAACTCTAGATTCTATTTCACAAAAACACAATTCAACTCTAACTATACTTCTAAATTTAAATGCTATCTCATGGTCATTACAAAGAGGTACCAATGACGATAGTAACTGATCATCAAAAGTTTTAACAACATTTACGAGAACGCAGGAACAATTACAAACTATACATAATTTATTCCCTTCAAAAACCTGAATAACCCAAATATCACTGTATAATTGGATTGGATTGTATGTATTTCATTGTATTCTTATCAGCTGCATGCAATCTATTGAGTTTTGCTTATGCTACATTCTCTAGACTGGATAGTCTAATTTCGTCATTCTGGACAACTTTATTGGCATAAACTTTTCTACCATCTCGACCTGTTGAGTTCAAATGAATAATTTACGCGTACATTGAGCATTGAAGTGTTTCCAAAATGATGTTGTAAGAAAGTTGAATTTATTAGTATTTATAAGCAAATCTAATTATAAGTTAAGATTGAATATATCACAGATTGATGTTGGCAGGATACCATTGACAACAAGGGAGCACTGGACAGCTGTTTCGTTCTAGTGTGGAACTCCTCAGCAGTGCGCAACCACGATTCCGCACCAGGGGCTTCAGGTTGACGCGAACGCCTAACCATCTGCATGACTGAGTCGGCATCCAATGGTAGAATTCCCACTTCCATCAATTTGTGATATATATTATAGCGCGACGATCATCCATTGTCATTGGAGATAACTGTCTCACTCCCGACAAGTCTGAACTCCACCAGTTACGACTTCTCACTAGAGCTTCAGGAACATCCTGAAGTTAGTCACTAATGAGCTTTCGCGTAGACCTGAAGCCCCTGGTGGGGAATCTGGGGTGCACACTGCTGAGGAGTTCCACACTAGAACGAAACAGCTGTCCAGTGCTCCCTTGTTGTCAATGGTATCCTGCCAACATCAATCTGTGATATATTCAATCAAACAAAATAACCAATCTCCACAAAAATAACCATTCCAATTGAACTATAAGTTAAGAACTTGTCAAAAACTAATTACTTACGTAATCTGACAAAAATTATCAAGTTGGAATAACAGACATAGCAAATAATAAAAAAAAACATTTGCATGTACAGTCATTAACACAAATTTATTGCGAATACATGAAGACACTAAGCAAATTAGAAAAGTCACAATAGAACTCGTTGAGGTGTAGTTATGACAAAACGAAAAAGAAAAAGAGAATAAGATCGTAAATTAATTTCTGTCACTATGGTAACCGAGGGTTAGCAACTAATTGATTTCTGAATACGAAATCACATTTCTGTCCAATAATTGTACTTACCTCGGTTCGTGTTATTTATCGATTAGTTTAAATGAATTCTATTCATTTACTTTATATCCTGCATTTACTAAATGTTGTGAATTCAAAATTTTTCGAAATCATCCCTTAATTTAGTCTTTTATTCATTAAATCGTAAGGACTACTGTTTGTCTGTCTTTCTAATATCCATTTTTCTTCCCGGTATGTAATTCATCAGCAGTACGCATCTATGTCCATCGTATTTCGTGAATTTACTGAAGTTAGAATTATTAACTAATCGATATCTACTTAGCAACCTAACGGGTAATTGTTCGCTTCGATGCTGGCGAACATTACATTAGGGCGAAAATGCTGTTTGATACTTCCTAATTTCTAATAGTCTTCTAATACATTTCAGTAAGTGATATCAAGTTCAAATTATAAATATAAAGAAACAACAATCAACCTAGTCATTTGTATTCATTGCAGACTGATGTCAGTTGGACACCGTTGAAAACCAGGGAACACTCGATGGCCATTTCGTCCCATATTGAAACTTCCCAGTAGAGTACATTCTGTGTTCCGTCGAGGGTTTTAACCTAGGACCTTCAGGTCTCACAACGAATACCGTCACTTGGTCGACCGCCCTGTGTCCATTTATATATTTCCCACTTTCATCAGTTTGAGATATAGTGTAATCAACATCCACTGTCACTTGTCATAATTGTCGCACTCACGACAAGCCTTAACTCTACCAGTCATGACTTCTCACTAGAACTTTTGAAACTTACTAAAGTTAGTCACTTGTGAGATGGATGGTCATCACTCTATATCACCAAACAATAGAAGTTAACACCGGCAGATTGACCCACTGGTGTACATAGTTAAGTGTTTATAACAAAACCTAAAATCCTTGCAGTGGATTCCTAGGTGGAATTGATGGGGCTCACTGCTACAGAGTTCAATACTTCGATGAAACAACTGTCTAATACTCCTTGATTTTCAATGGTACTCAACTGATATTAATATATGGTGAATGCAGGTAACTAAACCTAATGCCAGTTTATTTCCTCAAAACCACTTCAATTCAATAACACTCAGTTTAATCATACATATGTTATTCAAGGTCAAAGGTGATTCTATAGGAGACATACGTCATTGCAGTCCTCTTATGTAAAAATTAAAGACTTTTGAAAAGTATTTGTTGTGTTATGCTTAAATATCTATGCGTACAGACATCTGATATAGTAAAACCTATAGGAAAATACGTTCCATTTGGAGTACTATCTACCCCCCCCTGTACCTAACTATAAAACGTCTTCATGTTAAACACTGAAAAAAACTATAAATGGAATAGGGATACCTTACAATTTATTAATTAAATCATTCTATTTCCGTTTCAAACGAGACAGGATATAGTAAAAGCTATAAAAGAAACACGTGAAGAAATAACAGTTTGTATTGTTGTATGTATTGGGATACACTGTTTTGTTTTTTCTATTTTTTTTATAACTATTTTCATGAATGTTTTCTTTTTTGTGTGTTTCTTTTTACTTTAAACTGTTTAAATTAGTTGTCCAGTAGAAGAAGAGACCATCAAACAGAAAACATTATCATATAACTTAATGTAAAAGTTTAACATAATCACATTGTATTTCATTAATATTCAATTGTTCCATTAGTTATGATTATAAAGAGAAAGTAATTAAAACCTTTAAACAAATTAAAAATTGAATCCATCCTAAGAAACTGAACCTCCCCCTTTCCTCTTTCTCTGCCCACCCCAAAGTTTATTTTATCTAAGTGCGTTAATTTATTGTTTTTTGGTGTTTGTTATTATTATTCGGGATACATCTTACTCTAACGGGAAATATGAATTTGTAGTTATTAGCAGGAAGAAACAATCATTTGAATAGTAAGATGACGAAAATTTCTTTTTTATAATTTAAACATCCGCTCGCCCCCCCCACCCCTATGTAATATTCCAGAAATCAAGAATGTTGGAATGAACAAGTGTTTTCGATAAATTTCTTCTCAAGTTCTACATTTAAGTATCCATAAATATTGTTATAATTAGATAATGTTATATAGTTTGTACATATGTATGTGGTGTGATTCACTTTACAAGTGGAGTAGGATGTAATAATGGTATAGCGTCCTACTCTCTAGAAGTTTAGACGCGTTTATATGAAGGAAACTACTTAGAAAACAAACTTGAACAGGACAATAGCTTTAAATTTCTCAAATATAAAACAGATCTTGTAATATGACTAGGTTATAGAATTCGACTTATTTGCTCGGAGGACAGCAAAGAAGAAGAAATAAAAAGACCGAAAACAACTTTGGCAAAAAGCGGATAGTCATAGAGATTTATCAAAAGTACACAATCGAACGAAAAATCAAGACTCGGGAAGACATTCAGGGAAAAAACACTGTCTACGACTAAACTTTAAAAGTTATGTAAAATGTGACATCTTAACAAGATGACTAAACAGTTTAACTTTAATTCCATTTTATGCCACCAAGTCATGCGTTACGTTTTTTCAACTAAGCCACAACTAACTCAGTAAATCATGAAAAAAATACCAACGACTTGTCTTATTTATGTGTATTTATTAATTCAATATCTTCCGTGGAGTTAGTTACATAGACTGTACTCGAAGGTACTTATCCATGATAGCGCGTGAATATGCTCCGATAAAATTATTTCATGGTATGACGAAATCTATTATAAGCTTTATTCTTGATCATTTAATTGGCTACACTAAGATTACTGAAGCTTTCTCAACTATGCACAAAGTCATCAATATTTTTCTGTAAAGAGTTAGCAGAAGTAATGGGTATTAGCTTAATGAAATTAAATTTATGCTTACTAAAGAAATAAATCTAAGCTCTTTATTTACCTTGGCCAAAAACAGGGCTATATCCCTATGTGTTTTCCAAGTATTTTTCTTTTCCTTTTTCCTTATTTTTTAGTTTTTTTTTCTTTTTCTTTTCTCATAAGATATTTATACTCTTTATAACCTCCATTAGGTTGTTCAATTTGTATTATTTTATCATAGCAACTTTGATGTATAAGTAACTGTACTATCATTGCTACTATTATCATTGTTTTACATGTTACTTTGACCTTACCACTTAAATATCATCACTTTTCAACACAACACACTTTAGTTTAGTCGTTTTCATTCATCACTAATTGATGTTGGTTGAGTACCAATAGGAACTGTCAATAAAGTATGACGAACACAATGAAATAAACTTAATACTTATCTCCAAAAAACAATCTGCATTCAATTACACTTCCTTAAACTTATTATTCTAAATGACCATTTTATCATTTTGAGTCGCATAACCTTTTGTCTTTGTCTGCGGTAGCTTACAGTATTTAAAGATTAGGTTGAAATGTAATTTGCCAATTTCAAACCACGCCTTCAACATAGAGACAACGCTTACATACTTACCTACTTTATGAAACTATCTAAATGCAATATGACATTAATGGAATTATAAATGTAGAGCGTGAGGAAGAATTAATTAACAGAACTTGTCCACCCCAGTATTCTTGACTTTTGAATAATGTCTAAGCCCATTATAGTGGCACTCACTTAATTTTGTCAAAAAAAATAAGTGACAAAGTTTTCCAGTTAGCAACTAAAGTCAGAAATATCAGTTGTAGAATGCCTCCTCAATAGTCTAAAGGGTTAGTGTTCCCTCGATTATCTGGTATAGTCATGGACATGTACTGTTGTACAATCCTATGTTGAGACAAAGTAGATATTTAGCTTCAGTTCCTGGTTTTCAATGGTCGTTTAATTCAGGCTTATTCGTAAAATGAAATTCAAATTTGGAAGTCGCCATCAAACGTGTTGACAATCGTAGATAAAAGTATAAGACCAAAACCACCTAGAAAATCCTGAATCTTTGAACTTAAGAGGTACTCTATATGAACATCGCATTCAAGCATTATCCGTCTATCGGCATTTTGATGAGGAAAAATGCAAAAGCTATCAAAAGAAAATTCCTCATATTAACCGTGAAAACTATGTTTTCACATTGATCCTCATTTACAAACAACTCAAAGAACAAATTATTTCATCTGATCTCTTCAATGTGTAAACGTTATTTCATCGTCTTCCCTACCAACTACGCCTACGTTACCTACTATTCCAGTTGTTTATTTAATTTAACAATTCAAGAAATTTAGAACAGATGATTCCTTTATTATCATTATCACATTCAACAATTGATATGTATTCTGTCTAAGATTAACAATATAATGACGTTATTCAATTTTAAAATGCAAGTTATTCATTTTACTAACTGTTCTAATAAATAATTTAATAATTCTATTCCGTTTCCGACAGTTATCTTTAACACACAAATCATGGCAATCATATATACATTGTTGTTGTTAAAATGCCGAAGATGATTGAATATTCCATACAATAGACTATAATAATAACTTCGTAAAATGTACACTTTAAATAAACACCAAACTTTTCAACACCTATTAATGCATACTGGTAAGTGTTTCTTTGTTCCAAGTACATATTGTATGAATATCATGAAAAATAAATGAAGAATTACAAACTTTGATGAGTTAACTTAACATTATTTGTAAAACAAAAAAGAATGAAAATGTATGTTGGCAACAAAATCTTTTAAAATAAATTTTTTTTCTTTTAATTTCAATGATAAGCTGTCAGATTAGAGTTCTACTCACCCACCCTACCCCCATAGATATCTAGTAAAACTCTGGCTGTTTTTCTTTATCACTATGGTACAACACAATTTATTTTGTATAAAAGTGAGTATTCCACTATTGTGTTAATTGAAGTTGATGTATCTTAAGAAGTTGTTCTTTTTTTCTTCTGTAGCTTCCTTCATTATGTATGACCGACCATATTTTATAAATAACATTTTTTGTTGACTACACAGATGATCTTGTTATATGTAAGTTAGTCTCTACCGCATCTAATTATTTCTAATATGAATGTGTTGTTAGAACTTATTGTATGATGATCATATATTTAATTCTTCTAAATACCGAACTACTAACTTAAACCTAAAACATGAATTGCGCTATAAGTGATTTATTATTCCAATTAAAACACTTTAATAGATTTCTGCTTATGGATCTCTTTTCAACAAATTTATTATCACTTTATGTCTAAAGTCAAGAATAGTGATGGTGATGAATGCATAGATGAAGAACTTGATTTCATTAGAAAATTGCCAGTGAGACGTAAACATTTTAACTATCTTAACTTATGTAATTGAATTCGACAGTTTATATGTTTTATAAAACGCTTCTGGATGTTGATCAGCTTCTGTTTATATCAACTCAACGATAAGATCCAAATACTTTCAAATCCAAAGTTTATAGTATATGTTTTTACATGTTTATTGATTGATCATATGTTTATTACATAGCGATTTGTGAAAATTACATTGGTTGATCACTCTGTGGTGACTAATGTGACGTTCACTAGATACTTTATGGTTTAGACCAAATTCTATCTTGTTGTAATGTAGTCATCAGTGGGACTGTAAATCGATGGAGAGTAGTTTGGTTGCTGCTCGGGCAACACAATCTTAACGGTTTACAGACTTTGAAACTGAATGACCCAGGACAGAACCTGCCATAAGAGACTACGTTCTTTAGGGATCGTAGGTACACTTCACCGAAGAGTGTCGATTAGCACGAAACCTAGGTCAAGAGTTTCCTGCCAGCTACCCCTTCCCTCCCAAAACCACGTTCCATCTGTGAAAGTTCCATATATATACACAATTGTGCAGTTTGTTAATGAATTTATTGAAATGAGACACTTTTGCTGGAATTTGCATTGGTAAAATCTATTTCACCTGATATTCGTCTATGCACAACTTTTACTTTTGATCTATCTTGTTTTATTTTCACACTTTGATAATACCAAAGAAAGTTTTTTGCTGAAAGTATATTTAAATCAATACAGTGAACAAAATTATGTTGTCGACAGAAGCCGTTCAGTCACGTTCATGAAAAAACTAACGCCAATCCTACCAGGTTGACTGATAGTAACCTGAAGTTAGAACTTCAATATAAAAGGTTACCTACTGTATCAAAGAAAAATTTCTGTATAAAGGTTTATAATATTTTCACCTTTTAGTCTTTTCTTAATGGATACATTAAAAATAAGCCTACCTCTTTTTGGTTACATCTATTCTGACCTATAAGTTCACTTGTTCATCTGCATCTAATTGCATTAATCACACAAAGTAAATACTATCTAAGCTTATTTAACAGCATTACCCTGAATGTCAACGCAAGAGCATCGTAATAATTCCGGTTACTTTACCTCACTATAGGTAATTAGATTGACTTAGTGAGTGCTTACATGAATATGTTACAATAGATTAACACTACTTGTTCTGACAACACCAACTATTGCAAAGTCGATTATAAATATAATGTCAATCTAGGTAATTTGATGTTATAGACCTTTCTTTCATTCTATGCTTCAAGGATTGTTTACATTATCGTCTAGTATGTAGTCTGGTCCCATGTTTACTTGTCGATTATCTCCAGTTATATGAAAGGTGTCAGTCACTGTATAAGTAACTTACTGATGACATTCATAGAAAATTTTAGTTTTTCTAGAATTTATTCCTTTACAGTACTTCATTCAAACCTTTCAATGTTTTATGAAGTTCTTTGTCTAAATATGAATATACAACTGTGTTTTGGAACAAAAATTGTTCAGCCAATGTTCAATCGATTTCAGTAATATCGTCAACAGGCTCTTATAGTTGTAAATCCATGAATATTGTATTACACAATAGCCAAAATAAAGCAGAATTAAATATGTTCAGTGAACTGAACAGTTAGACAATGATAATATAATGCGAGAACAATAAACTATTCAGATTACTTTAAATTTATTAAGCACATCGTGTTTCCACATCACCCACAGACAAGCAACTAAAGCTGCATGTAGATCAATGAAATCGTCCAGAACGTCAATTTAAAAATGAAGAGTATCTTTGAAGTGAATTAATTGACATTCACAGTGATGTCTTCTTAGAAATATGTTACACAACACGACACATGATGAACATATTAAATGATGACATGAGGGGAGATATTGAATTGAAGTCACTGAATAATGACCGTAATTCTGTGAACAAATGAGAGTTAGATATTGTTGTTGGTGTTGCCAAGGTAGTTAGAGATTAATTGTGTATTCATTTTGAAGACAGTTGGAATTAATTGCTATAGCGTCTGCAAAATTTAATAGAATAGATTTGGATTGCTTATTTATTATTTTGAATAAGCATATTATATCCATTTCGTGTTACCTTTTGAAAAGTTGCCATACAAGTTAGATGTGAAATCCACTTCTTCCTCTAAGACGAAAACATTTGGAAACATGCTTGCCAAACGATGTAGATCCTTCGAATGTATACACTTACATCTACATGTAAACTAGTAAGTGGATTAGGAAATTGTCACCTGCCAGGTACTTATCTACTTTTGTTTGAGTTTCCGGGCTACACTTTGTACTTACAGGTATTAACCTGGCTACTGGAAATGTTCTGTTTAAGGTTGTCTTCAATCTCAGGTTAATCTTCCTCAAAACAAAATCACCCCTGTCTATTAGTCTGATAAATTCTCCGGTTTCTGTAATACATTTTCCGATATCAATAAAATCACTTCAAAGACACTCTTCATAGTTTTTATTTTAAATTGACATTCTCGACAATTTCGTCGACTAAAATGATAAGTCAATCCTAAATTATTGTGAATTTCTTTACTTGTCTGTGGTCGATATGGAACCACAAAGTACTCAATGAATCCGGAGTAGTCTGGAAAGTTTAATGTTCTCGCTTTCTTCAACATAATTTATGACGTTAATATAATAACCTTTCAAGTCGATTACTCCGGAAGCACATCTGAAACATGTCGACTATACAAGTGAAAGATCATTGTAAAAGGAAATACGGAAGAGCTTTATTAAGCGTTGAGTTACATTCATGTCTTTACAATAATGTTAAATTGGAAAAATGTTGTGCTCGGTTAATTGTGATAATATGATAATCAAATCATACTAATGTAAATTGTAATGGAGTAGTTGTTTTCAAGATAATAGTAACAGGGAAATTCTAATGAAATGAGAATGATATTGAATTGAAGTTGTTTTGAAAAGATACAGTGGTATTAAGTTTAGTTGTTTGCATTCGTCGCAGATTGACGTTGATTGTGTTCTGCCGAAAAACAAGGAATACTAGATAGCTGTTTCTTACCAGTATGAAACGCATCAGAAGTCGGAACCCTTGAATCTTTTAGGAAATTTAACCCAGGATTTTCACTTCTCACTGAGGACGGTTAACCGTTAGCTCTTTTGGGCTGGTCTGCGTCTGTTGGGAGAATAGTAGAATTTGTGAAGTAGCGCTTCAATCAGCCAATGTCATCAGTGATAATTGTTTAACGCCCAACATGTCGAAACTTCGTCAGTCATGGCTTCAACATTCTATCATTAAACGTTGGCTCAATTGTACTGATGATTAAGTGTTTGTGATAAAACCTAAAAGTCCTACATTCCGGTATTTCCTAGTTTTCAGTTGTACTTAAATAAGATCATTCTATGATGAATATAAACAACAAAATTAAATATCATTTTTCACAAACCATGTTAAATTAAAATGATAAAATGTTTAATATCTCCACCACCACCACCCCCCTCAACTCGTTGATGTTGAATCCCTTCCAGAAAGATCATCATTACTATTAGATCAACGTGACTAGTGCTATGAAGTAATCCCTCATATATTTAACATATATATATATGTATATGTATATGTATATGTATATATATATATATATATATATATATATCAGTTCGAAATGCAATCTATTTTGATTGTAGTGAAGTGCCTTTCTTTAGGAAACTTTAGATACTTTATATTTTTACATCGGTGGATAAAATATCCTATTCAAAATCCTTACACACATTCACTTCTTTTCTCTCTAACTCTCTCTGACTTGTTCACTGTCTTTCTCTCATTTCCGTACAATCACTCACTCACACACACACACATATAAAAGTAAAAGACTAAAGGAAAGTATCAACTTATGTATACGTTGACGATCTCCAAAATAAAGTAGATTTCAACATTTCAATGTATACCTCTTGATTTATTTCATTCAGTTATAAACAATTAAACAACTTGTTAAAATGATAAATAATAATAATGTTGATGATGATGATGATGATGATGAGTGAAATGCAAATTAGACTAAGAATATTTTATCATAGATTATGATACTACTGATGAGACGCTTACTAGTCACCATACATGATTATTTGTTACAATCAAAATGATGATAGTTTTCTTTGTAAAATTATTGTCTAACTCTTTTAAATGATTAATTGGTAGGTGAAGCAACAAGAGAAAGAGTTTTAAGACAAGATTTATTTATTTATTCATTTGTGTTGTTTGTTTGTTTGTTTTCTATTGTATATCTATAAATATGAAAGGAAACGGTAATCATTCTCATGAATGTTAAAGTGAGGCAATAATCAGTTGAGAGTGTTTTATTTTAATTATTTTAATAAGA
This sequence comes from Schistosoma mekongi, assembly GCA_034768735.1. Lineage (NCBI taxonomy): Eukaryota > Metazoa > Platyhelminthes > Trematoda > Strigeidida > Schistosomatidae > Schistosoma > Schistosoma mekongi. Next base: position 78,107,474 of record CM068306.1, on the reverse strand, counting down.
CAAGAAAAATAATCGTATTGGAGTAGTTCGTGAATTCATTTTCGTTTTAGTTGTTTCTCATCAGCTACATATAACTTTAAACGTTAAACGATTCTATGCATAGAAGAATTTTCAATTAACATAAAGATATGAATCAATTAGAATAAGACAACACAATACAACTAAATATAAATAAAAGCGACACTTACACAGTCACTTATTCATATGTTAACTATAAGAAAATTGTAGTGAATGAAATTTAAAATAGCATGGATATATAGTTAAGAAGATAAGTAATCTAACTTATGTAATCATAGGTATAGGTGCAATCACTGGTTAAATGAATAAGACAACATGTTGTTTAATCGAATCGTTAAAAACTAAAGTCATCAAGGTTAATCACAATTACTTCTTGTAAGCAAAAATTTAGTCAAAATACTTTTATGGCAATTACTTTAGAATAGTGTAAGAGATTTACACTTGCCTGCTCATAGGATTATTTTGAAAGATGTTGAGTCGTTGATAGTATCTCTATTATCGATTAAGCGGTGACTTGTGGCATTGGTAGAAATGCATTATCTTCTTAAACTTGGCTTATGTGGCATATGTTCAAAGATGTGAACATTGACCTCCTTTCTGCTGTTTCGATTTGTATGCCTTGTCATGTACATGTTAATTTGAGATAACAAAGGTCAGGAATTTGTCCCCTCCCCCCCCTATGTGTTTGCCATAAAGAATAATTACTTTGATGTAAAGAAGTTGAGTAAAGTCCTTAAAAAGAAAAATGTTGGGCATGTATTACAAAGCTCTATGTTTTTCATAAGATTTCCTCAATCTTTTACATACTGTCCTCCTTCCTTCCCCCGGTTTCATGTAATATGGCACCTACCTTTTGGTTTAACGGGTTATTTTCAATTTCGATGTGATTAAGGGCTGAAGTCTTGATTGCTTAAGTTTATCCTAGAATTAAGAGTTTCTTAGCTGATCCAACTTTTTTGTGAATATGCCAACAGATAGAGCTAAAGGCCTCCATTCGTTGACTATTCTTACTATAAGACCTATTTCTTACCCTGAAACCTGACACATGATCATATTTTTAACACTACAAATCAAATGTTGACTAAAATTTCTAATTTTTAGCCTAAATACTAATTCTATCTATGATATATTTTCTATGATAGTTATATATGAAAGAATATTTCTATACAGCCATTTCTGTATCCTGGATGAGTGAATTCTGTCCTCATTGTTTCCCCTGTTTCTTCAATGTAATGAATTCAGAATTCCAATCGCTTTGCTACATATTTAATAGATGAATGCTACATATTAGAGTATAATTTACATCATATAGATTGTTTGATTATATTCATCAAAAGAAAGTAAAATTACCCTAAAGTTCTAGATACAATAGATTTAGTGAACTATAAAAATATCACTGGTAATCTCAGTCTATTAGGTGATGATGTTTCTCAATATGACATACCATTGTTCTATCAACTTGATTGATAAGATTTAGGGAATACTAAAATCCAGGTAGACATCATGATATTTTCTATTATCAAATATTCAATTAGTTCACAGAAAGTGATTTCTTTTCAACGAATTCATTATCAAACTGTACAATTGTTTATATACATGATAAGTTACAGGTTAATGAATAAGAATATGATTAGTTGTCATGTAAAATTGTATAACAACTTAGTGCTTAAAATGATAAATTAGTGATTGAAGGAAAAGGAATTTGTGAAACATGAAAATTATGTAGTTGGTAGGGTGGAGGCACATTAACAGTAATTGAGGTCAGATTATAATGAAAGTTTGCGACTGAAAATCGAGAAAATCTGAAAGCAGACAGTCATTGTAGTAATAACATGATAATAATTTTTAGTTAACAGGATGCGTTATACATTGATGTTGATAGGTTACCACTGAAAACGAGGGAGCACTGGATATTTATTTTATCCCGGTAGGGTTTAGACTTGTTGGGAGTGAGGCATTATTAATGATAATGAATGATCATCGTATTACAACTGAAATTGATGGAAGTTCAGTCATGTAGTAGTAATAACATGATAATAATTTTAGTTAACAGGATGCGTTATACATTGATGTTGATAGGTTACCACTGAAAACGAGGGAGCACTGGATATTTATTTTATCCCGGTAGGGTTTAGACTTGTTGGGAGTGAGGCATTTATTACTAATGATAATGAATGATCATCGTATTACAACTGAAATTGATGGAAGTGTGCATTCTATGCCTGAAAGCCAATCCAGTGGTTCAGACGGTTTGGCGTTTGTCAACCTGGAGGCCCTGAGTTCGATTTCCTTAGCGGAATCAAAAGTGCGAACTACTGGAGAGTTCCATGCTATGAGGAATTAGTTGTCCAGTACTCCCCTTGGTTTTCACTGGTATCTTATTAACATCATTCTGTGACAAATACAATGAACTAAATCTAATACAAATCTCCACAAATACATCCCAATTCAAATAACAAATACATTAACTAACCATTTGGAAAAGAAATGGGAAAAAAGAGCAGAACCATTTCTATCCTTGTAAATTAATTGTTTGTCTACTATGATGTATTAAATACAGTAAGAATCTATAATTTACCCTTTTTAGTAAATCAGTAAAGGATAGTGTTGTACAGATCATATCTTTTAAAGTTGATACTTGAAAGTTACCAGTATGTGTTAATTAACTAAATAATGACTTTTAGTACGGTTAGATTATAACTAACTGAAGATTCTAGGAGGTTTAAGGACCTGAACCAAGCTCGTATTGCATTAAATACTGATTTCAACCTTTAATATTAACAATAGGAAAAGGAAAAACAAATTAAATAACTCCAGGCATATTAAATAAGTCAATGGCTATCTAACACATTAGCTTAGTAAATAACACGCTGATACCTCAGGAGATATGTACTGAGTTAGACTTACAGATTGAACATCATTACTTACTGACAAGTCCAAAATACAGTGTAACGAAATATCTGTATCCTAATTACCGGCCACAACTCACCTTTAAATAAAAGCTTTCGAACAAATGATGGCATGGACACAATGTATATATATATATATATATATATATATATATATATATATATATATCAGCCTGAGAAACTCAGTAATATACTCTAAGTATATGAAAGTTTAATACCAGTTTACAAAGAATTAGTAGGATATACAACTGTACAAAAGTGGTATGCGCTGACAAATATATTACTAATTGACTGAGTTAGAAATATCAACCTTTGAATACTAGTCTTCTAGGTGATCTAGTAGTTAAACGTATACTATAAGCACTGGAAGTTATGTGATCAGTTCCATGGTGGGATCGTAGATGCACTCTGCTTAAGAGTTCCATACTATAACAAAACAGCTCTCCAGTACTTCCTGGTTATTATCAGTTGTCTGATTTAGGCTGGATTGTAATAGTAAATTATAAATCATCATAATTTAACACTAATGATTTGTTGGCATACATTAAGATACATTTCATTTTCAATAAGTGAAATGATATCTTTATTGCCTTTCATTATGTTGTTACGTATATGGTTGTCAAAGAACTTTGTACATGAATCACCTTTCTTTCAACCTTTTACTTGATTTCATGTAAATAATTTGCAGAAATCATTGTTGTGGTGGTAACAGATTTCTAAAACATTTTGAAATTGAAAATAATGTGCGTTACTTGGAACTATGATTAGAGTACATAGTAAGGTATACGTCGATTTATCACTGAGTAATGACCGATGTGTTAGAAATAGTTAGAGGTTAACTTTGTATGATGTAGGTTGCATGCTAACTAATAATGTACACTATGACATACATATAAACATGAAGGACTTAATGCTGCATTTAAGACTCGAACCTACATCAACCACATTCATTCTTGAGTGATGTCACTTCAGAAGTAAACAATGAACGATGTATACTTTTCGGTTTGTATAAAAAAATTATTCAGGTCAACATCATTAATTTATTATCACAATGTTATCATAAAATGTTTTTTACTTGATTTCATGTAAATAATTTGCAGAAATCATTGTTGTGGTGGTAACAGATTTCTAAAACATTTTGAAATTGAAAATAATGTGCGTTACTTGGAACTATGATTAGAGTACATAGTAAGGTATACGTCGATTTATCACTGAGTAATGACCGATGTGTTAGAAATAGTTAGAGGTTAACTTTGTATGATGTAGGTTGCATGCTAACTAATAATGTACACTATGACATACATATAAACATGAAGGACTTAATGCTGCATTTAAGACTCGAACCTACATCAACCACATTCATTCTTGAGTGATGTCACTTCAGAAGTAAACAATGAACGATGTATACTTTTCGGTTTGTATAAAAAAATTATTCAGGTCAACATCATTAATTTATTATCACAATGTATATATATATATATATATATCAGCCTGAGAAACTCAGTAATATACTCTAAGTATATGAAAGTTTAATACCAGTTTACAAAGAATTAGTAGGATATACAACTGTACAAAAGTGGTATGCGCTGACAAATATATTACTAATTGACTGAGTTAGAAATATCAACCTTTGAATACTAGTCTTCTAGGTGATCTAGTAGTTAAACGTATACTATAAGCACTGGAAGTTATGTGATCAGTTCCATGGTGGGATCGTAGATGCACTCTGCTTAAGAGTTCCATACTATAACAAAACAGCTCTCCAGTACTTCCTGGTTATTATCAGTTGTCTGATTTAGGCTGGATTGTAATAGTAAATTATAAATCATCATAATTTAACACTAATGATTTGTTGGCATACATTAAGATACATTTCATTTTCAATAAGTGAAATGATATCTTTATTGCCTTTCATTATGTTGTTACGTATATGGTTGTCAAAGAACTTTGTACATGAATCACCTTTCTTTCAACCTTTTACTTGATTTCATGTAAATAATTTGCAGAAATCATTGTTGTGGTGGTAACAGATTTCTAAAACATTTTGAAATTGAAAATAATGTGCGTTACTTGGAACTATGATTAGAGTACATAGTAAGGTATACGTCGATTTATCACTGAGTAATGACCGATGTGTTAGAAATAGTTAGAGGTTAACTTTGTATGATGTAGGTTGCATGCTAACTAATAATGTACACTATGACATACATATAAACATGAAGGACTTAATGCTGCATTTAAGACTCGAACCTACATCAACCACATTCATTCTTGAGTGATGTCACTTCAGAAGTAAACAATGAACGATGTATACTTTTCGGTTTGTATAAAAAAATTATTCAGGTCAACATCATTAATTTATTATCACAATGTTATCATAAAATGTTTTTTACTTGATTCAAAGTTTAATTGAACACGAATGGTTAATGGATGCAAGTAACCAATACCTACGTGTATAATAAAGTGTTTCATAGATAGTGTGAGTGAGCTGAACAACAACTGAGAGAATGAATTAACTTATAGCTAGAATATTTTACAGTTTATCTTAAGCAATGATATTTAATAAACAACAATTAAAAAGAGAGGAACATTGAATAGTTATTTCGTCCAATTATGGGAGAACTTGGCATTAGTGAATATTCACTACCTCCACCAGCACCAGGATGCGAACCCGTGACTATAATGTTCAGTGGCAATAGCTAAACTTTAAGGTGGATAAGAGTAGATAATATCTTCATGAATTGGTAACACTTTTTATATTTAAAGTCGTGTATGTACTACTTGAAATTTTCAAAACTACAAATCCGAATGACATTACAATCACTAATGAGTTTAGACATTAATGCTATCTGGTAGGTAAACACAGAACCCCAATATTCAAAGTGTTTTGTTTACAGGGCTTTCATACTGTTATATGAAAGAAGCTATTAAAATTTCTCCACTAATGGTAAATATCTTTCTCTATTGACTTAGAAATGGACTAATTGTTATCTATGGTTATTCCAGGAATGTTTTCTTTGCATCTACTCACTCTACCCTGGGAGTATTGAGCACTTGTAATAAGTGATAACGTTATCTAAACAAACAATGAATGTTACGTAATCAAACTAACCAACTCAGAAAATATAAAACTTTCGAGGTTCTTATTGTTCTGAGTCACAATTTCTCTTCATCATCATATAATCATAATCACATACAATTAGAATAAGTCATGTTAGAAAATCTAAAACGTTCATTATTTCTTCAGTTGTACTCGTCACAAAATGATATGAGTCGGATACAACAAAAGCGAATATAATCGACTAAACTTAATACTTTACATAGCTACTTCAGCTATAATAGTCAGTCGTGCAATAAGTAACTTCAGAATGTTCATGAAGTTCTGGCTAAAATTCATGATTGGTAGAGTTCAAACTTATTGGATATGAGAAAGTTATCATCATGAACAATTGATGATTGTCTGGACATGTCACAAATTTATCAAATATAAAATTTCACCACTGAATACAGACCAGCCCTAAGGTGCAGGCGGTTAAACGTTCCCCATGAGATATGAAACCCCTTAGTTGGATTCCCTAGTTAGATAGTGAGTGCACATCGCTGACGAATCCCATAATAATTGGAAACGGCTGTCTAATACTGCTTGATTTTTACTGGTACCCAAACAACATCAATCCGTAAGGAATATAAATAACCAAATATAGTATCAACCTATCGCTACAAAACCACCTTAATTCAGTTTATTGGCCACTTTAAACTTCATGCATATCAGTTCCTCCACAATGTAAATATACATTTCACACTTATCAATACAAATGTTAATCAATAAACATATGAATTCATAATATTTTTTTTATTTCAATTATCAATGAAATATTGAACTTACTATCATCTATTTCATTGTTTTCAGTAGTATTTATCATGTTCATCATTCTAATAAACATCCATATACAAATAAAATATTGACTGATGTACATTATGCTTTATTGATTCTTTCTTTATTTCATGTAAGATTTGAATTTCAATATTTCAGCTTTTGTTTTATTTAAACAAAAATTTTAATCTGTTTTATTTTATCTCTTTAAAGTAGAGCTTATTTTAAAAGTTAAAATGACCGGTAAATGGATTTTCAATGTTCAATCAGTAATATTTAACGTATGCATATAGACATAAATGATTATATTTATAAAATGATAATAATACTACTCATTGTTGTAATATAATTTTCATATCTCACTTTAACAATGTAATTTATACTACTGATTACACTTATCATCAACAATATCATCATTTACTGGTTAAATTTTTCAAAAAATAAAAGAAGATACAAATTATTAACCAATCAAAATTATTTAGTTTAAAGTTATTTTATGATATGTTGAAAAAAAAAATGAAAATTATTCTTCTTTGTTTTCTCTCCTCTGTTTTTCTTTTTAAAGTTTACTATCAAAATGAATAGTGAAATGATGGAAAGAAAGAAAAATGAAAGAGAAATATATAAAATTGTTAAAGGAATAAACATGTTGATGAGAAATGCATGAATGTGTACAATTGATTGAATACATCTTTGTTGTTCTGTCAACTGATGAAGATATGATATATTGAAAGCTACTTCGTCTACCGATGCTTACTATGTATGTAATATGTAATTAAGAAAAATCTTAATATCCTTTTTTATAGTGAATACAAATGCAATACAGTATGTTCATTTTGTCTTATTTGAGATTCGTCATTCGTATTTGCCTGTGTCCAAGTGTTGATGCTCACATTAAATAACTACCGAATAGTATTATATGTAGTATAATAGTTGTCTAACTGTTAATACTTATTGAATGATACAATGCAATCACTAATCTAAATTTATTAAGTATCAGGTTAACTATGTTATGTTAGGTGATTAGAGGTAATCCGTAGGAAATGAAATTTCATCAGAACAAATAAACAGATAAGCATAACATCTGTTATCACTTAGTAATCAACTATTGTATACTCCTTCAGTTCTGCCGTAGTAGCTTATTGTTAACAAATCTGATTGTAAAGCTAAATAATACTAGCTGAAATACTGTAAAAAGTATTCACTTCTTTCAAATTGCATGTATATCTTACTATCAGTTATTTGTTACTTTGATAAAACCTATCTTCAGTATATGTTAATGTCAAATTATATTCAGCACTAACTAAGTTTCACTGAAGAGTCATTTGAGTTGGTTACTCTCCATAATGAATAATTTGTAATGAGTCATAAAGTGTAATGTTGGGTAGTGGTTAAAAATAGGTAATATGAAGTAATGACCTGGGTTTTCGTAATAATTACTATCCGTTGGCAATGCGTGCATTTCTAACTTCAGTCAATGCATCATAATCTGTGACTATCATTTAATCTGTTAGTGGGTATGTACTTTATATCTATCATGGATAAACTCTATTGGTTACGTCTTCTAACACTAGTGCTGTAGACTACAAAACCGATGTATTACATGAACCACAAGTGTTGTTCAGTGATGAAAATTACTTTTTATTTAAAGTGAAGAAACTAAAATAAATGAAATAAGCTGTACCATCAGATCGCAATGCGCCACAGTAATCAACTTATATTTATACTTCAGTGTTCACAGATTATTTACTCAGTGAGGTGCAACCCCGAGTAGTATACCTAAGATTTTTCAGCCATTCATAACCAGTAGAATTCATGCTTCAACATGTTATTTACACCAATAACATTGAATAATATGTTTTTCTTAGCTGACTCCATAGCCTCGACGAAGTATATGACTAGCTAATTGGCCTGTTTATAACCTAGAAACTCAGGTGTTACCACTAAAATTTAGCTACCATTATGCACATGATATTACTTTTAACTTAAGTTGATCAATCAGCAGTAGAATTATTGTTGATAGTAATGACTAACTTACCAAATGCTGATTCATATTCACAGGTTTACCAAGCATTTTATATGTGAAGTTACAAATGTCGAGGTTAACGGAGCATGATTTCAGCTTATGGCCAGTTTGTTGAATGCTGAATGTATTCAATACGATAAGAACAACCTAACGCAACGTGTTATTGCTATTATAACGATAATTACACTTGATATTGTCTATAAAATTTTGATCAATGATCAGCAATTTTGAAAAAAAAAATGAAAATTATTCTTCTTTTTTCCCTCCTCACCTGTTTTTTCTTTTTAAAAGTTTACTTATCAAAATGAATATGAAATGATGAAAGAAAGAAATAAAGAAATATATAAAATTGTTAAGGATAACATGTTGATGAGAAATGCATGAATGTGTAAAATTGATTGAATACATCTTTGTTGTTCTGGTCCAACTGATGAAGATATGATATATGGAAAGCTACTGTCGTCTACCACGATGCTTACTATGTATGTAATATGTAATTAAGAAAAATCTTAATATCCTTTTTTATAGTGAATACAAATGCAATACAGTATGTTCATTTTGTCTTATTTGAGATTCGTCATTCGTATTTGCCTGTGTCCAAGTGTTGATGCTCACATTAAATAACTACCGAATAGTATTATATGTAGTATAATAGTTGTCTAACTGTTAATACTTATTGAATGATACAATGCAATCACTAATCTAAATTTATTAAGTATCAGGTTAACTATGTTATGTTAGGTGATTAGAGGTAATCCGTAGGAAATGAAATTTCATCAGAACAAATAAACAGATAAGCATAACATCTGTTATCACTTAGTAATCAACTATTGTATACTCCTTCAGTTCTGCCGTAGTAGCTTATTGTTAACAAATCTGATTGTAAAGCTAAATAATACTAGCTGAAATACTGTAAAAAGTATTCACTTCTTTCAAATTGCATGTATATCTTACTATCAGTTATTTGTTACTTTGATAAAACCTATCTTCAGTATATGTTAATGTCAAATTATATTCAGCACTAACTAAGTTTCACTGAAGAGTCATTTGAGTTGGTTACTCTCCATAATGAATAATTTGTAATGAGTCATAAAGTGTAATGTTGGGTAGTGGTTAAAAATAGGTAATATGAAGTAATGACCTGGGTTTTCGTAATAATTACTATCCGTTGGCAATGCGTGCATTTCTAACTTCAGTCAATGCATCATAATCTGTGACTATCATTTAATCTGTTAGTGGGTATGTACTTTATATCTATCATGGATAAACTCTATTGGTTACGTCTTCTAACACTAGTGCTGTAGACTACAAAACCGATGTATTACATGAACCACAAGTGTTGTTCAGTGATGAAAATTACTTTTTATTTAAAGTGAAGAAACTAAAATAAATGAAATAAGCTGTACCATCAGATCGCAATGCGCCACAGTAATCAACTTATATTTATACTTCAGTGTTCACAGATTATTTACTCAGTGAGGTGCAACCCCGAGTAGTATACCTAAGATTTTTCAGCCATTCATAAACCAGTAGAATTCATGCTTCAACATGTTATTTACACCAATAACATTGAATAATATGTTTTTCTTAGCTGACTCCATAGCCTCGACGAAGTATATGACTAGCTAATTGGCCTGTTTATAACCTAGAAACTCAGGTGTTACCACTAAAATTTAGCTACCATTATGCACATGATATTACTTTTAACTTAAGTTGATCAATCAGCAGTAGAATTATTGTTGATAGTAATGACTAACTTACCAAATGCTGATTCATATTCACAGGTTTACCAAGCATTTTATATGTGAAGTTACAAATGTCGAGGTTAACGGAGCATGATTTCAGCTTATGGCCAGTTTGTTGAATGCTGAATGTATTCAATACGATAAGAACAACCTAACGCAACGTGTTATTGCTATTATAACGATAATTACACTTGATATTGTCTATAAAATTTTGATCAATGATCAGCAATTTCAATGGATGTTGTGTTACTACTAAACAATGTGTTAACTTCACTACTGAGTAATAATGATAATAACTGAGTAAGCTCTGTAATAAGGTGTTTTAGAGGAAGGGGATTTCTGAATTTAAACTTGACATTATGAATTGATCTGAGTCAGATAGCTAAAAATATCCAGGAAGCACTGGACATGTATTTTGTTATAGTATGGAACTCTTTAAAAGTAAGTATCAGCAACCCCACTATGGAACTGATCGCAGAACCTTAAGTCTTTGCAAGAAACGCTTAACCGTTAGACCACTTAACCAACCGGTACTCGACGGTTGATATTTGTAACACAATCAATACGAGATATATTTGCATGATATCATCGATTGTCATCGGTGGGCAACTGCCTCACACGCAACCTACTTGAACTCTACTAATCATGTCTTCTCACTAGAATTTCAGGAATTATCTCTAGAAGAAAAGATGCAGCCTCAATCCTCAAATCTCCCCCCAACGCTTGGGAAAAGGGTTACATTCTGTCGTGTTTTCGCTTATATTTCTCCCAAAATTGGTCCTCAGGTGTGTCAGTATATTTTGGAGTTTCGTTTAGACTACTCTTAGAAATTACAGCAGTACATCTATGAAACAAAATGAACATAATGCATTAAAAAGTCTGTATATGAGATATATGTACGTGTTTTCCGATAACATTAGCAAAATAACTGATCTCGTCTACTAAATCTGTTGTCAGCGTGGCGAATTACGTCTATTGTGTAAATATTTAGTTCATCGCTTCATACAACTTATTAGTAGTTTTATAAACATCAGTAAGTTAATTACGGTAATCATAATATCTATACACCATTAAGAGAGGGGAGTAATAGCCATATGGTTAGAACAAAAGAACTGTGATTGGGAAACTGTACGTTATCTATAGTAAGTGTATAGTAGAAGGATAAATTTCTCATATAATATCAGAATGAAATTGGGGGGTTGGGGCGATTTATGCTGGTCTTTAGCCAATTAGAGAATAAATAGTGAGGAAGATTAATTTTCTATATTGTGATAAGGAAACCTATTGAAAAACTATCACTTTCTTTATCATATAGTCTCTTTGTAGTGACTTATGATTCCCTACAACCCTATTAATCCTATCACCTTAATATTTATGAGCTTATATAACTCGGATATTGGTCCACTGAACAACTCTAGCTTACCCTACATCAGTAAGAGTAGTATTGTAGACTGCCAATACTTACACAATTCCAATTCACTACCGAAAGCATTAGTGTTCTGTAAATCATTTTCTTATAAGTGAAAAAGTAATCATTTCATATAAAAAGGTTATGTAGAATAACCATTTCATGTTTCTCTTGATATTCCATAGATTTTATTTCATAACTACGACTACATGAATAAAGGAATTTTCAAATATTCCGCTTTTCTTGTAATTTTACATTTTGTCAGAATTAATAACAAACTAGTTGGTGACATCATATTCAACAACCTCCACACGCACAAATACACCGATAATCAGTTCAATGATGATCAAATTCAGTAGGTTATTACTAGAGATCTAGTGAGAAAATGTGACTAGTAGAGTTTAGAGCTTGAGACGTTTACTCACTGATGCTATTGAATGAGGTCGAGCAAATATATCACGTATTTACTGAGTTAGTAATATCAACCATCAGGTGTCGGCAGGCTCAGTATCCCTGTAAATAAGAGTTCGTTGCTAAACTAGAAGATCTCTGAAGAAACCATGATAAGACCATGATTATATGAGCTATTCATCATAACCCTAATTTAATCCTTCACTTCAAATCTCAAGGAATATTATTCATTGTAATATATCAAGTGTAACTCCAACGTTAACAGCGTACTTATTGAAAAATTCAAATGTATACTAATGTGCTGGAAACTTTTTTTAACGCATAAATGAATCGCATCACATTTTTGTATATTTACTTGTACTACTTATTATTAGATAGTAGTTTACATAGTGTGATTGTTTTCTACTGTACCGGTAAGTGAATTTAGATACTTCTAACTTCATTTTAACCATACTCCAAGTTTAACATGTTTTATCAACATGACCATATCACTAAACTGGATAACTGTTTAGTTCCACTGAAGTTTTGTTTGTTCTTATCAATTTCCTCATACTATGACAGTTTGTGTTATTTCGAGTCTAGACTACAATATGACTTCTTGTTGTTTAGTGTTTGTTTTATGTTTCTGTAAAGTAATACTACTTCTTTGTAGAAAATTATCCTTTGATTGTGAGCTGGACACGTTATAGACACCTATATATTTCATGAATTCAGGTTCATAATTATATATTTATGTATTACATTGAAACAGAACTTCCGCTTTCAAATATACCACTAGTCATTCGATATGGTTATAAACTTAACTATCTCTTAGTAGCATAATCTAAATCTAACGTATAGATTCGACGAATCTATTTTGACCAAATCAATCAATTAATTTTGTTTCACCTTAGTGAAAATGGCAACAAAAACCAGAAAAAATGTTTCCGGGAATTTAATAGCGGCAGCAGGAGGAGGAAGCAGGGAGATTAAAGTGCCGATGAAAATAAAAGAAAAAACAATAACGTAAACACATGAATGTAGAGCGTTAAATGATATAAAAAATATATATATTGATCATTTTCAAACAATAAAACAACAATAGCAACAATGTAATATTTCAAAATAAACGGAATGTGTTATGAATGATGACATTGATCATTGATCACATTGAAGTTTTCAATGTTCACCCTGAATATTTAACGTTTTTAGTAATCGATTTTCTATTCATTTAGAAGGTGAGTAATGTATATATTACAAGAGTAATATTCATTGAATCCTATTTTTCTTTCTTTACATGAGTTATAACCTCTATAAATTACTTTATATGTTTCATTATTACAATTCTTCACTGAATATCTATCTCTTAATAAATAATTATCGTCGCGCTATATATCACAAATTGATGGAAGTGTGAATTGTACCATTAAATGCCGACCCAGTGGGGCAGATGGTTAGGCCGTCGCCGTCAACCTGAAGCCCCTGGTGCGAAATCTTGGGTGTGCACTTCTGAGGAGTTCCACACTAGAACAAAACAGTTGTCCAGTGCTCCCTGGTTTTCAGTGGTACCCTGCTAACATCAATCTGTGACATATTCAGTCAAATAATTAATTATTTCTAATTAATTTTAGTAAGTTAAAATAAATTATTCAATGAAGATTACATAATAATGATTTACAATAATTATACATTAAATGAATGCAAAAAAACAATTGAATAATATTGAATTGAACATTGAAAATGTTAAACATCAGCTCAATTAAACAAATAACAACATGAAAAGCAGATTACATAATAAATGATTATGTAATTCAAATGATTATTGAAGATTGGAGATAGATTACTGCTAAATGAATGCTTAATTCATATGTAATAATTAAATGGAATGTTAATAGTATTGAAATGCTAAGATTAATTCATTGATATGTTATCAATGTAAAGAGATTAACTTTATAATAGAATTGTTGTTGTACGTTCAGTTAATCGATGTAGAAGATTTTGAAAGCTGAAAAAGATTAGAAAAAGTGAAAAAATAATGAACACTATAGAATACTACTAATAAATGTAAATATACATATTCTCGTTTGTAACTGTTATTATGAAATGATGTACGGTTTAGCATATTATAAACACCTAACCTAGTTAAATTAACTAAGACATGTTCTATTAGAGTTTCATGAATAAATTGTACTATTGAATCTATGAAATTATGACAGTAGTAAAGTATTTTGTTTAGACGATCATAACATTTTCATTACACTGAACTACATTACCTGAACATCCTCAATAGATAAATGGATTTCATTCTAGAAGGTTTACCCTTGAAAATTCAGAAGAGAAAAGTGTTATCTCTAGAGGTAAATCTATAGTAACATAGTATGAAAATGGGGACATTGAGTAGCCCCTGTGGATACAACTTGAAGTTGTAAGCTCAAGACAATAGCCTGTTATAAGACAAGACTAATTAAGATTTTAAAAAAATCAATAGCATTTGAAAGGTACGCATAAGAAACCCAATTGTAACAAAATAACACTTAGCTTTTGGATAGGTGCCTTGGAGGTTAAGGTGTTCAGCTTCCAGTTCTTAAGAATCAGATGCTAACCTCTTCCCACCTTAATTAGGTTTGGGTACTCAAATAGTATTATTAATTAGCCTCATAGTCAACTGAAAGTATTGATACTTGGTAAATACGATACATCATATATCTTTATGTATGGAATATAACTACTGCATATATACCCCCTTCCCTAGACAGGAAGTTCGCATTTCATCATACAACTCATACAGAAAATAGATGACTTCGTAAACTAATGTAGTAGTGAAGTTCGACTACTTCCTACATTTCTATGATTTTTAACTTCTTATTGTATTTAGGCCAGTCAACAATGTCTACAAATGAACTTGAAAAATAATTCTGTGTGGAATTAAAAGGTCGATTTTTTTCTACATCAATTGATAAAATTACTAAAAGAAAACTAATTTTCAACTTACACCGTTTTAATATTGGGATGTTCTTTTACAGTTGGACGTAGTTTTTCAGGTGGTTCAGGCCACATTGGTCCCTCAACATCTGGATCTCTTTGACTTTTGAAAAAATATGTTAAGGAAGTTTACCAATAATGATCACGAAAATATGTTGATAAAAATATAATCAGATATTTTAAAAACAGACACTACTACTATTCACTTGATGGCATTTAAAGTGTCTGAAGAAGGCAGTCTGTGGGAACCATCATATGACACAATTTTCACACTATTTGACATTCATCGTCAAAACTTACCTAGAGTATTAAAATAACTACTGCCCCCCCCCTATGGAATTAGAACCCAAGTGGCTCAGCTTTACTGTTTAGGAATTTATCGTTTCATATTGGGTAACGGCTTAATATGTAAACTGTTTGAATTTCAGTCACTAAGGCGTGGCTACAAATTACTCTGCACCTACTCACAGTGAAGCTAGAAGCCAATAATCAGCCTGACTTCTTTAAATGTTCTTGTAGCGTTACTCGTTCGAAGTTTCTCGCAGAGTTCTGCTTACTTATTTACACACCATTGTTGTTTCTGTGACAGAGAAAGGATAAAAACTAAACATGTTGTTAACAAACCAGGTTGGCAGCTACACTGTTTAACTAGAGGAGTCGAAAAAATGGTAAATGAGGTAAATGAGCTTGAAAATACTGAAGGGATGAATGATGCACATTCAAATTTTTTGCCACACTCTGCTATAAAATATGTCTCCAAACGTTTCTACACCGTCACGTTAACTAAACCTTTTGGTCAAACACACAAAATGTGATCATCTAAGAAAACCATTAGCCTTGCATTAGCAACCTTGTCAGCATTCCATTAGTAGAGAAAAAGTTCTCAACATTCCGTCTTAATACACATATTGGTTTTTTCTCCTTCAATTATGAAAACTAAAACAGTATAAACTGTCTATCAGTAAAGTCAATTAATACCAACAGGTTACTACAATTAATACGATTTAATCTAATTTTTGCATAAAAACTATGATTTTCCATGTTAATTATAAAGGAGGAAGATGTATGAACTGCTCTGACTAAATGATCAACCTGGCATGTAGATGCCATTAATCGGATACATTTTCAACTGAGGTTATTCACACCATTTCTAAAACTAGGACATTGAATACGTTGCATTACACACCTTTTAGTTACTTCTCCGTTAATTTATTTAGCAGTTAAGACTGTACGTTAAAGTGTATTTCTCAATAAAAAACTAGTTTCATGTTGTAAATTTTATTGTATTGATATTTTTGATATGATGATATCGAGCCGCTTTACACAAAGAGATAGCTGAAGAGGATTTCAGCTGTTTGAAACGAAATCATTCAATGTGGCATATACGCTAATATACTGTACTCATCCCATTCATTAGGTGAATGGTTAAATGATTAAAAGCGAGGCGAAAGTACCATTTACTGACGAGAGTGTCTTTAATATACAAACAGGTTTGAGAGATTCTTTCAATATCCGGAAATCATGAATAATTATTTTAGGCAATCATTTTGGAAATCTGAGTTTATAAATGAGTCAATCAGTCTAACAAATTTATAACCGATTGTAGTTGTTCATAAGTCAATAATAGTTAATGAATATTTTCGTCAACATAACGGAGCAACTACTGAGACAGATATACATAACTTCTATGATTTATGTAATGATTCAAGATCTTTTTTATACATTCTTTTATCTTTAAATTAAACAAAGAACGATACATTAACTGTAGATCACCAGTATTCTTAAACTATTTATAAGAATGCGAATAGTGTTTGATGTATCTTTAAACGGATAAGATTATTTGTTATGGTTATGTAAGTACTAAGAACATGGATGGAGTTAGTTCAGGTTAATACTTCTTCATTAGGTAATAATATTGGTTTTCATGATCTAAACAGCCTGTTTAACAAAAACTTAGTAATTGATACATTTAGCACATCACAGTACAATCACCGTTTACAAAATAACACGAAAGCGTTAAATTAAGTGAATTCTGATCGGCTTCGAATTTTCTGGGTCGTGACTAATTCGTCACTTTGGCTATCCTCAATCTCGCTCCTATGCAATAATGTAGTCAGAAGATCTAATAATTTTTAAAACATCCTCTGCTAATTATATGGTTACTTAGTCAGCACAGAGTTGGAAAAACTGGGATTACCCATTTAGGAATCAGCTATTTTAAGGCCTTTATATACTGCACAAAAACACTAAACTTATAAAGGGAAATTCATTCTTTCATTATATAAACTGTAAAGTATATTGTTAAGTTATTCCTAAGTAGACCACATGCAACATGCATGTCAATAACCTTATTCTTGTAATTTATCCTGAACTCGAACCATAACCTATGACTCTTAACACTAAATACCATTTAGAAATAGTTTATGACACCAATGATACTATTCCTTATCCAAAAACGTTTGAGAATGTAGATGTTCAGAAAAAATTGTCACTACTAAAACAGATCATTATGACTGTCATGGATAATATTTCACTCACTGTTCACATTTCTCACTAGAACTCCAAGGAATTATCTCTCAAAATAAGTCTCTAATAAGAACATAGTGATTACTTATGTAGAATATCGTTAAAACAGTTGATTAATTCTTTTTATCTGTGTTTCAATAGATGTGTAACTAAGTCAGTCAGTGACAAAATCTATCAACACCGTCCACTCATCATCTCCCCCCTTCACAACACCTTAAAGATAAAATTAACATTTGACCAAATTAATACGAAAAAGTAACAAAACCTACTTTTCTAACTCTAGTACTTTTAATTCTTCCCCTAATTCAATGAGTCGACATTTCAATTCATTACGTTCATGTAGTAAATAGCGTAATTCTTCCATAGAAATATGATCATTAATTGATGCTTTTTCTAAAGTGTTTGATGTTAATACAGTTGGAAGTGATTCTAATCCTTGTCCAGCAGACAAGTGTAAAATTGATTCACCTGCGTCAGTCTTTATTAAAATTAAGTGTAAAAATGAGAGAATAATTAATAGTACAGAAGAAAATTTATCGAGTTAAACATACGAAAATAGTTATTCACAAGTGGTACTGGATGATGGTCGTGGAATAATCTTGAATCGACTAAAAGTAGAAATGTAAACCACTAAGTGCCAACTCGATGATCGGAAGGTTAGACATTTACTGCCGAGATTGATGGTTTTTGGTCCGACTGCTGGTGAAGTTGCGAATGTACACTGTTACTGAGCTATATGTTATGGCAAAATAACTTTTTAAAGAGCACTCATGACCACATCAGTAATCAAACCCAAGTCATTCAGGTCCCGTAACAAATGTATAACTATAAACACCACTAGGTTTGTGTCCAGTAATAGAATTCTCACTCCATTTTGTAATACAGCTCAACTGTTATTTAATGCTCTATCCAACTTCCAGTACTAAGATGAAACAGTTTACAATGCTCCCTAGTTTACAACGATACCTAGCAGAGATCAACCTCTAATGTAAACAAACAATAAATTAAAATCAACATTCGCAGAATCAAATCAACTGAACCATATTAATCACCCCGTTATTAGCCAAATTGATGACTCTCGAAGTTCAAATAAGCCAAGAACGGAACAATTATCGTCAGTGGAATTGGGCTATTGTAGCGCTGTCCCACAAATTTATTTAATTATAAATCTTACCATTAAACACTGGTTCACTGGTGCTGAACGTAATCGAAACCCTTGTTGGGTCATCGGGAGGGGGTGGGAAAGGGCCCACTGCCCAAGAGAAAAAAAGCTTTCCTGTGCTCTATGGTTTGCAATAGCACCCAACCGAGATCATTCTAAAACAAATACAGACAACAAATTAAAACCGATTCTCCATGAAACCGCCCCAACTCAAAATTCATAACTGGAATAATTCATAGTATTTTTAGAATTTTCTGACGATCTCTAGAAGAACTTTGGTTGGTTAAAGTACTATCAAGATTCCATCAATTTTTGAAGGTGCCCAAAAAACTGGGCAGCTTTTCTCATTTAGTTTACAACTCGAAATAATGCCAAGCTCCTATAATCAGCATGTAAAATCAGGCCCACAGCGACCCACAGTGAGTACAACAATTTTAGATCACTAGTCAACATTTCTGGCTATACTCAGTTCATAATATACCACGATCTTTATCAAGTGATGTCAGTAACAACGGTATTACTTACGATAATACTGACTCCGTAAATAAATGGCTTGTAACTGTAACATGCAAAAATTAGTTCTCACGCAAGGTAACAGTCAATTACAGAGTCATGTACTAGGCTTCGGATATATACTTCATAGACTGATATTGCATTCTAGATTAGGTCACCCCTAGTTTCCCTCCAACTCAACCTACTTTAGTCAACATCACATTAAATTAAAACTAACTTAAAACTTTGGGTGATGGAAAATCCAATATTAAACCATTCAAATACAATTTCAGGAAAATGTTTATTTCCATTTACTAAGAACATTCATGTTAGAGTTGTAACTGATACTGCTGACCCTTCAGTATATTTTTTCATCAAACACTAAATATGAACAATGGAAAAGTATAAACTTTTAAAAGATAATAATTGTACTATATTATTTGCTGACTATAATTATAAAATCACTGGAACCAGGATGGGTCTCTAGATCACTACTCCCAGGCATGGAACCAGGAACCTTCAGGCTTCACAATGCAATATCACAAATTCACTGAGTTTAGAGATATAGACTATTGGATGCTGAAGATTAAGAGTTACGTGTTGAATCTGCCCCTTATTAGTATCATGGGTGCCCAATGATAAGGGGTTCTATACTAAAACGAACTAACTATCTAATACCTCCTGGTTCTTAGAGGTTATCTAACTATAATCAGTCCATGATGTAGAATACGAAATTCAAATATTTATATTAGATCCTCTAAACTAATCACTTTATTATTGTTGTCAATCATGCAGCTTATGAAACTAAAATATTTCACCTACATTTCAAACAAACTTGATTACTTATGGACAGGTTATCAAGATTTATATTGTCGAACTGTATTTATTTAACAATTTGTTCATTAGATGTTTAAATGTAAACTACTAGTTGACCTATTAACTGTTCCTATGCCGCTTCTAGCCCCTGAGTTTATGCAAATTAACTATGAACTAATTATATAGTTTGATGTGTACTAATTACTTAGTCTTGTATATACTATGCTTTTCAAACCTGTTCGTATACATTAACTACATAGAAGGCTATTAAGTGACTTTTCATAACTCCTAATTGAAGCTTTGGACAAGAACCATGAGTTTACCAGTCAGCATTAATTATACCAAGTCGAAATGTTTTAGTCGTAAATTCCATCGGTAAAATTTAACAGCTCAAGACCATATTCAACAGATAGAAAGATCATAGTATGTTCAAATTATTACAGCAGTCAAGCTAAGTGTAACGTAAAGGAAAAATTAATATACAAATTATATATAATTATTACCATTATTCCAGATCCATCACTTTGTGAAATATCTTGAGCTGATAAATCTTTAAGTAAATTAGCCAGTTCTCTTTCTTTAACGCATAATTGTGTTTCAAGGGTTGCTTTCTCGGCAACTAACTGACCAGTTTGCCGCCTATGTGGAGCACGTGATGCCATTAATTGTCCACTTTGACGGGCTAAACGACAAACTTCTTCCTCAGACTTTTGAACAAATGAGAAACAAAATATATAGTAAGTTGCAACATTTTAAACATTTACGTCATTGACATAAATTAAATGAATAGTAGTCGACTATAGATACTGCTTGATCTAGATTTCGTGCTAATCGACACAGGTCATCCAGGAGTGCCTAAAATCTTGAGGAAGCTGACTCTACACCACGTGTAATACATATTATTTTAATAACCTGATGATATCATACCACTAAGTTGGTTCTAAATAACTTAGAACCTGGAACATTGGTCCAAGTTGCAGCACACTCACCAATAAGGGGATCACTTGGTTGCTATAGGTTGATCAAATTATAATTTGTCAGACAGTAATCAAACTATGCGAGACAACTTTGACTGATAAAGTGAATTAGTTCTGAATTCCACTTACTAGACACAACTTGATTTTAAAATTAAGGGTGAATTGATGGTATATCAAAGTAATCTACTGATGATTCACGCATAATATCAGAAAGTGATCAATTTCAAGCCTTAACAACAGCGGAAAGATACAAGCATATTCAAATTACAAATGTGATCGTCTCAACTCAGCAAATCATTGAAGAACCACTTAGCATGCTACATGAATGCAATGAGTGCTGGCTCTAATGTGAACACGAACACTGGAATGTAGATACATGAAGCTGGTGAGTCCTAGACTGGGAAAAATGGGTGTCTTGGATACCATTTGCCAAATATAGTCGAACTTTAACATTAATGAAGACTAACACTTTCATTTTCTGCAAGCTACATCAGTCAGTAATAATGTAGAGCGTTACAAACACACCCATGAATTCAACTTGTCAAGGCTTTGATTATTCGTTGTATTGCCAAACAATTCAAATATAATTGGAATTCAAATGAACGACAATTCAGACATTCTTAACTCAGTACATTAGAATTGCTTAGTAACGTATAAGATATCCAAAGTCACTTATCATTCTTAATTTTAGTGATAAAGGAAAACTTAAAGTAAAAATCAACATTATTACGTCATTGGTTAGTAGGTAGTAATGTAGACATTTATCTACTTCATATTTTAATTTATACCATATAGTTGAATAATCAGTCTTACCGAATAAACGATTCTGTTGTTGATTTAGTTAACCAGCATAAATTTTATATTGATTAAAAATGTATATCAAGGAAGGAAATACGCTTAAATAGATCATTCTTCCTAGTCATATAATAGGTTTTAGCTTTTGATAATCTACAGCTCAATAAGAATTAAGGCTCAGTAAAGTAATAATCATGATTACTGACAATTACGTTGTTTATTATCAATGCTTATCCATGTCCTATTTTTGAAATCAGAATAATTACATTAATTGTAGTGAGAAAATCAAATATAAGTTCCTATAGGTCTTCTTCCAGTTACAGATTATGATTAACTTGTAGATCTAGATTAAACAGCCTACATCATATTAACTTTTTTCGCTCTACTGTACACTAGTAAGCTTTTTATAGTGAGTTAGATGTTATAATAAGTGAATAAATTGGAAAGATAGTACTTTTACAACTACTTTATACATTTTTTATGCGTACCTATGAATCGTTTGGCTTACATTATCTGTAAGTTGTCCTATTTAAAAGTTATCATTTGATTCCTGAACTGCTAGTTTGCTGTACATAAATTACAAGAGACTAATCCTGTATTAAAGTCCCTCACCTCATTCCAGTTTTATAGAGATTGAGATTTCTTATTTATTGTACTGTGAGGTCTGTTCATATGAAACATCCAGTTACAAATTAAGAACTACTAATACAAAAGTTAATCCTGCTACCTTTTTCAATATTTTTTTTCCCACAATTATTGATATGTTCAGCTTAAGCCAATCAAAGTAAATACAGAACTGTAATTTATCTATCTTTACTATCCTTTTTGTTTTGTGTAATTGATCTCATTACATCTTTTTCTATGAGACTATTGTCTGTTTGATGAATTTTAGTACCATCTTGTTGTGTCTAACACCAAGTGTATCCGTACAAGCCTATCTTCTTTCCAAAGACCCCTAGTTATTATTACAAGAATCAAACTACAGAAAACAGAAAAAATGTGGGTGGATAAATAAACTTTAGTGTATTTGGTTGCTGTCTTAGAAATCATTATGTTGAATGGAATTGTCGTAATAGTTAAACTAAGGTTTGATCTACTGTTGGTTAGTAAACATCAGTGATATAAATTGGGTCAGTGAAGATTATAACCACAGGCAATGGATATACATGTATAACACGGATTCTTACCATTGGATCTCCTAATGTTAATGCAAATAATTTATGGAAAATATTCTAAGTAAAAATGTACCCACAGAAATCCTGTAGACAAGAAAACAAGTAAGCAGTCAATAAGTTTGAATTAAAGATTAAATCACTGTACTAACTGACAGCAAATCAAATATCGACAAAGAACTATCATTTTCTCTTCACTTACTGCATCTAATGAGGCGCTCACTTCAGCTAATTCACGACGAATTTGTCGGGCAGTCTTATAATTAATTGCTACACATTCTTTTAATTGTTGAACTAGTTGAAGATCAGCTGAACGATCTATGGAGTGAAAAGCATCAAGATTAATTTTCCTATGTAGTAAGCTTCAAAGTAATTAATGTGTCCCATATAAATTGTTTCACTTATTTTATTGGATTAAAGTAAACGACTTAATAACCAAGTATCAGTTAGTAGATTTGACACATCCACTGACTGTAATGAAAGAGGTCACGCAAATATATCGCGAATCTATTGACTTAGAAATATTAACCGTCGGATGCCTGCCGGCTTAGTAGTCAGCTCGATTAAGTGTTTGCTGAGAAACCTGAAGGTCTTATGATTTATTCTCTGGTAGGGTTATAAATTCAGACCGATAAAGAGTCTCATATTATGCTGAAATAGTAGTTCAGTGCTTCCTGATTTTCAATGATTGTCTAAATCAGACCCATTAGTAATGTCAGATTAAAACGTTATGTAATGCCGTTAGTAAATATGTTAGTTGAACTTAGATTACTGCACGTATATACACACTAGCTTATGGCCTTTAGTTTGTAAAACTTCTAAAGATTGAAAATAAGTGACAATAGAGGAGAACAGAATAGTAGCCTAGTATCTAAAACGTATAGTAATTGACGCTTCTTAACGGATGTATGCTAACCATAAATCAGTATTAGAAGTAATCTAATGGGTAAAAAATTATTATCAAATGAATAATGGCTAGTCAAAGATTTTGGAAATTATATTAAGTAGAGATAGTATGGATTTCTGCAAGACGACAAAGGAGATATTAGTAATCGTTCATCCAAATTAGCGCAGTATTAGTAGTAATAGTAGTAGTGTGAGTAGTAGTAGTAGGTAGTGGTGGTTAGAAAGCAAACAGTTACAATTTAATTAACTGAATAAAATAAATCATATTAGAACTATTGAAATCGTAGTAAATTAATGAGTTAGTGTAATAATATATTGCCCTCCTATCGTTATCATTAGGCTTCATTGGTTCTCTAGGATAAAAATGACCTATGAACATAGACTTTCTAAAATACAAAATATCAAGCCTGTTAGTGGCATAGGCTGGTTATCTAATTGACTCCGTAGAATAAAGCATGTAGCGGTTAGGTCATACTTTATCTGTACTCGTTTATTATGCCGCTACATACGTCAAGTTGTTATTCATGTTAGTAAGTAATTAAAGAGGTGGCAAATAGGGGAACACGATTGGAGTACGATACCTTGGAAGATGTTTATGATTTTATAAGAAAATAAATCTTAACATAATTCAATTATAATGTATTATAATGACCTAGTAACTATCACTAAATCATATTTCTTTCCTAAGTTTTGATTATTTCTTCTTGTATCGATTAGTCAGCTTCGTTCTAAATTCGTATAACATTAAATGATTCTTATTTTCCGTAAGTAAACGTCTCAACAGGTTTATGTTTGATCAGATTGTTCAAAATATAATGCTCAAATATATCGTATTACTCTGATAAACTTCGTCACCTTATCGTATTATCCAAAAATAGCATGTCATTTGTTATTTCACTGTTAGGTATTGTGGAGACTTTTAAATTTGATAAGGTTAAGCATTCATACCATAGCGTTAATATCCTGGGTCCTACTTTTGATAATGACACTGGACTGAGCGGTATTAAAACCCATACTTAGGCAGAATATCTACACAATTCCTTCTGGTTTTTAATGGTTGTCTGACCCAGGTCAGTTAGTGCTATTATGTTCATATTTGGAATTTTGTCTACGTAGAGGTCAAAAATATTAAGTGTTTCTGATGAATATATAATTTTAGACCTGTGTTAGTGGATGCATTCATATTCCATTACTGGTTTCTGATTTTCGACCGTTGGGATAGAGCTACCAGCTTAAGATCGTTATACTATCACGTGATGTCTCTGATGTCAGAGAATAATTGGACTGGTAAGGGTGAATGCATTAATGACAGTGTCAAGAATAAAATTGTTGCTGACCAAATAACAGACATAACAGAAAGCCTGACTGCCATTAAGTGAGGGAGCCATGATAAGGGAGTTATAGGATAGTATACATTCAAAGTAAGATGATATAAGTTAAGTGTTTGGAACATTTAAGTTAATATGAAACGGAAAAACGGATTGGTAGACGATAAACATGTGTAATCGTACTAACTAGACAGTTTATGCCATAGTAATAGTATTATTTCAAACAAAGTCAACACCATTCAAAAGTTACTCAATTGAGACAATGACGGGACTAAACTGGATTTACACTAAAACAGCCAGAAATATTATTAGAAACGGGAACCTGAAACTAAGATTATAATAGGACTGTGATATCTATAATCATAATAGCAATCTGACACTCTCCAAACAATAACTGTGTACAAATGAATATCAACCAGAACGTCTTGAAGTGTCAGCACGATATATACAAATATGCAAAAACACGAGTTTGCGAATAGAAACCAAGCAAACGACACCAGAAATTGTCACCTGGGTATTTGATCTTCAAAACAGAATAGATTAATGAAGTTCTTAAGAAGTGTAGGCAAAAGTGTTTTTTAATCACCACACTTAAGTTTCATAAAAAGTAGTGATATAATCTGATTGCGTAAACCGAAATGGAATAGAACTGGAACATGTGAACTAACATCTAAAAGTCGAACGTCATCACCAATAACCCACCGCTCTAATTGTGCATGTCTATATGCTCAGTGAATTGAAATGAATAATCCGTTACAGTTAACTTTAATAGGTATCTTATCGGAATAAAAATCAAGAAGTGTAGCTATGCAATGATTACTGGTAAGCAAAACAAAAAACACTATCTCATTCACGATGCTGCGAAAGAAATAACTCCGTACAAACGTGATATACAGGATATGACTAAAACTCTATAAAAATATTTAGAAAAAAATTTCATTATAAAAAGTAGATTATCAAGGCGGTTAACATGAGCAAGTGATCAGCAACACCTAGTATAGAATGACCAGACATTTATTGGAAGTACTTTTTTTGTTACTGATATTTAATATAAATTTGGTCAGTTTTTGTTGCTATATGTGCATCACGAGCGGATTGTATCGATATTGATCCTAAGCCACATGTTTTAGGATATTTATTAAGAAAATAGTAGTTAGATCATTCTGTTTGAGATTCGTTAGTTTGGATAAACCTGCGATATTCCAATACTATTGTTAACACCTAGATTTTCATTTAAAGACAATCTCTTCAATTCTCAATGGAATACTCACAATGCTACTTAGCTTAGAAAACGACTAATATGTTCAACAAATTTTGAAGATGTTATCTCGAGTAAATTAAAGTTTGATTCTCTTTGACTGAAAAGATTAAAAAAAACAACCTACTTTCTTGTTCAGTTAGATGTATTTTTTCATCAGTCTCCAGCAATAAACTAGACATCAAAACAGATAATTCTTCACTTGATTTATTTTTCAAGTTTTCATAATTTTCGTTCACTTCATGATTAGCTAAAGCACCTTCTAAATCCAATTTTGCTGTAGCTAATAAAAAAGCACCGACTTTTGAATGAGATATTGTTTTCGTTGAACATTCACTTGGACATTCAGTGCACATGGCACATTTTTGTAAAACTCCAAAATCCTCGTTATTTTTCTCGTCTCTAATTTCTTTATGGCACGAAGAAATTAACTGATGCGTTAAACGAACGTTTTCCTCTTCTAATTCGGCAATTTCTTTTAATAACTTTTGGCTTTCACAGTACCAGCTTTGTTCAAGTTGTTCTAAACTCTAAAGTATGGAGGTAAAAAATATGATTTAAGAAACAGAAATAATTTCAGCATGACAAGTTTTGACTTTTAAATTATGTAGTTTTGCACCATTAATCAACCTTAAGTTGGACTGGAGTTGAGAACAAGATAGCACTGAACACTCATTTTGCATATATATATATATATATATATATATATATATATATATATATATA
The DNA here is from genome assembly GCA_034768735.1 of Schistosoma mekongi. Classification (NCBI taxonomy): domain Eukaryota; kingdom Metazoa; phylum Platyhelminthes; class Trematoda; order Strigeidida; family Schistosomatidae; genus Schistosoma; species Schistosoma mekongi. The sequence goes on along the minus strand of CM068306.1, from coordinate 78,079,964 downwards.
TATATTTAACTTGTGTTCAACCAACAGCTACTCCAATGTGTGATAGTGACTATCACGTGTTAGGTGGAATAAAGTTACTATGGACCAAGTTAGAACGTAGCATCAAGCCATGAAGTCATTGATTATTTATCTGAGCTATGGTAATAGATATAATTCATCTGGTTGGAGACTGCTTAGCTGCATTAACCAGTGGTTAGAGACCCTAGATGACTTGACTTAGAATCGCTCGCAATTAAGTAGGTACACTTAATCTTTATTTTTCCTCAGATCCTGAGCCGAAAATTATTTTGCGCCTTTCTTCTCATGGATTAACCTTTTCTCGAATCATACTCTCCATTTCTAATCTCTTTTATAACTAATGATACCACTACTGATTTTAATTCTTTGGTATTCATATCAATTGGCTAATAGGATGTAATATCCTGAACGAATGCACATTAACCCCGGGTTCTATGTTGTATTGTAGCTGACTGATAATACATGAAAATGAAAGATGTATGAGTGGCGATCGGGGTAAAAACAAACTTTGTAATGATAAAAGTAGTGATAATAACTTATAATATTGTATTAGGTATAATCAACTTTTTACAAATAGGGAAGCATGTCAACAGCTCGTATATAATAGTCTATAAAACGTTAACAATACACGTTGTTTTAAAATCGATTGATAATTTCCATTAATTACTTAAGTTTATGATGGGAGACGAATAGGAATCACGGGTACAGTTTCTTTATATCATATATCCTAAAAATGGTGAATCAAAATGAAAATATACCTCCCCACAACCCGCTATAGTCAACCTCTTACGGGCATTCACGCAAAAGATACTTTGTCAACACTGAATAACTCAATGTGCATATACCGATTCGCCTGCTGACACAGAGTTACGTATGTATGCCGTTTATCGAGATCAACTGATCGTCGCATTTCAAAAACTTCTCGAGAATGGTTTAACAAAGGACAACGAAGAATAACAAGGTTATCTATCCAACAATACGTAAGAGATTCAGAACACTAGCTTTCAGGTGTATATTTTGAAACTAGGTACAATGGTCAACCAAGAAAGCTAGGAGGTGAATGATAGAACCTACTTCATATTAAAGAAGATACAACTGTCAGGAATTTAAAACCTTATTTATGTATTCAAAAGCATTATCTTTACCGTGGCCAAAGCTTTAGTTTTATTATTTAACATTGTTTATTCGCTTATATATTTTCTTCCTTGATCACAAAAATGTTACTTATTTCACTTTGTAGTATCATTTTACCGTTACTACTAAGTTTAAAGCCATTTATATCATTCCGTTGATATTGTTATAAAATGAACTTTATCCACCTCTGTTACTATGCGCACATCCTGAGCGAATCGCCTTGATATTCACTTGCTAATTTGCATGTATCATTAGGCTTTTATTGTGTCTGACAGACAAAATCCAGGACTCCCTCCGTATCAACTGACGAGCCCTAGCAGAGACTGACCAATCCACACAACATATTTAATTAAAGTATATGTTCGCTCCAATTCCCCGTACTAATTTTGAAAGTAATTAGATTTAGTTATATTTCCAGTATGGTGGCATTACATGATTCAGTTAATATAACCACTAAATAATTAAAAATTTATATACAGTGGGATTGCCGGTAGGGCTTATAACACATGTTTTGTCCTATTTGGTACTTGTCATCTGGATGTGCTTGTTATATGCCTGCTGTGATGTTTGCAACAAGGCTTGAATTTTATTCACTTCATTCAAACACCATCTCACTATTCACTTAGCCAATAAGCCCATGCAACTACTTATTTGTGCATTTATTTGTCAAGGTTTTTACGTTACCGCAGATGCATTTATCTGAGTGCCAAGAATTGAGAAAAGAATGTTCCTAATTTTACTGCCAGCTATACATCGAGCGTAGGGAAATTTGTGACACAACGTCATATCAGGGTAAATATCTCACGGTTCAAACATACAAAAGAGATTTGCCATTGATTAAAAGATGTAAAAGAGGTGATAATATATACTCACAAATGTACACATGAGCTAATTTAGAATATCTCAAATACGTATAAAACAGTACTAACTTTATCATATTTATCTTTGAGTAAAATATCAGATTTTTGATCTTCACGAAGTTCGTCTGCAACCGTTTGAAGACGTGCAATTTCCTCCTTCTCCTTATCACTATAACTAGTACATGTTTCTAATTCTTCTAAAATATAAACTATTTTTGGCATTAAATCCCTTAATACACCATCCCCATATTCATCAACAATTAATTGACATTCGCGACCAATCGATAAAGCTGCATCATATACATCCATTGTAGTGAACATTGCCTAAATTTTGTGGAAAATATGCTGAAAAAAATATATATTTGAACCAGAGATCTACTGGTTGAAGCTAAATACTTTAACCGCAGTGTCAACTCAACAACTGCCAAATACTAGTAATAAATATGTGGCATTTTCAGATACCCATAATTAAAGTTTAATGAGAATGAGTTCCACATTCAACTATTAAGTTTCAAGACAAATTCAAATTCTATCGGCTCTGATTTAGGCGGTAGTTTGCTGACTTAGGCTAATGGCTATTAACTGGTATATTTGTAAGCTGAACTGATTCTGTGTTATTCATATATACTCGGTCAGTGTCTGAAGGAAGCAACCTTTAGACCAGAGGGGAACAATTTATAAGGTAGAAAAACAACCATGAGTAAACGACCAGTAAGATCATCCAGAATCACTCATTTGCAAAATCTAAATTGATGCTCTAGTGCATCGTGTAAATCTTACACATTACAGGTTTAAAACCCGTTCACTATATGATTCGGGGAACAAGGAATTATCATTAACACCAACACAACTTAAGTGTGACTCGTAACTAAACAAATCAATCCGTACTTGCTATATGAACAAATCAATCATAATCGCATAATTTCACCAAAATTATGCCATTTACTCTTACTAATAATGATTCAAACAAGTAAATTGGTAAAACGCAAGACTATAAGCAGTTTGTCAGCTCACTGGTAAACAGATAGATTTCTCCCAATTTTGAAATGGTACAAGCTGCAAACTGCCACTTACAAAAGTCTTATATGTTTAAACCAATCAATTTAAGTGTTTACCATTTATCTTCTAACATTCCACAGAATAGATTTTTGCTAATCAACTGAATCACAGTGTCCAGTTGGAAAAATAAGCACTTAAAAATAAGCTACTCTGTAGAACATTATGTTCCTGAAAATAAGTCTAACCAATAATAAAGACAGGGATATAACTCAATAGTAAATTTCTGTATTTACCTTTCACTGCCTATTTATGGGTAGAAGAATGTGATACTTTACGGCCTCTAAAAAGACTATTAGCTTGAGTAGAACTCATCTAAGTAAAATTTTCTCAAAGTCGTTCTTTATATGGGCTATCTTGCGTAAAGTTACCTTATGGTTTTGAAGTAAGCATAAAGTAAACCTTATAATGTCAGTCCAGATCAGTATTCGTCTGCTTCGAAAATATCTAATTCCTGCAGAGTTCCCACACAAAAATAAGCTACCTTATAATTTTGCCTGTTAAAAATCTATTTTGTGAAAAACGTAAACGTTAAGTTGCAACTAAAAGATATTCGATTGAATTAGAATTTATCTACAAATCCACCACTGAACACAACCATCAGAAAGACTTCTGGCTTCTACTTTATAAAAAAAAATATGAGCCTAAATTTCTTGATGAGATATAAGCTGTATAATACTTGTTTAAACATAAATAAGTAAAATCATTTTTTAAAATAATATTATATTTGTTATCGTATAACATTTCGTGTGCCTTTTAGTTCCCATACACTTTAGTAAAGCAGCTAATAAATAGACCTAAAATTCTACTTTGAACCTTATAATTGAAATTATCGACGCTATTTCAATAGGTTTCAAGGTCGTGAGCGCATTCATTATTATACCAACAGAGCATTAAAAGTAATTCACTGCCTAATATCGATGTGACAAGCTGGTATACACTTGGTGGTTTCTTAGTGCTTACCTCTAAATGTTACCTGTTTGCATTCGGAATTTTTGATGCTATCTTGATGAACGTTTTTAGTTGACAGACTGAAATTGTAAAGAAAGTAGGAGGATTAGTATAAACTTTTTTTCTCCCCTTCCTTTTCTTTTATAGGTATTTGGTTATATGTTAATTTTTGTGGTTACATATCCTTTCCCTTCACCTTTTATAATTTTATTGTCTATCATTTAACTAGTTAGTCGCGATTCTGGATAATTTGGAGGTCATAAAAAGTATATGTATTATAGTAAGGCGAAATACATCAGCAGTTAAAAGTTGAGGGGATTCAAAAAATGTTGTACTAAGTTATTAGGTCGCCCCAAATTCGTTTATAATTGAACCAGCCAACGCCTAGCTTTCTAGGCCCTTCTTCATACGGCTTGTTTCATAATCCAACTATCCATTTATTTGATTGTTTTTGAACACTACCACATCCTCCCTTCGAATGTTACTGACCTTATATAGGATGGAGAATGTGGCGTTGTTAAAATCTCAAAAATGACACTAAATGTGCGTTTTGAATATGGTAAGGAAGGATGCTAGTGTATGCTGGCCTAGCTGTCTGTGGATACAGTTAGCAATTCACTCAACGATACAGACTAAGTTGTGTTAAAATTACGAGCACAGAGAAGATACAAGTCTCCGAATGCACACAGATCAATTTTTCAACCATCTCTATTTATAACTTTGACTTATTATTATCATAACAGTGACTTTCCTTGACTATAAAATGGAGGATAGGTGGCCTCGTTGGGATACTGCACCAATCTTAGATAGTCTTACTGTGAAGAAATGCATTCTTAGGGAGGTTACTAGATATGTACATCATCCCAATAAACATCTTGTTGGATAAGGATAGTCACTTACAACATCAACTGCTACGGCTATCTCACAGACATCTCAAATAGAACTAGATGGTGCTACGGACCCTAGTATCTTACTTCAATTTTACGGGACATTAGTTGCTACAACCAAAACTTCTCGTTATTCACAGATGCAAAGCGCAATGTTGTTCTTGGCTATTCATTTCACCTTCCTAACAAAGAATATTATTCGGTGACATTACTTTATGGAACATAACTGTTCTACGGAGTTCTATATCACAGTCTCCGTGTAGGCTTGTTCCCTGGAGTGACCCTTTAGTACCCATTAAAATAAACTCTGTCAGCAACCCCCAACCTATTGCTTCTGTCAAAATTTTAATGAATGTTTAAGCCTACTTGGCGCGAAACCACACTGAGGACTAGGATGACAATCGTGCGAATCATTCGACAACTCATTGTTTCCTGTGTTGTGGTAGCTCTAGTAACACTAGTGCCGTCGTGCTGTGAACACGAAACCCTACCACAAGACCATGAGGACTACCTAGTAGTCACAAACTCCCATCGGCCAGCTTGTTATTTAGAACCGAACTAAAAATATGTAAAGAATATACAATAGCTGCAGGGGTAAAGAAATATTATTACGACCTAACGACAGGTATGTGGTTGTATAAGATAGTAATTGATTATGTGGATCACTAGCCCGATTGGTTAATACGCATTGATCACTTCCTAATTTCATCCTTGATGTGATAAGCAGGACTTTAACCTCGTAGACGAGCTGTACCACCTGACCCTCAGTTCCATTAGCGCTAGGTATGTAACGAGCTAAGATCTTATCAGTGGATAAGTTACCCTTGAGGCGACATTTGAGAGGGGAGGATACAGGTGGTATCTACAGCTGCCTGCGGATAGTCAGTTTGACATGCTGGCACCTCGGACGTTGCTATCATCAGTATTCACTTATGTTAAAACAATACACCACTTTCTCTTTGATCTGAAGTGTGTGGGGGCGACCAGTACACACAGTAGTACAGTGTGGCCCTAACAACCATACAATATCATGCTCGTGAATCCAACCAACTTCCCCCCCAAACGTAGCAACCACATGCGCAACCTCACACGAGTTACGTGAAAATGTGGACAACGCACGCACGACCACACACATACAGATACGACTCACATTCTACACCCGACCGACTAGATTTCAGGAACCCAGTCATTTGGAAAAAGTAGATGGAATAGGCTGTAGACCTCTGTTAATAACCTGTAGAGGCAAATAATTCTCCAAATTGTTGCACACTTTCGTCATTGATGCAACTAGAGTTTGTTTCAGCGGACACGATTAGCTGAAGGCGCTCGGTTAGGTAACACGACCGACGCGACGCACCTGAGGGAGTAACTCCCTCCTCTGGTCAACTAGCACTAACGATGCCAGCCGTTTGCGCTCTACTTACAACCAAACATATCTTTCTTCCACCCATTATTATCTTCTGATTTCTTCCTATTCCTGCACACATATTTCATCGTTAGGAGCTACTCTCATTATAACACAAGCGTAACTTTGTCGTATTCATGGTGCACTTAAAATCCCAAAGTTATTATATGTAGTACAATATCATAAAATAAGCTACATGCGTACAAAACCAGAACATAATTTGTGCAACTTACTGAACCCAAGCATTGAGTTGGTTTGAAAATACTTTACACCAACAAAATAACATGTTTTCACTGACATTAATAAGAAAGAAAATATCGAACTCGAAATAAAATGAGATTTTAAAAAAAAATAACCAGCAGAAGCACATAAATCATAATTGCTGTCTCGTAGTCTACGCCAAACTGGATAAGCTCAAGTTGATGTTGCAAGTAAAAAGCGTTCCTGATCAAAACGGTACTGAAACTGGAGATTTACAAAAATAAAAATCATTAACTTTCATATGCACTCATCTGTTAGAATAAAATGTAGTGCACGTAATAACCCATATTATTTATTTTCTGTACTAAGCAATGGTCCTTTAGTAAAAAATAGAACGACATATTTAATGTACTTAACTTGAAGGTGCTACTCATGCTGGGCGATTAGAGAGAAGTGAGCTTTCAAAACAGCATTTTAGAGGGCTAGTTTAATCATTTTGGTTGTGAGTAGTGTAAACATTTCATCTCTATGATTGTTACATTCCTCTTACCTTATCTTCCCGTTCAGTAAATTTACTTTTAGTATATTGTTTCTTGCCATGAACTACAGTCAATTAGTTGTGTACAAGTTGTCCCTATTCGCTACCAATATTTCCTGTGCTGTAGAAATGTTAGATTCCTAATTGAGTTGTTGTGCGGTCTGATTTCATGTGTATATAAAGCAATGTCTGAAATATAATACGATTCTGTCTGGTTGGTCTATCGTCTAGTGTTCTTCTATCTCCGGCTTGGGATTGAGTGGGCACAGGGCAGGTACACCCAATTGGTGTCCGATAAACAAACCACTTTTCGCGTCATGACACTACTGAATCCAAAGACGTTTTTCTTTCGCCAATGTACATAAGCATGAAGACTTATGTTTTCAGTCATGTGTCCATAATTGTTTCGCTTTCTAGTGAAACACTCTCAATGCACATACATACATACTCAATTTCGATTACTACACATGATGGATTAGACGAAAAATACCCAGTAAAGTGTGCTTAATTACCACGATTCGAACGTACTTGTGGAATGCCGTGGAACTATTATCTTCCTGAGAATATAAACCATTATTATCTCTAGTTGAATTTGGTCTGACTGACCAAACGTAGAGCAGCGACCAACAACATTTTGTAAAGAAACGAAACGCATAGTATGCAAAGTATTAACTATATTATGTAGTATGATTCCAGTAAATTCCACAGTGGCAGTAACAAATATTTTGAGACATCTCTTTAGAATAAGCTACTAATAATGGTGGATCACTTGAAGGTTACGATTTCGTTAAATGTCACATAGCAAAAATGATGGCATGCTTAACAATTTACTATACAGAAGCATAAGCTAGGTTGAAAATACAGCAAGCAATTTGATGCTTAAAAGAACTACAAAACATGTCATGTTGACTGCAAAGGTTTATATAGATGGTGGTCTAGTTTTAGCAGTGAATTTAGTGAAAGTACTAGCCACAGTTTAGGAACACGAAGCCACTTCATCTGACTGACTTCCACAGGTTATCGTAACAGTCCATATGAAGGAAAAAAATCCTCCTGTGATTAGCACAAGGGAAACAGTTTGACCAACCTGGTGTCCACGACATAACTCTTTAGAATCTGATAATTATCTGAAGCCAGAGGACAGTAAACTCTAGGAAATAATGGCAGTTTCTTATTCTAAAATATAAGCACACATTTCATTTCGGTAAATGAATGAGTTTATCTTTTAGTGAACTATTTTCATGAATCTATTTCCTTAACATGAATTTTAACTTATTTTTCAAATCTAACATTTACTCTTGGTTTCTTTTTCACTCCGCGCACTGTTAGTACCCCTCTTACATTTGGTTATAGTCTTCTTGCTTCTTGACTCCGGGTGACGTAATTGTGATGGTTAGTCATAAGTTGCCTCAGCAACTGATTGTACAGAACAATCATACTTGGCGGGCAGTACGAACGTGTTATTTGGACTTTAGAATATTTAATAAGAACTTTGACTGACTTTGTTAGGTTGTGTCTTCATCATTCTACGTCGAGTTTTGGATTTAGTATTGCCGTCACCTGGCAATAGCTTCAGGCAGACATCTCCCCAATCACCCGCAAGATATTACTTCAGGAATGGTCCATATAACCATTATCATAAAGTCTAGTTCAGTCCGTTGACCAACCAACACGTAGTAAAGGTTCGTAGGGGTTAGTAACTGACGACATATCTGTGTGAATTCGAAAATATCACTTGGCTATTTTAAAATTCCAACATTCCAGCTAAATAAAGATGCCCATATGCCGAACAAGGGACGGTGATAATGCGTGACAACCTGCCGTGTTAATATACGCCTATGAACTCGAATGTATGAAAGCGTGTAAACCTCAAGTCCTGATCGTAGGCATCTCCAACCAAGTATCGCTGAAGTTATGTACAGGGAACTGGACGATGATAACAAGTCGGTTGAAGAGGTTGTTAAGCCTTAGAGACTAAGGTGGTTGGGACATGTGTTACGTATTCTAACCGCCGCCTATTTCAGTGTCGTATGCTAGTGAGTGCATCATTAACATGAAAGGTATGAACAGTTAAACCATGAAGTAGCATTAGATCGTTGGCCTGAGCTGTGTTGGTAGATGTAGATTACCAGGTTGGGGTCAATGAGATAATCGAAATCAATTTTCTCTGAATTATGAGTGACCTATCTCAAAACTGGTCACCGCGGCGCAGGCATATTCAACATTGATCATCCCTTAGATTTTTAGTAATATATTCACTCCTAGGTACTTTTTATTGAATCACATTCTGATATTCGCTTTATCTATTTCATCTCTTCATGCTAGTGTGGAATGGCAGCATGAACTACGTACATATATACCGGGATTAATGCATTAGACACCGAATTACATAACAATATTAACTGTCAATATAAAAAGTCACTTTGAAAAACTTCTTTAACTGGTACATCGTATGTTCACTGCTGAATCTGCCAGGTATGTTATATACTAGAAACGATCATCATTATGAATCTTTACCACTCCAGTTTATTTAAAAGTTGATTTGACGTATTTGTCGCTTCAACTTTCAAGATATATTCTAACTGGCAAAAATAATTTGGTCCAGTTTTTCTATTTACATCTACATCGCCATAACATTTTACAATTAAATAATTGGGACCACACACCTTAAAGAAGATCGAAAACTATGACATCATTGACCTGTGTTAACTGTGCAAAATTCATGAAGTCGATACTACTTCGCCAGCACTGTCACCGTTTTTGTGATGAACCGGTGGAAATAGTGAATATTCGATTACGAGAGGCATGTGTTTGTTGATAACAAAAACCATATCGAAATGTAAAGTCTGGGAGAATTGCTTGGCACCGTTATTACATGACGATCCGTTAAAGTTGAGTATGTGGAAAGCCAGTAAGAGTAACTATGTCCAATCCTTTTGAAATCTGGTACCTCCCAAGCTAACAATGCTCGGAGAAGGCTTGCTTTCGAAGAACGCTCTCTACAAAGGCTTACCTACATCTGGTAGCAACAGTGTACGTGTTAAAGTGTATTTAAGCACAGTGGTAGTCCAATTAGTGTTAGGTTCATGAAAATTAGTTTAAACAGCTCAAACAAATTTTATGAACCGATAAAACAATTTCTTGAAAGAATTGCAGACCCTACTAACTAATTTACATTAACTGCAAAATTTTAAACCTAATTGACAATTTCATATAAAATGTAAATTCAGAAAAAATGAAACTAAGTGGTTTGTAAAAATACAACGTATTGAGGTTACCTCGGAGTCGATATCGTCAGGTGACTTGTACTTTGATGCCACATTAACCTAAAAATGCAAGCGCAAAACCTGATTTATATTCATGTGATTTAAGAAGTTTACGTAATTAGAGGAAAATTTTAATTAAAAACAGGCCTAAGTTATGTTTACCGTAACTATATTGATTATAAGTAACTGGTACTTTCGTAGATGGGTTTTGTGGAGAATGCGGAAGCTTATATCGTTGAATAACAGAGGTTAAATACCATCGAAAACCATGAAGCACTGGACAGCAGTTTTGTCCTAGTATAGTACTCCTCGGGACCAGGACCTACAGGCTTCTCGGTGAACGCCTAACCACTAGACCACTAGGCTGGATCCTGCCCTCAGCTAAAATACGAAGATATGATGTCGTCAGTAAGTTATTGATGAGAATGAGTTTGACCGTTAGTCTGGGCTATATTGGTCTGTTTATTTTCTATTTTGTGCGTTGTCCGATAAGCCTAGGCAAATATTGAAGCACACAAACAGGAAAAAATGTCGGAGATGCTATTTTTGCTGGAGAGTGTCAACTTTAGTGTACTGAAAATATTGATAGTCATTTAATCAAATCAGAAACCATTTTTGGGCGATAAAATGTCTTCAAGAGTCTGGGAAAACCGGTTCTAGATACGAGCCGACACAGAAGGCAATTGAATCAACGTTCGTTGATATAACGGCAAAACAACAATTAAGTTTCAGCACAATGTATCATCTATCCAAATTATTACTGTCACAATTGTCGTTCGACTTAACTTGAGGTCAAGGTACAGTTGACTTAGCCATATCAGTTGTTGCGCCTACTTGACGTGACCTGGCCATTGATGGACCAATAAATTTCAACCTTGGATATGACATTTGTATTAATAATTCTCATGATTGTTTCACTTTTATCTTATTGCATAAGCACATGTCTGTTAGGCTGAACTATCATTTAAAGTTTGAGACTACTCATCAACCGTGAAAACCATGACTTTCCACCGACTCAAGCTGAAATTATTTAAATCTTAATACGAACAAGATAATGTTGAGTCAACAACTCATCATACAGTCATTTTCCGACTTCGGTCAAACTGTGATTTAGTACGACCCCTACATACAGTATAGTTAATGGTTTCACTGCTTTATACATCAAATTTGATCACTTATACAGATACTGATACAAAAATGTCAGGAAAACTAAATGAAAAGTAAGCGCTATAGTGAGTGATATTGAAGAATCTCGATTTAAAATGAATCAGATGTATAGAACTGCCTGATTTTTACTTGATGAAAATTCCCAGTGAGATTTGTTTCTGGCGCCACAAAATATGCACCCTAAATGACCAGTTCTCAAGGACACAATAAAAACGTATGAATACCCACGTATTTTTGTCTATGCGTTATCATCAATCCGAGTGGTGAACGATTCGTCGACTTCTCAATAGTTTTAAAGGTACAGCTGAGTCACTGAAAGCTACAGTGTAACCTCTGCTAAAGACAATTTATTTACGTTCGTTACTGTCACCCCGTAAGTTATTAATGCATAGACATTTTTAAATAGTCGTGTTGTAACACGATATGTCTGGAAGAAGACATAAGATTGGCCAATATCGTGTGACAGACATATGGCAAAGACTAGGTCTTATATATATATATATATATATATATATATATATATATATACATATATATATATATATGGTATTGGTTGTTATAATGCATGCGTGTAACTGGTTGGTTTCTTGATAATCAGTCGGATCTTTGTGCCTGCGTAATAGATTAAGGCAAGGTTGGGTGATAGTAGTAAGACATAGTACGGCGGATAACACTGGACACAAGCTAGTGATTATATCGGCCATCCCTTCTTCAGATACAACACAACACTTTTGAGTAAAGAATTTGAATCTAATTAAATATTTTATGAAATGTAAAAATATGTATAAATACTTGTTTTCTTGTTACATGGTTGGAAGTATTAAGTAAAAAATTCTGAACCTAGGTCTCATGCTTCTTGGTACTCATCGAGGTGTACCTACAATTTTAAAAAAACTGATGTTTTTCCTAGCGGATTAAAATCTGAATTCAAGTTGCATCCTAAATAGCTTAGTAGTGGCATCAAGGCATAAACTGGGTAACCTAAGTTCGAACTGATCAGAGAGCATCAGTTCTCTTAAGATTGTAAGTATGTTTAGCTGAGGAAAGCCAAATACTAAAAGGCGGACACCAAGTGGAATATCCTGTAGGTTACCTTCCTAACCGCTTACTATCAAAAGCACTTTGTATTGAGTTACCTGAACAAGTAAATAAATTGAAACCAGATTAATCGAATTCGATTAGTAGCACTAAAGGTTAGGTAAATATGATATTGGTCACCAATTAGTGACTAGTTAATGTGAATTTTTTCATCAGTGAAAGAAAACCTCACTACAGTTACACCACGTATGATAACAGGCTAATAAATCTAACTTTAAGAGCATGATTGGAAGATTAATACTTGAATATGTAGTCTGTAAGTTACCTGTTTATACTGATCAGATTTGTGGGTAACAAATGAAAAGGCTGACCACACTTTACTGAATGTCTGATTCCCAAGCCTAAGGTATCATCACAGCACGCCAAATTTATACGACATGATATCTATGTTAATTCAGTGATCTGAAGATAAAGCATTCATATCTAGACCTGAAAGTTCTATAATCGATTTCTAGTTGAGTTGGGAATGTACGCTACGATTGAAGTCTCATACTAGGATAAAACAGACATACAGTGCCTTCCGATTTTCAATGACTGTCTAACTGAAGTCAGTCTGTTATATATAATTACAAAACATTTGTTCATTATATTTGAATATAAATTAGTTTATACCATCCGTTGACTTACATATTTGAATGCATTTAGTCAGCAGATATGAGAGATAACAATATACCTTTTTCCGGAAAAAATGTTGTACTTACTCTGCATTCATCAGATCCATCTGCAAGAAAACGTTTGTTCAACTCGAAAGGAATTCCGGACAGAGCTGTAAAGCATATCAGAGTAGAATTAAGAAGCAAATTATTACTAAGACAATGGAAGTGTAAATAAAATTTAAGAAAATCAACAATTTACTATCAATTATGTGATTTGATACCATGAAGGTTAAGTAAGACTGTTACACGTTGATAAACTGTCAGTATTTAGTTATACTGCACCCCTCGCCTCTGTTTATTATACTTCAAAATATCGCTAAGGTCAGAAACATTATGATACGATCACAATGTGTGCGGAACAATGACTTACTGGATGAAGTATACAACTTTCAATAGGTAGGTCATACGTCTGAACCCCATTCCATTTACTCCACTTCAGAAAACCGAATAGTATTGTTATCCCTTACACAACTAAAGTGTAATTCAAAGCTGAGTACAGACACCTCTATTCGGTACCTTGGTGAACTAAGCAAATACGTCGAGTGAGAAATAAAACACCTGACAGCAGCAGTGTTTCATCTTCATTCTACAATTACAACAACTCAGCACCAGCACACAAGCTAACTGGAGATTTTATTCTGTTAAAATAGGAGAATAAATAAATTCCACTTGAAAAATAATCATCAATGGCGATTTTTCTAACTTACGAAAATAAAAATATTAACACTTTCTTACTATTAACTTATTTAGCAGTTGTTGGTTTGATATACCGGGCACCTAAAGAAGATTGATTATCTACGAGAACTATGCTTTAGAACATTATTTGAATTATTGTAACTGTGGATAATGTAAACATTTCGTTTCTATGACTGTTACGTTCCCCTTACCAGATCCTCCCGTTTAGTATATTTACTCTTAGAATATTGTTTATTACTATGATCTACAGTTACTTAGGTGTGTACAAGTCCCCATTCACTGCCACTATTTCGTCTGTTCTGTATCAATGTTAGATTCTTGATTGGTTTACTGTGTGGTCTGATTTTGTGTACATACAAAGGCATGATTGAAACACAATACGTTTTTCGTTCCCGATCCTGTTTCCTATTCTATTTTCGGGCTGGGGGGAATGGGCATAGGGTAGTAGCGGATTATCAACTAGGCACACCTCATTGGCGTTCGCTACAACTAACCAAATCTTTTCCTTGCATCATAACAGGGTTCATGCATTTAGCCTCAAGCTACATTCCAGATATCTGGGCTGCTGAAACTACCAAGTTGCGCAAACCAAAGAAGACGGAGCTTGAACTTGTGACCTGGTGTCTGAAATGCAAACATCTTACCACTGAACTACACTTCGACAGTAATAACTTCCAAACGAATCTTGTTTTGATTAAAATCTTTTGCTACCACTAAGACCCATATTAAACTGATTTTCAGCATTAATAAATTAGGAGTAAACAGGTAACTTACTGGTAGTTTTATTTTAAGGGACAAAACTTATGCTCAACAGTATGTTATACAATGTTTAGTCGGTTTATTTATATCCACATAGATATCGTAAGTGAAAATCACTCTATCATTAATCTCTTCTCTAGAAAGAAATAAACTAAAAGTTGTAAATGCAGACTGCTAAGAAATCTCATTCTGAGATGAAACTGTTGTCCTAGGCCTAATGGCTTTCACTTGTTGTATAGGTTAAGTCAGTCCGTGATATGAAACTGTAGGTATTATCATGATGGAGTCCTTACTAATGCATGATCAACTCAGGTACTCATCGAGATATGCTGGATTAGTCCATTAACAGCTAATCAGTACTAAGGAATAGGCTGAGAACATACTAAAAGCTTCTACCGTGGAATTCTATACAAACTCCTTATTTTAGCTACTGCGTGCTTTGTTGTTCGGATTTATTAGAGTACATATGTATTGTCCTCTTCCGTTAAATTTTTGTTCTGATTTAAGTTAAATCAAGTGAAGCATAGTGTTCGACTGAATATTCAGTGAGAATGTAACAAAAAGAAATAAACAAAAGTGTTTCAAGGAAAATTGCATACGATGTACTGTTCCACGTCGTGTTGTAGCAAATGCTTCATAAGCTGAAACTGAACTTGACGTCGGAGATAAAAAAGGCAGATTCGGATATAAGTGATTTTTATCCGGAACTGTTGATGATCGAGATGAAACCGAAGGTGGCATTGATTTTATTTGGGCACTTGATCTCTCTGAAGAGGTATTAGGCAAACCAATATCTGTCTGTTTGCAATAAATCTGCAGTGAATTGATTTCCCTGGTGAAATAAAAAAAAACATAATGGAAATATCAGTTGATTAGTAAACAGAAATCAATTGTAAAGAATAAAGTAAGATAAATATACTGACAGGATTTGATTGTGGTGTATTGTCTGAGTTTGGTGGTTAAATTGTAGAGCTTCTGTTGCTATTCTGTGTATTGCCAATGCTTGCTTTATGCAAGAAATGAGTTGCTTGACTATTACATAAGCTCCAAATTAGTCTGTTTTGATGAACTTTTCTGTAAATGACTGTCTTCATAGACTTTTTCGTCTTCATTTGTGATTGCATTTCTGTAGACTTTCCTATTTCATTGACCTCTGGTAGCATGACTGGTTAGTCTTCACTAAATAGATTGACAAATAGAATCCATCATAATGTGTCTATTGGCTTCAGATTAACCTGAATACTATGCTTCTGAGAATGTTCTGATATTTTTGGATTTCTTCGACCTAGAAACACATCAGAAATCACTACAAGGATTTTAAAACCTATCAGAATCGAAACTGCTTACAAACTCAATAGAATCGTTCTACTACATTTTTTGCAGACTAGAAGACACAACAGATAAAGGAGACAAATATCAGTATTAAATTCTGCCAACTGAAGTAAATACTATAGTCAACAAATAAACCTTCCCCCTCTCCTCGCCTACATTCTCACAAATACGAATACAAACTAACAGTGTATTATTTTGCAAGGTGGCTGTTGTGTAGATGAGGCACTAAGTTGATGTCAGGTAACAAAAAATATGGTTAACGGATCAACATTTAATTAAGCTCGATTCTTTGTGTATCAGTCAAATTAAATGAATTATGAATTTAAAAAAATCACTTGCATAAATTTACAATGTGATAAGAGGTTAATAAAATAAATCAATGCAAAATCTTTTGCTTATTTTTTGAGTAATTGTATTTCTAGGAACATGATATCCCTAACACCTCTCCATCTTATTAAAAATAAATATAATGTCAACGGGAAGTTCACGACGAATGACTATTTAACAGTACAGGTCACAGTTATCTTCGGTAGGTCTCAGATAACGGCATCTTCACCTCCCGATACTGAATGAATTGTTTCACATATTTTCCACGTTTAATTACGCTAATATCGTTGTCTTAATTGCCAATTGTTACTGAAGTATTGATATGGAATTTATGCCATTTGTTTCTATACTGTCTCATTGGAAGACGAGTATAAGATTTTTTATTAGGCTCCCTTCCATCTCTTTAGGCTGTAAACCAGGTTTTGCAATGACTTCAACGTGAAAAAGGCTTGGTAAAGTTTGTAGTAATTTGATGTGCTTCGAAAAACCAATGTATTTCCTCGGCGAAAATGGTTAATTATTTTGTAGACATGTAAGATGCATCAGAAGGAGAATCTTTTGGGAAGAACATGTGTGAAAATGTAGACTTTGGAATAGTTATTTCCTTAAAAGATAAGAGAATGCTAATAATCAGGTTGTGACGAAACATGACGAAACACATTCATGTGAAACCGCTTTGAGTCTAAAAGATGTGAGATGATGTAGAGTTTATACGGAATGACAAATCTGAAGTTAGCACTTGCATTGATTTTGGAGACATATGAGATGAATTAAGATTAATAGAAAAAGAATCTAATAACCATTTACATGTTGACTTCTGAGACGTGAGGGGAAGTAGAGTTCACAGGTAATGAATAATTTGAATAAACATGAATTAATATGATATGACATCACTAGTATCAATCCATAAAGGCAACCATGAACGTGAATTAAACTGAAAAATGTCAACATTCTTGGTTGAGAAGATTCGAAGTGCCAGGAAATTTCCGGAAGCGTGACTTTTAGATCAATCTCCACTCAATAGGCAAGTGAGCGCAAGCCCTATTTGTCAAATCCATGCGGAAAAGGTCAACCTAATCAGGTAACCAGTGATCAATAAAACAAGACCCTAAACAGGAACTCAAAGACAAAGCCTCTGAAAACAATGGTTCACAAATAAAGTTACCAGAACAAAATGATATACGCTTGTAGATGAATTCAACAATTTACTTTTACATAAAGTAAGTGCTCACGACGATATACACAATGATAGCAAGAGCTTGGTGATTAAATCACCTAATTCGGAAAACACGACATGACAAAGTATTAATAACTACTCATCAGCAATTATCCTTAATGAAATATTACTGTGATCAAGTGTAGTTTATGTACACAACTCTGCATCAACTCAATATATATTTGAAAGGATTTAAACTTTTGATCGAATGGCATAGATAGTTAAGTGCTTTAACAACTAGTTAGTCAAGGTAAGAGACGTGTCAATAACGGGTGATTAGATTTCACTGTGTAATCGCTGTTGGGGAATTAATTTCCATATCAGGAGTCAACAAGAATATTTATTCTTAGTCAATTAAATCGGTGAGGATCAAATGTAAAACCTGGCATATATATGCATCACTCCAAGTTGCTACACTACATCAGTACAGCAAGATGAACACTGAAAACGATTAAACATGAAGAATATGATTAGAAAAGCAAAATCAATCCGTGGAAAGGTAAGAAATAAATCTAATGCTGACGCATAATCTAAACGAAAACGAACAGTGAATGCATCTGCGCCAACGAGATCGGTTTCGAGCTATGTTACCCAAAGTCTTCAACCACTGATTACAATAATTGTGTGGACTCCAAACAGGTCTTACTGACCTATCAAAGTGCCTAAGAAAGACAGTCAATAGCTGCATGGTAATCTTCGCTAACCTTAAGTTGAAAATAGTAATTCATGAAAGTCAATAAAGTCGTATACATATACATCACTAATAGAATATGTGACTACAATTTCTCATAGTAGCCGACTTATAGCAATACTTGATTATTTACAGCATTGTTTCACAATAGAATACAGTTTATAACTTTCGTATTTACTTTTTAGAAGTTTTTATATTATTCATTCACAAAAGATTCGATTATATCTCGAAGTTTTTATACGGTTATTTATCTAGAAAGTTTGTAGATGGAAGAGCTACATTAATTTACAATGCTCTCAGCATTCAATATATTGTACCCGACATTTTCAAACACGTCTCAGTTAATCTATCAAACGAGTACACTGTACACTATATTAGAGCGTAGTTTTCAACAAAGATTGTATTTCAAATCTTAACGTTTACTATATTTGTGTTATTTCATCTGGCACACCAGGGTGTGTTACATGGCATATTTATAAAATACAGTTGTAAATAACTTCAGACTTTAGAGCAAGTTACACAGTGAACATTGAAAACTTTGCCGACAGCCATAAGTTTTTTACATTAGATAGTGATTTCGAGTGTTATTAGAGGCATGAAAACAGTTGTTCACACCGTAAAAAAGTTCTTATTGAGACACCTAAAAATGAACCGGGACCAAGGGTGATCTTGATGACCTGAGAGTGTAACAGCAATGTCCAAGATATAATTGCTTGAGGGGTGACTACATACGGCCAAGTTATCAGTTGTTTTAGATGTGTTAGCCCTATCGTGTAGAAACTTTACTGTAAGAAATGGAAATCACTGGGTTAAAGTGAAATGTACAGTAATATATGCGACCTTACATAGCCTTACCATCTTATGTGGGGAGGCAACATCACTCTAATAATGGTTACTTGGGGAAAGCGCATTGATCCCATCATATCTCTGTACATTCGATAAAACAATTTTGCCCTGACCTGTTTTTTACTCCTACCGCACATCAACCGAAATGCCTCGAATAGAATAAACGTTCTTGTCAGTACAGCTTGACTAGCTTGTCATAATAGGCGAACTCGACCACGGTCGGAGCTCGATCTTTATGAGTTTACATTTTTGAGAAATATTACGGAATGTGAAGGCAATTTGTTAGCTGTGCATCAAACTAATTAGAAAATATTAATAGTTAGGAATGACCGTTTGTCATTAGAAGACAAAGACAGTTGCAAAAAAAACAGTGAAATATCGTAAATTAAAAGTGATTGACTTCATTTGGATTATGAAATATGTGGACCCTCTGTATTCGGGTCCCTAAGAAATTTGACTGGCGTGAACTAATGACGTACGAAAAAAGTTAATGTTCAGCAATCCTAACTACCATTACTTACATGATAACAAGAAATAAGCAAAAGCAAGAGCGTAGATTAACCTAGTATCATAGTCGTTCAGCATCACATCTTGTTGTATTCAGACTGTCTTTGAGATGTATTACCCAACATAACATTCATCCACGTTATCACTATTTAAGGTAAGTAAATAATAACTGAAAAGAGAATTTATGCATAAAAGAGTGGTACCTTTCCTTAACATATATTCTGCGCAAGCACATCGCAGACTCATACGATATTCAGTGGTTCGGTGTGATACAAGGTTCTGAGGTGGGGTACCACATCATATCTATTGTCGATTCGTGAATGATCGGGTAAAATCTGTTTCAGATTAAGGCGTAAACTCCACTCGATCATATCAATTTATAAATACTGCTCTCATTTTATTTAATTTAACTTCTCATTTACTATATCAAAAGGTAACAGTTTTAGTGGGTAGTTAGTTAGACAATCATATATGATATTTTAAAGGGTTTACTTTAATAAAAATGACATAACACATAGCAGGTAATTAAAATAATACACCTCCTACCCAACGTGTGAATAACCAGGAGCTTGAGTACGCGGACGACTATAGACACAAACTCTAGTAATTGCACGCGGAGTTGTACAACGAGGTGAAAATTTAGCACAGAGAACTTTTCGTTTTAAGGCACGTTCACCTAGGCAAAAAGCGGAAGAAAAATAAAAGGGGTGAATAATTGCAAGTTAGAAAGTTCCATTGCCTATAGTTTCCAGTAATATGCCTTTTAACTTTTATCCAATAGCAGTTAACTCTATATATTCTTACCTGTATCCGATGAAATCTTGGCACACTGCTTCAAAAATTTAGCTTGGCTTCCTTTCAACCGTTAGATAAGAAGTAAGTGTGCATACATACGTTTTCATTTCCTCTACTTGAACCATATTATCAGGATTTAGTCATTTTAGTAGCCTACACATTACCCCAACATTTTTGTCAATCACAGTGTGAATCTCATGTAGCCGTGTTGATATTGTGTGGCAAAGTATTTGTGCCAAGCTCTACGTTGATTATGACTGATTAGCTTATTTATGCCACTGACGTTTACAACTATTGCATATAAAAGTATTTTATGGAATTACATTACGCGCTTCAGATAGTGACCAGTGATAGGGTTTAGAAATAGCTTATCAGTAGGATGTACCAGCATCTAGATCATAGGTGTTTATGTTCTCATTTCAACTTTTGCTGTGCATCTTGGTTTACAACACTATCAGCATTATCTGCTAATAAGTTAGTGAATTATCATAATAATCACTTCTTACTTCACAGTGCCTATGAATTTTTCCATTGCTGATATAAGGTAATAGATTAAACAGCTTCTATTTTAAACTTTATTTATCTATTCACAAATAGCTTGCGTCAAAGAAAAAATTAGATCGGATTAGATACGATAAGGTAGAGAATGTTGAGAACCTTTATTATCGATTCTTGATGCTTCATTATAGGCGATACTATACCTTTACTCAAAAGACCAAGGTAAGGAATTTAAGCAGTACTAAATACTTCCTTTTACATATGGATAAACAAGGGGAGTTTATGATCAAATAATAAGCTGATAAGTAAAATCAAAATTTAATCAAACACTAAAAGGATGAGACTACTTAAGGTAAACAATATTGTAGAAAATCCTTGTAGTTATGAATATGCAGCCGTGGTTCCTTCAAAAAGTGAAGATCGTGGGGAGTTCACTCGTTCAAAAACTTTGATTTGCTATTTACCGAAGTGATAGGTAAAAAATGCTCAACCCACAAATTAGGGAAATTGGAATGTCAACGGGGTTTGGATCCCGCCTTTGACTGCTGCAATATGAAGTCCAGTAGAAAATCATTGTCATCTATTACTAAGTCCTTACAAATATAACAAAGGCAAATAAAATGGATTTAAATCCACGGTGACCTACCTGTGTCTGTTGTATTATATACCGCCTGATGATTTGCTGGAATATGATCACCATCGTCCACCAATACCAAATTTACAAGCACTGGTTTTTGTGCAGCCTTTTATTATGGAAGATAATGTCAACAAAGATATGATGAATAGAACCACTACATAATATAACATATGTATAAGTATATATATACCGAATAAAAAAATCTGAATCAGTGGTAGAGAAGTGGTTTAGTGGTTAAGATGTTTGACATTCAATCAAAAGATGACGAGTTCCAGTTCAGCTCCATCTGAATAACCTTACTGGTCATTACACTTAAAATATGATACGAAGCCAGACACGTATATCTGTACTTAGTAGATAAATGAACTAAAAGTTTGAATAATTTAAAATTATAGACCGTGCCAAAAAATGTGCTTGCAGCTTTTAGTACAGAGCATATAAAATGGTCAACTTTAAAAGCTTCAAACGAGATAAAATGTGAAAACTGACGTGAAATTACTTGAATAAACCCTAGAGCTGCTACACTATCGAAACAAAAGTATGTCACACTTCGACAAGAAACCCTAGATCGTGAGACTGATACTTGCTAGTATAATGTACCAACAATCTTATGACAATAGATACTCTTTGTACAATTCGAATCTGGGTTGCAGAACTGCACAGTCTGAGGCGTTACTATTGAGGTATTGACCTGAAGGACCGCGATATTTGGGTACAATAGATAACGTATAACCTAGCTTTAAAAAATATAAGATACAATTTCTGTACTTCACCTACTTAAAGCAAACTGCATGAAATTGATAAGGAAAATCAATGAAGCATTACACTTACACATGTATTTATATTTTCTGAAGTGTAACATAAGTACCGAGTTCGCCGTGACAGGAGACCTGAAGACCACAAACTGGCATCTTCAGCACTATCTGCAGTTCGAGATAACTGGAGAAAACAAATCATAAATTCTAAAACATTAGGAGGCCCTTAGTTTAGAAAACTATAAATTTGAGTAAATGAAACGAAGTTTATTTTATGACATTAGAATAAATCAAGAAGCCATCACAACGAAGTAGCATAATGTATTACTTTGAGATAAAACACCTCAGTGTATCATCAGGCAGAAGCAGTTGCACTCAGATAAGACCATGTGCTAAAAGCATATTCCTGCAAATTAAAACGTTACATTATTTGCTAAACTACTAAATGACAATAGTAATTTATTTTAGGACATTCAATGTGCTACACCTACTTACAATCAACTTAAGTAAAGCTCAAGAATTAGAAAACCATGCTCACACAACACGACTCTCTAGACACTAGATACCCGTGGTGTACTATATCTATGGCTAATGAATTATTTACTTATTTGAATACAAAAGTGGGCACAACTGGACACTGAAAATGAATCTGCCGTACAATTAGAAACTTGGTGTTGTGAAGAGAGGAAAGAGAAATGACAGCCAAAATCAAAAGACCAAAATTTAACACAGCAAAACAGTTACATAGTGAGATATAGTTTGGGTGGAAATACAACCTAAAGGACTTCCTTCAATTGAGGAACGTCAACTTACATTTATAGTTTACCAACTTTCATTTTAAACCGAAAGCATTGAGTTATTGCGTGCTAAAAAATAATCTGCATCAGAAAAGCAATTACAGGTGTGTGAGAATACTAGTTCAAACTTATGAAAAACGACCCATATGCTCATAAAAAAAGATTGGAAGCATCACTAAATAACAATAATTGGTCTCCCCAAAAAGAACAAAGTTGTATGTGCACTAGTCAGTACTGATACCAACACTGCAAAACCCTGGGTTCATACAGAGTACAGAGATAATAAATTAAATAGAAATGAAACAGGAAGATAAAGATACGACCTACAGAAACAAATACTAGGTCTGAATCTCAAAGATGCAGTTACTAAACAAGTATGTGACCGTGTTTACGGGATTATGAATTTAAACTGCTTGAAATGAACATAACCTATTAATCAAGCTCATGTTTACGCACTCAATTCTCAGTTACATCTTTTATGTTAGGTATGGTGACTATGCAAAAATTATTAGGGGCAGAGTTCAAAGTGTAACATCATAATCTTTCACATAAGAGATGCGTTTAATGACTATGTATATAAATGCAAAGCTCCTTAGGTATCACTTTGCTCTACAATGTTCTGTGACATACGATTGCGGAAAGAGTGAAATTGACCTAGTAACCTACAATTTTAACATTGGTCATAATGCCATTTAATGATTCTATCGACTAACAATGGTACATGTGATACCGGAACCTTTATTTTAGACAAACCTTTGCTTAATATCACGGTAGGCAAAACGATGACAATCCGATGTAGCTGACCACCTCCGCCTTTATTTGACTGAGTTTTAAAGACGGTAAAGGATGAAAGCTGTCGAAATATGATTTTTAAAACATGATATAGCTACACAGGCGATTGTTTTGTTTGGGCGACACCAACCGAGTCATTATTTCCTAGGCATATAACCCTAGATCATGATACTACATACACGGTGCTGCAACCGAACGTGAACAATCCTTCTAAGATAATTTCGATCAGACGCAGTCGCTGGGTGTCGTCAGTTCAGACACAGAATCTTCACTAACACTAACAACAACTGATCTTATCGACGAGCTGCATACGCAACCAAACTCAAGTTGTAACAGTCAAAAATAGCCCCCACCCGTCCGCTAGCACAAACTGTTCTGATTTCAACTATAAAGTGACACAACACAAAACCAGTAACAGAAAAATAGGTACATTAACTTTCTTTTATCTTACTCTAGTCCTTGAGTTTCAATATTCATTTATAAAGAGCTTCTTTTTCCAATGCATACTTCTTTTCCAATATCAACAACATTATTGTTATTTCGGCTCACTTGTTCGTTTTCTCAGGCTTCATGGCGATTATGGCTACATTCACTACACGTCCGTTGACCTTAATATCGTACGGTACGCTGGTAGAATGCTATTACTACGTACCTCTGTATTCACTTTCTACACCTTTTATTGTCTATGCTTATAGTATCCACCACTACAAAATACTGCTAACATTATTACATTTTTCTGTGCGAGTTCAAAAATTGGACTAAGGTTGAATGCAACGTCCGCTGTCAGTTATATCATTAATATCTCTTAGCTTTAAAACGCAGGCGACAAAGTTAAATCTATAAAGTGAAGTAAACAATTTTCATGTTGACTACAACGGAACCACACGAGTGGATAAAGTAAAAAAATTTATTACTAGTCTCATAGCGGACACAGTAATAAGTGGAGCCTTTCATATAAATAAAACTAGCTCCCAGAACATAAAATTCGTATCAGAACAACAAGACTGCCAATCAGGATTAAGACGATTGAGGACTCTACACTGCTATAAAAGCAAATTCCAGCTGCGTCTTAATAAAGCAGTTGTAAAGCTAGACTTGTGTCACGTAATGCAAACTGAATTTCGCATCTGTTAAGAGATATAACATTGTTTCCACTACGGGGGCTTTCGCCACAATATGTACATATACATTTTTGTCACAGATACGTATAGTGGGTATCGTGACTTACGATTTCATATTTTTGTTGCTTGTTTCCAGTCTGCGTAACAAATCCAATCGCTGTTATTACACAGGATGAATCAGGATCACCGTTAAGGCTCATTATGACTAATGTTACGCTAACTTCAAATCAGGCAACTGTAACCAATAGTTAATATCCTTGCCATATACAATATCTGTGCGATAAGCCAATAAGAACCATATCTTCAAATTTTTTAAAGCTGCTCAAGCAACTGTCATCAAACGACTGAAATCAAGCGTATGTGTCTAAAAAGAAACAGTTATAAACCTTTCTTTACCGTTGTGACTTAAATTTTATGTTATTAAACATTCGTTATTATCCCTTCTCTACATTTAACTTATTACGCCAACATCTTTTTTCGTCAGGTCAAATTTTACTTTTCCGTTACATCACTGTTTTCAGAGTGTTAAGTCTAGCTCATTTAATTGTTCCATCATGTCACGTTTTGAGTTTAATAACTGAACCTAATCCACATTATTCTCAGGTATTCCCAACCGTCTCTTAATTTTACTGTTGTGTAACCGCTTAACCTCTGATCGCCACTTTGTTTTTTGGTACTTCTGTTTGCATCGGATATATATTTACAGAATTTTCCCCAATATCTTAGTTATGTTCACATATCTAACATGTTTACATAATTTTGATTTCAACCAACTCCAAACGTTCTCATGAGCATGTAAAACTTTGTTCAAAATAATAATTTTGTAAAATAATATTCTAGGTTGCATGCAGCTGATGAAAAACCAACGAAATAAAATGCATTCATCTTATTCTGCTCAAATATTTGTTCTTACTTTTTTGAAAATGATAAAAGGAACAATCTGTGTAAAATCAGAAACCAAACGATTTATTTACGATCACTTCTCGAGATTCGTCGTTTGGTTCTTGTTCTCTGGTTTCGCCCAATTATAAGGTACCACACGGATGCTCTAGTCCTGGTAGTTTGACTGGTTATTATTTCTTTATGATTACGTTATTGTTATTTTTTATAAATTATCGTAGATTAGTATCCGTCCCTTTTTTAGTAGGAAATAATCCCCAAAACAAATAGCTGCATAGGCACTCAACAGTGATACTGACCATGTTTGTTTTAGCGGACACGACTAGCTAAAGGCGCTGGTTACGCATCAGCACCAGATCACGACACGACACAATGTAGGATGCATCTGTTTCTCTAGTTAGCCAGCCTAGACGTTGCTATTCCACTGACTCTTCACTTATGATCAAATATTACTTCTCTTCCATCCCTCATTGCCTTCTAACTTATTCTCATTCGTACGAGTCCAGTCGTTAAAAGTTGCTCTCGTTATACGATAAATGTAACCTGGTCATATAATGGGTGCACTTCATTATGTACAGAGTTCAAGAAAGTCGATCTACGACTAACGCTTAAAAGATTACCACAAAGTAAATAACGGTAGAAGAGACTGGGTTAAAAGATTGGTAAGGTAAAGTGTGATCAGAATGTGAGTAAAATCAAATAAGCTAACAGCAAGAGTTCAACCTTTTCCACTGGGTTTGTGATATGCCGTGTTACAGGTATAACAAATTCTTAATGCAGAGTGGTTGGCCCTCGCCTGTGTAAGTGAACACGGAGTTGCTAGCATTCGCTTGTTCGGGTGTCCGGGAGTTTTCAGTAGGCTGACCACAAACCCACAGACTCAGCATGTAACGAACTGGAAGTTCATTTCCAAGAATTGACAGAGCTCGGAAGAGTGTAGAAAATTTCTGGATCTAAGCTTGTTAATAAATCAGTCTTGTGAAGAAAGTGAAATTTTGTTTAACTTGTCTGAAGGCGCAGCAATCGCTCAATTGCTCAATTTCAGCCGAAATCACCCATTTTTGCAGCAACCTCGTCAATAGAGTTCCAATCGAATAAACTGCATTAATGAAGTGTGGCAGTAATGTTTGTATATTTTATCTACAGCAACAATTATCAGGTTATGTTGTATTTCAAATATTAGATAGTATTTATTCATTGCATTTATATAGACATTCAATAGATTGATAGTGAACAAAGAATGGTCTCGTAACAACCAGTCCCCAACGCCGCAAATGCGAAACCGCCGCCACGCATCTATCCACTCATGGTCACAAAGATGTTATTTTGAGGAAATTCGAACCACGATGACGATTATCTTGTGCCTGATTTTTTTGTACACGCTCATTAGTTGTCACATTAATAAACTATATTTGTGCTTCATTCTGACTTTCGATATATCCTGACTGTTGAATGCTTTATATCAATGTTATTCAAATTGATAACAAAACATATAGTTATAACATATCAGTCGAATTATATAGCCTTCCCATAACTGCAGAGTTACTAGGTCCTCGTCCACTCATAAATACTGAGGGGGATTCATGAAAAGTTGTCCCAGTCACAATTTACGACTTTCCAAATTCAGAGGATACTTATACGCCATCAATCAATGGTTCGGACGTGACGTCAATTGAAATGAGTTTGTCTAAACGACCTCACACTGAAGGAAAGAGAGTTAATTTGGTACTTAATACAGTAGATTTGTCCGAGATGTGGTCCTGAAATACGTTCTTTGACTTGGCGTCTGACTGTTAAAATCGTGGTTACAAGTGCATGTGCCCACAAGACATGTAAGACTAATAGAAGTATTGATACGTGGTTACTGTTCAAAAGAAGCCATATCATTCTGACCATACCTGTAAACGAGAATGCTCCCATTTACAGATTGCTACTTGAGAATAAAATATTATTATTACTTTCAGATCAGCGTCAAGCCACACTTAACTGACTTACACACAGTGGGTTGGAAAATCAGAATATTAAGTTGTTGTTTGGATACCACGTCTCGGAGACCTATAGAGTTATGGAATAGAGGTTTGCACACGGCTTCTAACTCTATGCTACCAGGATATCAGTGAGTCGTTCAATAAGGGATTTAGCCGATTCACATATACAAGATTTCTGTACTGCAGTGAGTTTCGCTTGGGATATTCAGTTAATGAAAACAAATATGTATGACGAGTAGTTTACAGATCAAACTGGAACCAATGTTTTATGGTCAATTTGGGTTATTACTTTAGTCAAGTTAGTGGAGAAATCGTGTAAATATAACAATGGTCATTTCTCTATATATTACCTATGTAAAAATGAACAGAAGTTCTTGATGTGTGTAGAAACTTAGCTCTTAGATGAAGGGTTTCAGACACACCACGATTTGTAGACGAAATATAACGAAACTTTCTTGTAACACAGCAATGGGATATGTATAGCCAGTTAGAAGCGACACGTCAGACAAGTGGTACTTACCTATTATTTCACTGTTAATCCAAGAAAACCAACGGAGGTTAGAGTGAGGTTTAATTGCTTTAAACAGCATAATGGCCTCATTGATTGATGTATTGTTAAGAGGACCTAACTGAATATCTCCTTATTTTATTTTAGTTTAATCACAAACGGTCTCTCTGGACATAATTTTTGTAAAGAAACCGCATTGGGTCTCGTCAAAGAAGCATAAGTATGTATTGGTTAAAAGGGCTTTACATAGAGAAATAAGCCTCAAAACAAAATACCAATATGCATTGTTATACATCTGAAACAAGACATGTTGATAAGGCTACGTCAGTTTCAGTTCCCCGTGGCAGCAGATAATAAGGAAATATTTCTACACGTCAAGTTCCTCAAAGAGGACTGAGATTGCATGATTCTCCTGTGGTAGGAAGATGATTCAAGAAGAAGAGTAAAATAACTTGGAATGTCACTCCATCCATTTGGTGCTAACTGTGGATTCCGACAAGCTGTATTGACGTTCTGTTCAGGTAACTCAAGACTGTAGGTGTAGTCGATAGGTGATTTTGTGTTGACGATTGTCTAGCCTCGCTCGAGAAATTTGTTAATACACATTCCTTCGTAGAGGAAATCAAGGGAACGATGTCAAAAGTTGGCTTTCAAATAACCAATATTTTCTCAGTATTGACGGAATGTTAAAATGTATTAAACACCTAGACCAAACACTGATGATGCAGGTTGTCCAAAAGTTTGTTATAGATGAAATGCATCTCAGGGTCGAAATGGAACGTAGTCGGAGTCGCGGTGATTTTTGCGGTGAGTAAAGCTAAAAACCAATAATTTATTGCGACATGCTGCTGTGTCCTTTTTCACTAATAGACGCTTTGCCATCTGTGGTATCATTTATATTGCGCTAATGTCTCAGAAAATGTGTTTAGAACGAGGTGGGGTCGGAATAACCCTTCAGGCTAATCAGCGACTGATCGTTAGATGAAATGGATCTATAACATTAACTATATACCCTAATATCAGTGCCCCGCTCTTTGAAGGCATGAAGCCATTAATCCAATAATTATGGATGACAAAATTTGTGTAGGTAGATGTTTGAACTTTAGTATATCTACCGGATCAAAATGCCTAATTATTTTGCTGAGTGACTTGGTTTATAGCCTATGGAAGTATTGATAGTCGTCAATCAGAAATGAAATAAAATGTGAAAAACGTGTACAAAACACACAGGCAATTCAGTGGACATATTTACTGTATTTTCAAGGAGCTTGAGACGACAGTGGAGTTTGTATTTCTGTGTTGTTTTCATTATTAGAAGTTCGTCACAATATATTATTACTCAGTTGAAGGTAGAACACTAAGGCAGTATTAATCAGTGAGTAGTTTAGATTTATCACATTAAAACGACTTCTCTGGAGTATTGCTTGGAATGACAATAGATCGGCTGCGTATGTTGGAGGCTCGAGGAGATGCCATGATATAAATTTAAGTGGGAAACATCTGGCCTTATTACAATGTGTTGTCTTTGAAAGTTGCTTAGGCCTGAAAAATGAGTTACGAAACTGTTTTGGCCTAAAAATGAACAGACAATGTTCATCGCTTAGCAAGCACGCTTTCTGTTAGGTATAGACTCAAACATCATTATGAGAACCGTTACTTACAGTATTGTGAATCACCAAAAAGAAAGGGAACTATTGACCTCAAAAATGTAAGTGCAGTCGCCTCAGATATGATTAACTTACCCAACTTAGCCGAAAATGAAGACGGTTGATAACAATAAGTTGTAGAAAGGAAGGGAAGTTTGGACATCTACAAATCGGGATAGTTGAACTTAGTTTTGGCGCTAGCTTTTCGGGTGGTGTCCTTAATCCATGAACCAAATAAATTCTACCGCCTAATAAATGAAACTCGCCTTAAATTTAGAGGATTCCTTCTCTGTGATATCAAGATTTCAAGCACCATACGGGTCCGCAATTCCAATTATTTTGCTGATGTTCCTTCCTATTCTCTTATGTAACTATCATACTTTAGTAAAATCTAAAGAAACACTAGTTATTTTGTCCGGATAATCATATTGCAGAACCCACTGTGATATGAAGCCCATCGTAAATTCGGACGTCACTTCAAATATAGATTTGTC
The DNA here is from genome assembly GCA_034768735.1 of Schistosoma mekongi. Classification (NCBI taxonomy): domain Eukaryota; kingdom Metazoa; phylum Platyhelminthes; class Trematoda; order Strigeidida; family Schistosomatidae; genus Schistosoma; species Schistosoma mekongi. Next base: position 78,049,422 of record CM068306.1, on the reverse strand, counting down.
TAAATACAGAGAAAATAACACTTGGAGGAAAAAAGGGTTTGCCAGAAGATACCGTTTTTATCGAAACCAGAATCATTATTCATTGATTTTTTTATTTAAAAAAAATACTGAATCAATGAAACATTTCTTAGTCGTATAGTGGTTGATGAGAGGGGAAACATTTCATGGGATGAGGTGTCTTTTGAAATATAAGTTACTGATTTGGGCGTGTCACTTTGCAAGATTGATCCTGCCCATCGAACCTGTTTAATAGAATGGGGAATCTCTCTAGTGTTTGCTTGTGACTGCGTCATCATCCAATCCAGTGAACGGTCAAGAAAGGACATGGGGTGACTCATTATCCAGATAGGCTGGTTTTATTTTATGTTTACTAATAATGATCGTGTTATCATTTTTTTGTGTGACGAGGCATTTTGATTTTTGTAGCATCACTTTGAATGACCCCTCAAAGAGTGGACTAAGAGCAGATTTTACTATATCATACTTTATCCAAACGTTAGTGCATGTATCCAGATGTCTGGGTGCATATACAGCCCGTGACTGCTCACGGATGGGAATAGACTTACGTTCACTCCCTTGGTTTAGGATTAGACTGATATAGGTGGCTTAGTTGAGTTTACTACCGTCAGTGTCAGGACAAATAAACTCACCAGAGTGTCCTGATGTCATTGTAGAAACCAGTTCTATTGCTCAATATAGAGTCAGTCTTGACCGCTTTTTTATACTTAACAAAACAGAAACTCCGTCCAACGAGCTGGGATAAAATGTGATATTAATTCATCTTTCAACTGACGAAAGAACTTTTCTATCCGGATATTTTCCTGTGGGTGATACGCCTGCATTTAGTCCTGTTAGCACCACTCACTTTTGATAGGGTTTTGAATAATTTAGATTTGAACCGAACTCTATTCGCAGTTATCGTAACAGGCGCACCAAATGTGGCCGCCCAATTTTAAATGTAGGTTTTTGCCATTGTTTTGGCTATGATATCAACCAATAAAACTGCTACTGGGAATCCCGTAAATGTACCTGTGTATTTAGATAAATAATTAGAACGTTTGAGCATGGTATGGGTTCCTACCAAACATACATGCATGTGTGCAAAACGCTCATCTGGTTGTGAAAATGACGACGGGCGAGACGAGACTCATAATATTCATCAATGCACATAAGTTTGTTCGTTGCCACAAGAGACGAGCATAACAAAAGAGTTCACCTCTCCAGAAGTCCATTAAGTAAAACAATACTGATACAACATATAACACATGAGTATTATTGAAAATCTACTACACGAGTAACATTACAAACTTTTATATAGGGGTGACATCCCCAAACTCTCCTCTAAAGCCCTAATCAGCTTTGACGACTTCTATGATCGACCCGTTGGTTTCTTAAGTGATCGTTTCTGTAAGTGTACATAACTCATATGAGAACGTCGCTCCCTAGTGCATCTGCAACCAATTTACATTGCAGAGTATTAGACTATCACCAACAAACTTTTTGCAGTTTAAGGTTTCGTAATCTTATTCCGCACCTAGCTTAAGGATCATGGTATGAGGCAATTGAGGTAGCGTCAGTTGATTGAGATCATCTAAGATTAATTTTAGCAAGGTACCATTGAAAGCCAGGGAGCACCAAACGGCTGCTTAGACCTAGTAAAAGAGTCTTCATAAATTAACACCCTTCGTTCTGCCAGGAGAAGCAAATCAAGGGATTTCAGGTTAGTGACCTCCCCCCAACTCTGCACCACTGGACGGCGTCCATTGGTAGAATTTTCGCTTAAATCAATTTAAGAAATATCGGGACGAGTATTTATTATCACCGGCAAAAACTGTCTCACCCCAACAAACCTGAATCACACGAGCCACGATTTCTTAATAGAACTTCAGCAACATCATGGTGTTGATCACTGGTGAGCTGACTATTATGGATTATATTAAGGCAGTTCAATGGAGATAGGTGATAAGTTTAGTTTTTTGTACTCATTACGAATTGATAATTAAAGATTGTCGCAATTTATCATAAAATAATAGAAGTAGGAATTCTACAACTGGACCCAGCGTACTGGTGATTAAAGATGCGCCAGAGACCGGACGGATGTAGGTTGAATTACCTGGAGGAACCAAAGCTGCACGCTACCAAGGTATCTTCCTTGTTATATGTTATATCTCGTACTTGATAACTTGACTAGCCGCAAAACAATCTCAGCACTTGAACTCCTTGAACCCTCCTAGTCGCAAAATCAGAAGACCGAAGACGAGAAAAACAGGAAAACTTTATTCCGGTAAATTGGGAAGTGAAGTCGTGTACAAAATATTCGTATATCATTATAGTGACTACTCATCAAATTGAAATCATAAACATTTTATTAATAAAATGAAATATTGTCAAATATACTCTGTGAATATAACTTACATTGACCCACATTAATGTGATGAAAGTTTATAAATCAAGTTTACAAAAACCAATACAACCTGATAAAATGAACAATTGTATTTTTAGGGATTTCGAATCCCTAACATTATAAAATTATAGCAACTTAAAACTGCCTAAAGTTTTACTCCGTCAACTTTGCGGTTCTCATTCACGAAATAATTTTCACCTGAAAAGAGTTTAACATTACCTGTAAACTTATCTACTATTACGTAACGCTAAATTATACCGTTGCTTGTTGCTAAAGTTAGTGTCGATATCCACTCTCAACATAAGCCATCACCAATCTGTGACGAATCCAGATAAATAAGCTTAATATCTATCTCTACAAAACACTCCGATTTCATTCAAATTAGCTATAATTTTACACCAGGAAGTACAATAACTGCTGTTTCAGCTGAAGTTTCTGGTAAAATTAAGTAGACGCCTACGATTTGGACTTCCTTATCAAGCTGAGCACCTGCTTAAGGCCAGTTTATATGTGTGAATAGTAAGCATGTTCCACCATCCACAAGCGATTGATTCTTCTTACAAAAAATTATGTTCCTTACCTCTACTACTAAGTTTAGTCTTGATTTCCTACCTTTTCTAGTCCTAACATGCTTACTATGAAGTCAGCAAGGCCAACTGTAAAGATAGCTGCTTAGCTAAAAGCTCATTCCGGAAAGTCAACTACAGTGGCTTTCATTAGAGCGTGTCAAAAATGTTGGATACCGAACGTCTTGTTTGAACTCGTAGTGACAAGGTGCGGTAATAATTTCAAAAAAGTAGCAGTATTACATGTGTAGTTATGGTTAGAATAACATCCGAAATTGTTGAAAATGCGCCACAGTTCACTAATGCCATTAAGGATAGAGAGCTTAGCCTCAGAAGTTACAAGTTTCCTGCTATTGAAAATATGGGATGCACACTGGATCAGTTTGATACTATTGATCTTTCAGACAATGAAATTAGGAAACTCGACGGATTTCCAGTTCTAAAGCGACTTAAGTCGGTGATACTAACAAATAATAAGGTAACAGATGCTTTTTATACTATATTTTACCACACGGTGAACTCATTGTCATCATTCGTAACTCATTTAAATGTATCCCTTTAATACGCTCGTAGGTTCTGTAGTAGCCAAATGGTTCTTGATAGTATACCCTGTCTATACACTTGTCTATTACGATCTAATTGACTAGAAGTGTTTTTTGCACGAATAAAGTTCTGACAGTAGGCCTTTTACATAAACACAGACGTTTTTTCCTTTGGGATATATTACTTTAATGTCTTGTTTCTCTTTACCTTGCTTTCCTGTATGAAATTTTCAAGTGCACTCTCCTCTGCGCATGCTGAGTCACTTAGAGCCTCTGACGAACCAAATGCCACGTAAAAGCTATCGGGATTTTACACTAACTTTGCTTACTTATGGGGGAGTCTCACACACAAACGGTCTCATCCAAATCATTCGTCATTCTAGCATGGTGGTTCTAATTCTCTTACACAGGGAACTCAGTGGCTGACGCGGTCCATTTGTCAATAAGATTCTGTTTTCCATGGCACCTGTTCCACCAGGCGGCTAATTAAGTGCATTAAAGTATCCTTTTAACAGGGTTGTATTTCTAATTCAGGTTTGTTCGGATAGTGCCTGTGAATTCCTACTTCTTTAGAATAAAGGGTTACTCTTTTACTTTGGATCATTCGGATCTGTCATATCAAGGTAATATATGTAGGTGTCTTCTGCTTAGACTTCTGTGTTTTCTAAATCTTGTAATCGCTTCGTTTTCCTTTATGACAAGCCTGTAGTTATTTCCAGTCAGACATTTAATTAGAAAATATTAAAACACTTCGTCTCTAACACTAGGAACTTTATTAATCGTTATCTAAATTTCTTGGCAAACATTAAAAGCTTTTTATTATCATGACTAGTGATTGCAGCATGGCTGATTGACTGGCATGGCTTGGAACCTGTTAAAATAGTTTTGACGTATCCAATCTTTATCCCTTCCGTGCGTTCCGAAATTATAGTTTGTAGGTTTGCTCGCTAGAATCACCTCATTACTTAATCATATGTGTCACCAATACTTTTACTAGTTTTAATATATCATCAGCAGCAACGTAGAACCGGGCACATATGCCCGTAGGTTCAAGTTGCCATACCAAATTAGCACTACGAGATTACAGAGGTAACGTATAAACAGAATACAAGAGGGAGGAGTAAAGTAAAGGTGTGTAGCAAACAGTAATATAATTCAAGATCTAGATGATTTTAAAGAGTGAATGTGCCACTGTGACCGATTCTGAGCCATATCGCCTAGAGTGTCTCGAGCCATTTATTGCGATCATCACGCGGACCCCAACCAGGTAATCTACATCTACCTACATGGCTTAGACCAATAGTCGAAGACTTCATAGACTGATGCCATGTTTTTGTTTGGCCGCCCCTAACCTTCCATCTTACTTCAATCCTAGCCAACATCACACGACGGGGTTGACGGTGGTCGGGCATGCGCAATACATGTCCCAGCCATCTCAGTCGATGAAGGTTAATGACCTCTTTGACTGATTTACCGTGTTTCCCAAGAACCTTTTGTCTAACCTCACTATTACTAATCCGGCTACTCCATAATATACGAGTGATGTCACAAAGATTCTTATGGTCAAATATCTGGAGTCGACGCATATCCTGGGTTTTAATGGCCCACGTTTCGCAGCCATATGTCAAAATGGCGCGGACTGGTGCACAGTACACTCGGCTTTTCGTTGAAACACGGATATCTCGTCTGCGCCACAAGTGCCGTAAATTGGCAAATGCCAATCGGGCTTTCTGAATCCGTGCTGAGATTTCATCAGACACCGACCCACCAGGGGTGATGAGACATCCGGGATAAGTGAAGCGATCAATGCATTTAATTACTTCACTCCCTATAACTAATTTAGGAGAAGAAGCAGGCCAGTCCTGGAGTAACATGTTGCGTTTGGGAGGAGGGAAGCGCATCCTAAATATGCCTGGATTGTAACTCAAGGTGTTCAAGAGACCCTGAATGCTGTGCGCGTCTTCACCAAATAGGACTATATCGTCTGCATATTCTAAGTCGACGAGAGAACCTCCTGGAAGGAGATTAATTCCTGAGGAGTCAAAGGAAGTGAGTGAGACTTCTAAGAGTACATCTATGATGAAATTAAATAGAAAAGGGGATAAGGGGCAACCCTGACGGACTCCACTTGAGGATGAAATTTCTCGTAACAATATATCGACAAGCTGCACTGCTGACATGGTGACTTGAATCAATCCACACGTCAAGTTCTACGTTGCTCTGACTGACTTTCTGTTTCACATCTGCTTGTATGAAAAATAATTTAAACATCGAAACGGCGAATATAGTGCATAACAGTGCTTTATATTAATTAAAGGTTGTGACAGTTAGTGTGACACGACACTCCATCTGCAAAGTAGTATACGAGTGTGGTGTAATCATGTGAAAATCAGTGCTATTTGAGTTCTAGATGAGGAACGTTAGTAACTAAATTTGTAGGACTAGATTTGTGATGGCGTTGTATTTCCAGCCAGCACTAGGATCAAAATTTATCGTAATAAAAAAAATCCCAGCCAGAATCGCAAAGAAATAAAAAAAGTAAGACAAAACCAGCAATTGCCACGTTATCTACTAAGAATTATGCACTAAATTGCTTGTCTGATGCAACCGATGCGTTACCAGTGTTTGTGGAGGTAATTAAACAAGTATCATTCAGTGACTACAATTTAAAAGGTCAGACTGTCACAAACTAGTGACTAAAGAATTTAACTGATAGTGTACGAGAGTTCTTTCTGTATTGTTAATGACTGCTTAGTGTTTGGTGAGCAAGTTGTAATATCTTATTGTTTGCAAACCAAGGTCTTGGGTCAATTTAATATAGCACATACGGAAAGAGAGCGAGAGAGATTCGTTGCATGAATTTTCTCCCACTGGACACAAACGGATAAATACATTATTAGGCTTGTCAAACTTACAGTTATTACGAAGCTTGCAAATAGTAAACAAATAGGTCCACTATTCCAACCGCAGTCATAAAAACTATGGACGCCGTTGTACAGATTTTGCCGGTTTCAAATCTTATACTAGTCTATATGTATTCAAAAGAACTAAGAATTGTCCAGGTGGTGCCAGCATCTACCAACAAAACTACAGATCTCGATACGAATTACCAGACACTATATTATCAAATAAGAAGTATCAGTTCACATGTAGGCATTTCCAAAAGTTCCATCACTGTCTTACTATCCACAGTCACATGGATAGGTTGTGCGATCCGTCAACTTTCAAACGGGCACTACTAAAGTTAGTTAGTTATAAGCAACGTGGAACCCGATGCGTATGCGCATAGATCCAAGTTGCCACATTAGCACAACGAGATCAGACTTCATAGGTTAACACAGTATAATTCAACGTAAAAGGTAGAAACAAACGTAAGTGCGGCAGAATAATAAAATCAAATTGCTAGAGAATGGTTGATAGTATACATATTTTCTCCTAGCTTATCCTACCACTTCCTAAAAAGTATCACCAATTGAAGCTTTAATGGGCCAAAAACTGAAAACAACTTATTGTACACCATTGCTCCAGATATGCCCAAGAATCTGGGAAAATTCACTAGGTTTTCAATTTAGTGAACCATTATTTTCCCACGATTACAGGCTTCAGATGGATAGAAGGGTAAGGAGGCAAGATGGGATGCTTTACTAAGTAGCTGTAGCGGAGGTCAAATGGAGATGAGATTTTAGTCAACAACTCAAGGGAGATGTGCCCGAGCCTACTGCTGTTAAAACGCATTTAAGTGTCCTACTATATACAAAATCACTAAGAAAAACAAACAATCCAACCGCCTGAACCAAGCTGGAAAAATGCTCTAACCAATACCAGCGAAATACGTTACAACTGCAAGTAAGCCTGAAAGCATTTCGCAATTAACGGCTAGAGGTGTTGAGGATTTTAAATTCCTAAAACAGAGTCACTCAAAAATCAGGCATAAGATTTAGATTAATTTCCGCAAGCTTAGTTATCAAACTTTTATCACATTAAATTAGCTCAGTGTGAGAAATATTCGTGTGACTTTTTTGCATTTAATTGTAGGAACTAATCCAGTGCGATGTAACATTCATTTAGGAAAATGGTCGTTCATGTTAATTTATGAGTAGCTTATTCACTTGGTAAACTCTTTAACTAACAATTACTGTAATTTAATTGTTACATAAATGATACTTCTTATTAATAAGTCGTCTTACAAGATTCATCTTTTAGAGTAGCCAAGGTTTGAGAGAAGCATATATGTGGTATTGATTATCAAGTGTAATATCAGTGATATACATACTACATAAGTGAAGTATCAGTTTCTTGTTAAGTTTTGATCGTGTAGTTCTTGAATTTATTATTCTATCTAATAACCTTGTGCATTTATTAATACAAAAATAATTGACGTTTTAACAAAGGTTTCTATTTTTTATTATGTGTAGATTGCCCGTATTTCTGAGGATTTGGGTCAACATTTGCCGAATCTCTTGACTCTTATTCTTACTAGTAACTATCTTTCTGATCTTAAAGATTTGGACCCCCTATCATCTTGTGAAAAATTGAATTTTCTTAGTCTTCTTCATTGTCCTGTAACAATGCGTGCGAACTACCGATTATACGTTATCAGCCGCGTCGCATCTGTAAGTTAACTAATTTTCCTAGATTTAATAAACAAATCCCACAGTTTAGTTAAATACTGGCATAAACATGTACTTATGTGCTGCAAATTCAATTATTACCATATAGATTTTAGCTTGTATGGTTTGGGTTATGTTTATTTATTCAAGATTCATTTATAACTATGCTTACGAGAAAAGGATCATCTAATGATAAGTTTGCATATTGAATCATTAAGTCACTCAGAACGTTTTCATACCCTGAAACATATACATGAATAGTGCACTACGCCATTAATATTGTTCAATCATGATGTATATTTTCTACGAAATTACTCATGTTCTCTCAGCTTAAAGGAGTATTTTACTGAAAACAGTTTTAGTGCATGACCAGATATTTGATTACGAGACACCCAAAACATCATAATTAACAATATATACCTGGGTTGCAGTTGAGTACTGTTACCACTCTGTAAATGATTAATACCTTGTAATTACCTTTATTTTCTGTGGCATGCATTTACCTAGCATAGCTTCAGAGTGATGCAAATTGAGTAAAATATGCAGTCATATCTAAGAATCTACTTCAATGTATCACACCTAGATGTCTCGTAATTATTTTTGAGATCATATTGCTTTCTCTAATCTCTATTTGCGTCCTCGTATTTTTCTGTGGTCAGATATCTAGCCTAGTAGTGTATGTACGTTATAAATTAAGTAATTTGGATGACTAGAGATTATTGAACGAAAAAAAAGTATTCGTCGATATGTGAAAATACAATGATACAATGTGGTGGAGTGGTAGGTAACCTTTCACAAAATTCGATTATTGATTTAAGTCCCTCAAGGAAATGAAATCAATAACAAAACCAGGAAACAGGAGTGATTTTCTGTCTAGTGAAATAACGTGCTTATATACAAAATAGTAAACGCAGAATAATATGGTTTAATATCATCAATGTTTAGACGATATGATTGCTGTAGGTCGTTCATTTTCCAGTCAATAAAGATCTGTTTTCTGTGTACATATCAATAAGTTCCAGTTAGAAGAATTATCATAACTGAGCATTTAATATCTTCTTGCCCTCTAAAAATTTCGCTGGATGTAATAATCGCTTTCTCATGTATAATCTACAATTCACTACTGTCATTCCTTTAGTGTTCCCAGTATAATCAGGTCATCCTTTGTTTGAAAACACTGTCTCTGAAATAGTGGAACAGTGACTCAATGGTTAAGGAGTTCAATTTTCATCCATTAAGCCTCTTATTCGAACCTTACTACCTTCAGTTTGGACAATTAAGTAGTATCAATAGCCCTCACGTTTTGAGTATAATCCTAAGCCATGTACACGAGTTTATTCCCGGTGATGTTGGATTTTCCGAGCTAGACGGCTTAATTACGAAGCTTTCGATGGTCTGGACTTCTTAACGCTCTCTTTAAAAACAGAGTATCTTAATCATTCTACACATATTTAGTCAGCCTTGTGCCCGATTAGTTGTGCTTCCATGCCGAATTTTCTTCCTTAAAGCTAACCCGAACGATTGCCTGAATTTTATCGGAAGCTTCTCGAATAAACTACTTAACATCACTACAGTCTTCCTGAGCTACAAAGCTCTATCAGATGGATTTGTACTTGGTACCTAGTAAATGAGTTAAATAAATATAGACTCTTGAATACAATTAGTATTTTCTTCTTGTTATATTTAGCTTCGCTTTTTAGATTATCGTCGTGTTACCCAAGCTGAACGTAAATTGGCTCGGTCAATGTTTAAACGTCTTCCAGCTTTATCAAACGTAAATAATGTGAAAGCACCATATCAAAAATCGAATATTTCACGTGTAGAAAACTCGAACCCCGTTGCTCCTATCAGTGGTGGTGGTGTTATTAAAACATTCATTCCTGGAGCTCCAATTAATTCAAATAACCTTGTTCCTCCTGGAACAGAACCTACAAAATCTAGTAATGAACAAAATCACTTTGTTGAAAGTAAAGAAAACAATGTGCCAGGTCTAACTGCATCGGTGGAAAACAGTCAAGTTGAATCAAATAAATCTGATACTTTAATAGTCAGTTCAACTGACACGCCTATGCCTCCACCTTCAACTCCTATTACAACAGGAAACAAACGCCCAGGTCAGTTGTAAAATTATCTTGTGGTTACTGCTATTGTATGCTTGATTTGTATTAAGTATTTTCTAATTACTAGGATAATTAGCCAGGAATTCGTATCTGTTGCGCATAAGTAGTTAAAGTAATTCTCAACATAACACGTCTGAGACAATGTTGGACAATAAATTTTCAACTTATGTAATTAGGATACGAATTCTTGAGGTGCTAGTCTTTTGGAGAAGTCTATACTTAGTTGCCGGATTTTATGGGTTACTAAAAGCTGTGGTTATAAAGCATATATAAGAAATTGAAACTTCGGTTTCAGTCACAATACATATTTCACCTTATCACACTTATACTCAACTTTTTTACGAATTGGGGCAGTATTTCTTCAGGTATATATAGACAAATTAAACTGTTTGCAGTCAGTAATAGAAGTAACTGTCATCATCATCAGCAACGTAGAACCGGGCACAAACGCCGTAGGTTCAAGTTGCCATACCACACTAGCACTACGAAGTAACTGTATGTATGATCAACATAGAACCTGGTGCATGTGTACATCGGTTCAAGTTGTCATACCTCTATGGCACCGCAAGATTAACACCACCACCATTAATAGAAGTTATAGTAAAATGTTAATAGTAACAAGGAGTGTGAACATATAGAATATGGTTCAGGGAACGTAGAAAGAAAGTTAAAGCTCATGATTCAAGGAAGGACAATCAGTGAATACATCTGCGCCATTGTGACCGATTCTGGGCCATGTCACTCAGTGTTTCTAGCCACTGGTTACGGTAATCGCAAGGACCCCATCCAGGTAGTCTGCAGCTACCAACACGACTCAAACCAGCAGTCATTGACTTCATGGACTGATGCCATGTTTTCGTTTGGCCGCCTCTAACTCTCTTCTATCCTATTCCTATATCAGCCAGCATTGTGCGTCAAGGAAGACGGTGGTTGGGCATACACAACACATGTCCCAACCACCTCAGTCGATGAAGATTCACAACCTCGTCGACTGATTTACCATATTTGCATTACACCCGTCGTCTAACCTCGTTGTTACGTACTCGGTGATCCCAGCTAACGCGAGCGATGTTTCGTATACATCGATGGTCAAAAACTAATAACTTTCGAGTGTCATCTACCCTTAATGGCCACGTCTCACACCCATACAGTAAGACAGGGCGAATTGTTGCGCAGTATACTCTCCCTTTCGTTGAGAGACGAATATCTCGTCTACGCCATAGGTGACGTAAGTTGGCAAAAGCCAAACGAGCTTTTTGAAGTCGTACTGAGATTTCGTCAGAGACTAACCCGTTATGGCTAATCAGACTTCCAAGATAAGTGAAGTGATCGACGTGCTCAACTACTTCACTCCCTATCTTTAGTTCAGGGGTTGACGATAACCAGTCCTGGAGCAATAGTTTGCATTTAGAGCGGGAGAAACGCATCCCGAACATGCCTGCATTCGAGCTTATTGCTGTTAAAAGACTCTGCATCGTATCAGCGTCTTCGCCAAACAGGACTATATCGTCAGCATATTCTAAGTCAATAAGTGGATCTCTTGGTAGGAGATCAATTCCTGAAAAGTCAGGCGATGAAAGTGTAATTTCCAACAGTATGTCAACTATGAAATTAAAGAAAAATGGGGAAAGTGGGTAGCCTTGATGGACACCACTTGATGTTACAAGTTCAGATGACAGTTCGCCATATGCTCTGACACGACTAATAGTGTTTGAGTAACGAGCCTTAACAAGTTTTATGTACTTTTGGGGCACGCCTTTCAATGAAAGACACTGCCATAGATTTTTGCGGTCTACAGAGTCAAATGCTGCCTTCAAGTCAAGGAAAACCACTATTGTCGGGCGCCGAAAAGTATGTCTGTGTTCTAAGATCTGACGAACAGTGAATATCTGGTCTATACAACCGCGACCAGGTCTGAAACCAGCCTGATTTTCTCGTATTTGGAGATCACGAGTTGCAGTTAAGCGTCTGATAATTATAGAAGCTAGTATTTTAGACACTATATTAGTCAAATTAATTCCTCTATGGTTATCGCAGGACGATTTTGACCCTTTCTTATATACTGGGACGATTAACGATCGACACCAGTCAGACGGAATTATGTCAAGTTCCCAAACCTTAGTCAAAATATCAGTCAACCTGGTTGTCAAAGTGGGACCACCATCCTTAAAGACCTCTGGGGATAATCCGTCTGGACCCGCTGCTTTGCGTCGCCTTAGATTGGCTATAGCTTTCTCGACTTCGACAAGAGTCGGGGGACCTAAGTCGACTTTCCATTCTGGCTGTCTCGAAATAGTGGGGAGTTCTGGAGCGGCTAAAGGCCAACTGAACTGCTCCTTGAAGTGTTCAGCCCATCGTTCTAAGCGTCCAGACTGAGAGCTAATAAGCGTTCCACCTTTTTCGGAAATCGTCTCACTAACGCTGGATTTTTTAACTCCGGTTTCTTTTATTAACTTGAAAAGTTGTTTAATGTTACCTAACGCCTCTGCCTTTTCCATTTCCTTTGCTTTCGTTACCCACCACTGCTCACGGTCGTTTCGCAGACTTTTCGTCAGTTTATGCCTGATTACTCGTCGCTCATAATCGTGTTCGGAGCCCGATGGGATAAGTCTTTGGGAGTCTATCAAATCAACAGAGGCCATTCAGATCCATTGATTTTTCTTGACATGTTGATTTAAGTCCTTAATAGATATCGTTGTAGATGCCACAGCTGCTTGAACATCTTGCCAAGCATTATCTAGTCAGGTCGCATCTTTATAATTGCCTAAGTGATTCCTCAGTTGTTCCTGGAATTTAATCTTGGCTGTTTCATCACTGAACTGAATTCTAACAGGTTTTCCTGTGGTAGTTTTTCGCCCGGTAAGACGCAAGCAAACGCGTGCTCGCACTAGAGCGTGGTCGGAGTCCAAACATGTACTCCAGAAGGATCGGCAATCTTCTATCGAGCCTCTCCAACGGTAACTAATCGCAATATGGTCTATTTGAGTCCACCGTTGAGTAGGTCCAGGAGGTCTCCATGTTACACGATGTCGCTTCTTGTGCTTAAAGTTTGTGTTGGCTAGAAATAACCGATTATCTGAGCAAAGCTGCAGCAGACAGTCGCCGTTATCCGTTCTCTGACCTGGAACACTAAAGCATCCACCTAAATGTCTTTCAGATTGGTTCAAGCTACCTATTTGGGCGTTAAAATCACCAGCCAAGATTACCAAATCTGAGTGTTTGGCCCTATGAAGTAGTTCAGAAAGTTTTCTGTAAAATTCATCTTTCACTTCATCCAGGCTGCAGTCGGTGGGAGCGTAGGCAGAAACGACGAATTGGCAACGGCGTGTGTCCCTATCTTTCCGAGTTCTTACTGAACCATTTAGTCGGACGGCACGTAGACGACTGTCGACAGGAATCCATTCAAGGAGCGCCTGTTCTACTTTCATACTTAACGCAATACCTACACCGGCGAGCCCACGAGTAGTTGCTGTTGAGTCGCCAGATAAACGAAGAGTGTATCGCGAAGGTTGTTCATTCTGACTAGGTGAGGTCAAGTGAATGACCACGCTAGGATCCTGTGTATGCGTGTTTCAGAGACACAACATACATCAATGGCGCGGGATTCTAATGTCCTAGCTAGGGAGGCTTGTTGCCCTATTTGATACAGGGTTGGTGCATTGAATGCACCAATGTGAAGTTTGGAGCGTGGTCTTAGTGTGCTCGGGATATTATTTCGTGGGCCGGAATCGTTGGCACTAATGATACAGGAGGAAGTTGAAGATAAGGATTTAGGCTTGAAGGTAGAGGCAGGACAAATGTTAGGAATAGAAGGAGTTTGATTAAAATGGCGGTGGTCTTGCGTGTTGTTAGAGGTATGAGGGCGGTTATCTCTTCCTAGTTGCCCACGCTGTGGAAGGGTTCTTCTTGATGTACCTGAAAAGCAAAATGGGTTAGGGTTGGTCTGAAAGACCTGGGAGCGTGACTGCAGTGCCCAAGGAACAACTGCTTGAGGCCGGCCACACACGGCCTTTTTGAGAGAGGTTTTTGTTGTTGTAGCTCCGTACTTGTTGAGGCCTTACTGCCGGAGACGGAAATCCATGGAGTAAGGTGAGGTGTGCATTTTTAGGGTCGACCTTTTCTAACCCCGCCCTTCCTTTGTGGGAAGGCAGGATCGCTGCTATGCTGGTTGTTCGAAGAAAACACCTTACTGCCGTCATACCACTGTACAGCCAACAGTACGGCTTCGTCTTCGGACCTTATATTTGTTGCTTTTGGTCTCATCGCTCTTCAACCGACCTGCCTGGCATGGTAGGACCTTGGGGAACGATTGTTCCAGCCAGTATAGCCCGATTGAGTGATCACGATAGGCAAGTCCGACCACCACGTCAAGGTAGTAGCACAGTCGGGTTGAACCACTGCGACCGGTTTTGACCTATGTCACTTACAGTCTCCAACCCCCGTTTAAGGCAGTCGCATGTACCACAACTAGGTGGTGTTCATCTACCGATACGACTCAAACCAGCAGTCAGTGACTTCATGAACTGATGCTATGTTCTGGTTTGGCCACCCGTAACTCTTTTCCATCCTACTCCAATATTAGTCATCACCGCTCGTCGAGGCAGACGATGGTTAAGCATACGTAACACACGTTCCAACTATCTCAGTCAATGAAGGTTTACAACCTCACCGATTGGTTTACTACCTTTCCTTATTACCCGGCGTCTAACCTCGTTAGTGCCTACTTCGTGATCCCATAGCAGTAACGTATTGAGTTTTGACTAAGTAATAATAACACATTAAAGATTTCAAGCTACTGATTCTTGACTTATTTTTAGTCTGACAACTAGTTTCAAGTACGTCTCAAGTTTTTCCTAACGTTCTCATTGCTTAGCTAAACTCTGATAGTTTCCTTAGTGCTACAAAATCGCTATGCATATAACATTTGCTCCTTGTATTATTTGTTATACTGTCCTTTCATCTGCCATTATACTCCCGTTGAATTTCAGTTGCATCAAACCAAGACTTATTTGCAATACAGGAAGCAATCAAACGGGCTCGAACTATGGATGAAGTGGAACGTCTTCATCAGTTGCTTAGTAGTGGTCAGTTCGCAGGATTTGCAGTTCAGTGGCAAAAACAATTAAGACAACAACAACAGCAAAAGTCCTCTCAGTAATCACAAGATATACAAAGATATGTATATGAGACAGTCAAGGAAGCTGTAGACAGCATGGCTTCCGAACTTTAAAGCTCTCAGTAGCTTTTTGTAAAGATTGTACAATAATATGTGTATGCATACTTTTAATTGATATGAGTATAGTGCAATTAATTTAAAGCGAATATTTTACTTTCCTAATAATAAAAGCACTAGTTACTCAAAGTTTTGTTATCCTGGTTTCGTTGGAATAAAGGTGGGTTAGTGGTGTTGTTAAATATACACTGCTGTTCCTCATGTTCAATTTTCTCCTCATGTTGCTGTAAGTAATAAACGTTTCAAATTATATCTTCTCTTGTTTCCCACTTCGATATTTTCTCACTGCTTGTTGTGGTTATTTTCCTCTTATTGATCTCATCATACTTGCTTTTGAAGAGTGGTAACAAATTGCTACAGGATTCATTTACCTTCCTGACCTGAACTACTGGAATATGTAGTCAGTCAGTTACAACGTAGAACTTGGTACGTGCGTATATCAGCTCATGTTAACATGCCTCAATTAGCAGATAGAGATGAAATTGTCGGATCGAATCCCAGAGTAGTGGAGGTAGTAACAGAGTATTGATAGAAAAGATTGGAAATCAAACATACGATTTAAAATATATGTATATAATTGCTAGCAAGAAACGGTCCTGACTAAAACTTGCTCACGGAGCTGTGTTGTGATTGGTTCATTCTTATCCAATCGGAGCCAACGAGCACTCAGGAAGTTTCTGCAATATTCTTATACCGATGTTTATATAAACTCCAGTGTGATTATTTACCTTCTGTTCTCAATGTATTTGTTACCTGCTCTGCTCGTTCTGATTTGGGATCAAGTCGATGTCGTCGAACCGTAGAATACTAAACGGGATTAATACATAATATTATCGGGGTAGTAGGGGCAGTTCAACAATAATTCAGTAAACATACAATTATGATGAATTCAGAAACTTAGAATTTAGAGGGAGACAAGGAATGGATGGATCGGCGCCATTCTGAACTATTTCGAGCCATGTCACCCAAACTGTCAAACCGTTGGTTACGATCATCACGTGGACCCCAACTAAGTAGTCTGCACCTACTAACATGGCTCAGCCCAATTGTTAATATCTTCATGGACTGGTGCCATGTTTTGGTTTGGCCGCCCCTAGGTTTTTTCCATTCTACACCTACACCAGACAGCACTACTCGTCGAGGTAGGTGGTAGTCGGGCATACGTAACACATGTCCTAACCACCTCATCTGGTGAAGATTCACTACTTCAACCGGTTTTCTATATTCACCTAGTGCTCTATTCCTAACCCACGTATTGCTTACTCGGTAATCTCAACAAGCACGAGGATTGCTTCAAACAACTATAACTGAACACTAGTAACCTACGAATATCCTCTATCCTTAGTGCTGTTGTTTCACCAATAATTTAGAACGGATTGGACTGCTGAGCACTAAACACGTCCTTTGGTCGAAAGACGGATGTCTCACCTACGCCACAAGTGACGCACACTGGCAAAAGCCAGTCGAACCTTCTGTATACGGGTCGATATTTCGTAAGTCACTAAACCATCAGGACTGGTGAGACTTCCACGATAAGTAAGGCGGTAAACACAATCAGCTACTTCATTCCTTAACACTAGTTTCGGCACCGATCTAAGCCAATCCTGAGGCAGCATTTGCACTTTGTGTTATGACGTGAACAAAAGGAGGAGAGGATGATGATTTGGTTGGTTGGTGCGAACACCAATAAGATGCGTGCCTAGTCGAGAACGTGCGATTGACCTAAGCCCACTCACCCCCCCCCTAGGCCGACAATAGGACAACCAGAACTGAGAACGTATTATATTTTAATCATGCCTTTATATACACGTGAAATCAGACCACACAGTGAACCAATCAGGAATCTAACATTTGTACAGAACAAAAGAGCTAGTGGTAGTGAATGGGGAGAACTTGTACACAATAAAGTAGACGTATTTCGTAATAATAAACAATACACAAAGAATCAATACACTAAATGAGAACCGGGCAAGGGGAACGTAACAGTCATACAAATAAAATGATTACATCACTCATGGGTAAAATGACGAGAATAGTCCCCGAAAATACAGTTCTGAAAGTTCGTTACTTTTCTTTAATCACCCGGCGTAACACTGATAAGGAGAATAGCGTCCCAAACATGCACATATGCTTAAGGTGGGCAATTGACGCTGTATTTTGTTAGCACCTTCACCCAATAAGACTAAGTCAACAAGTTTATCTCCTACCAGGAGATAAACGCCTGGCAACTCAGACGACAAAAATATTAATCCTGGGAGCATGCCGATGATAAAATTAAATAAAAATGGGTAAGGCGGACAGTCTTGACGAACACCGCTTGAAGTAATTAGTTCTGAAGGCAGTTCGCCATAAGCTCTGACTCGACTAGTAGTGTTCGAGTAGAGAGCTTGTATAAGGTTAATGTACTTCACTGACACGCCTTACAATGTCAGACATTGCCACATAACCTCACGATCGATAGAGTCAGATGCCACCTGAAGGTCAAGAAATACAACTATTGTTATAACTCGATAAGCGTACAAGTGCTCTAGAACCTGCCGGACTGTGAATATAACCACATCTAGGTCTGGAATCACCCTGGTTTTTTGAGTTTGCTCTTCACGAGCTTCAGCTGAGCTTTGAACTATTGCCGAAGCTATGTCCGTTAAATTGATTCTTTGGTAATTGTCACAAAAGGACTTCTATCCTTTCTTATAGACTGAAATGATTTGTGTCCGAGACTAGTCAGATGTTCCTACATTCTAGCCAAGGTCTCAGCTAATCCCATTGCCAAAACTGGACAACCATTTTTTTAAATATCTCAGGAGTTAATCCATTAGGTCCAGCTGCTTTCTGCCGCTTTAAATTCCCTATAACATTTTCAACCTCACTATGACTTGGAGAACTGATATTAGTTTGCCATTCAGATTGCTTTGGGATAGTGAGCAACTGAGGTGAGGCCGAGGTCCAGTTAAACTGGTCCCTAAAGTGTTTTGCCCATCGGTCTAACCTTCTGGAATGACTGATTAATAGTCCCATCTTTTTCAGAGATAGTTTCACTTGCAGTTGATTTGTTATGCTCGTTTGCTTGGTAAGTTGGAGCAGTTATCTATTGTTACCTATTGCCACTGCCTTTTCTATCTGTTTAGTTTACGCTACCCACCACTGCCCACGACCATTACGTAAGCTCTTAACCGGTTTGTGTTTAAGTTGTCTTCGGGCCCCATCATGTTCAGAGCTAAATGGGATGAGTTACCGAGTACCTATTAGATTAGTAGATGCAGCTGAAATCTACTGATTTTTATTAACCTTTTGGTTTGGCTTACTAGTAGATATTACTACTGTTTTAACAGCCTTTTGGATATCGTTCCAAGCTGACTCGGGATGGGTATCGCTTACATAATTGACTATTTGGTCTTCTAGTTGTTTCTGAAATGTATTCTTGACTTTGTTATCACTAAGTTGAACTCTGAGTTGGGATTCTAGCCATCACTCTTTTACGTCCAGTGTAACGCAGACTAATACGTGCTTGTACTATAGCGTGGTCTGAGTCTAAACATGTACTCCATAATGAGCGGCAGTCTTTTATCCAGCCTCTCTAATGATGTTTGATAGCAATGGAGTCTATTTGAGTTCGCCGATGAGTTGATCGTGGAGGTCTCCATGTTAACTGATGTATTTCCTTATGCCTAGAGTTGGTGCTTCGAGAAATAGACGGTTATCCAAACATAGTTGTATCAGATGGTCGCTATTGTCTGTTCGTCGAGCCGTGACACCACAGGATCAACCTAAGTGCTTTTCAGTTTCGTTTAATATACCTTCTCTGGCACTAAAATCATAAACCACCAATACTACATAAGTGCATTTAACGTTTCGGTGGTGATCGAAAAGCTTTATGTAAAATTCATCCTTTACTTCATCTGATCTGGAATCAGTAGGAGCGTAGGCAGAGATAACGAAGGGTCGACGGCATGTGCCCTTATCTTACCGTCCCGTTCAGACGGACAGCGCACAAGTGACTGTCGATTGGAATCCAGTCAACGAAAGCCTGTTTAGCTTTTGAGCTGTCATATATCGGAAAACTCAGCTCCAAACTACTGTTAATGAGGGTCTAATCCGTTGGTCACCTCATCTCCAGGGTTTTACTGCAACACATACTATAGGGTGCTCGTATACGCGTTTACCAAATGCCCTATTTGTAAGGACAAATAAGGAGCAAATTTGTGATGCCTCGTTAGATTCTTCAATACAGGTTTTGGATATGTAGCAGATATACTTAGTGACGAGCGCAAAACTCAGGTCTAAGGTTTCCTGTCAGTAATCTCCAAATAAATAACTGATCAGGAGATAAAATAACCACTTTAGTTAATAGCTGCGAAATATCCTTCTGGATGGTACAGTTTAAACATGATTGTCAATACTTCAAAAAATTCGTTTAGTTTCAACTACAAAACAGCTTAGTTGTAGTAATCTATACTACTAGATAAATGATATAGTAGTTACATTTTCTGAGTGAAATAAAATGGACTACAGTTGTTTACATATCAATAGGTGTTAACCTTTTTCTCAATAAATCCATCATTTCCATTATAACTTCATTACATTTTGCCTGTTCACAATCTTGTCTATGAAATCCAATCAACATGATGAACTGTAACTTTTCTTTAGAGTTATAATAGTCCTCATTTGGTCTTCGTAGTCGAGTCGCTGTGAAAGTATTCAGATTGATTGCATTTGTACTGTCTTGTTCATTTGCCATTATGGTCTGATTACAATCAGCGTAGAGTATTCTATACCTTGAAGCAGAAATAAACAAAAAGTCAGCTTTCAAAATAATCAGAATGAGAGTTCCTGGTAAATTATAAACAGGATAAAAATAAATTAGGGTATATATGACTATTTTCTGGTTTCTATACTCATGTTTTAGCAGACTAGAGGCTTGTAAGTCTAATACACCTATTAATTTCCAGTGTTAATGTTCACACAGGGACTCGAACTCTACCTATGGCCTTAGATGTTTGAAGTATTACCCACTTATTTGCTATGTTTATATAACATGTTCAGAGTATATTCCGATTAATATAGGGATATTATATGCCTTCACTAAAATAAACATTTGCTTCCCACTGAATCATAATGACCAGACAGGATGTATCTTTTGCGTTTTCATCCTGCGGACAGTATAAGTCATTGTAAATTCGATGAATCATTAAAACTTCTAAAATGTAATAAGTTTTTATTTTCTATAGATGACAATTGATATATTGTCAGTTTTGATGCAAAAAATACTCAGAACATATTGAGTCCATGTAAACAATTGAAGGTGACACCGAACAACTCCATAAATAATTTACTTACCAAGAAGCTGTGAAAACACCCATCAATGTAATTTTCCCTGTAATCAGACGTATAGGTGTTTCCTTTATTATTGCTTTAACTGATATTAGACTAATTCGCAAATTACAAAGCAATACACACTTTTTAAAGAGCTGATTACCCAATCTTATTAAGGTTTAGTATTTTATTTCTATGAAATTTTGGATATTTATCAATCACTCGTTATATATTTCGTTTCCAGTTACATTCTAAGTGTAAAAGCTAGTGATATTACTATCCAGTTAACTAAGTCGGAGTGAGTAGAATAGTATACGAACCTGTGATAGTAACAAGCGCCTGAACTAGTTATCTAGGGCTCAGCTTATTCTAACAGACCAAACTGTTAGTCACTGTCTCTTTTGAAAGGTAAAGGAAAACTGTGGTGCAGTTAGATATGTATGGTTACGTAATTTTATGTCGATCAGGTGATTTTATTCTTAAAGCTTTTCTATTTAAATGAGTAATCATTTAAAGTAACATGGTATATATGTTGTATTATGTAAATGATTTTCTCCGTCAAAGCGACATACTGAAATTTTGACTGAATTCTGAGGCATAGATGGATTACTGGTATCCAACTGTAAAGATTCCAAAAAAACTTCAGATTTTATATTATACTAGCTCATTTAAGTGAAGTGGTGACTCGGTAAGGAAGTTCTTCGATTCCTAGCCAATTATTTATAGGTTCGAATCCCACTTCACTTGCTTGTATTCAAACAATCAAATACTATCAGTAGCTCTCATATTTAGCGTGTAGTTTAAAAGCAAAACATGAATTCCTACAAGGAAGATAAGTTAATGAGTAGCTGAATTTAGCTAGATAATTTCTGGATAAAAAGTTACATTG
Organism: Schistosoma mekongi; assembly: GCA_034768735.1. Taxonomy (NCBI): domain Eukaryota; kingdom Metazoa; phylum Platyhelminthes; class Trematoda; order Strigeidida; family Schistosomatidae; genus Schistosoma; species Schistosoma mekongi. The sequence continues at coordinate 78,027,745 of CM068306.1, read as the reverse complement.
TACTTGTAATCACTTTCCATGTTTTCTGGTTTACTGAATAAAGGTTTCGAAACTGAATCACATGGATGTGAATCTCATGGAATATTCAGTTTAACGTTACTGGCATATGAACATAACAGAAATTATTTTTTTAAATTCTATTATGGAAGGATTGTAATAGTTGGTGTTTTTATTATTTAATATCAAAGAGTAATATAAGTTAAACAATCAGTGACAACCAGGAATAGGTGTTTTGTCGTAATATGAGACTTCTCAGTAGAAGTATGCACCCGCAGCTCTAACAGAGACGAAATTAAGGATCTACAGATTACTGAAATAATACCTCATTATTTGTATTTTTAGGAGGATCTTAAATTTATTCTTCTCAGGTATCTGACATGAATATTCTTCAATGGGAATACCTCTTGCACATATATGCAAAATCTTTACGGAAGTCAAGTTACATTTACTGTACGAGATGAAATGTTATGATTGATTGTTAGTTAAAATTCACCATCTATTTACTTTTTAAGGTTTTCAATACTTCATTCATGATATTCATTTATTCTATGCATTAATTTGAGCGATTCTGTTTATTCTGGATAATAAAAGTTTACATAACAATTTAGTTTTTTTTTCATTTTAAACTGAGCAAAGATGCATTACTATGTGAACTGTTGTTGTGAATTAGTTATACAATCCATTCAATTTACATAGATCTTGATAAGTATGAAAAGAATATTCACTTCGATTATACAATCGTGATCTATGCTATTTTAGTTTACAAATCATAACTTGATTTATTTATTGAAAAGTATAAAATTTGGTATAAATGAACATTAAATATGTATACACCGTACAATTAGGTAAAATCATATTCTTGATAAACATCAATCATCATAAATGTGTGTGGGATTGTATACTGTCAAAATACCTATATAGAAGTAAATTATCTTAGTGTACTACTACTCGAACCTTGAACTCAAAGAATTGCCCTTTCCTTCCCCAAAGTGATAATAGTATGAAATCATCAGTCGATGAAATCCATTTATATTTTTATATGGCATTCGTTTCCTGAGGATCCTGGAGCTTAACTTAACGACTAGTTTACAATAAGAGTTTTTATGTTCTTCTGGGTTGATCATCCGTATCTGCGAAGCTTGTTTAAACACCAGATATCAACCTTTATAAACAACACTCACCCCCCCCCAGTACGAAGGTAGTGATTAGGACTTTCTTAATGGTTGCTATAATCGCTACACTACATAAGAGCATTTAAATTCAAATAACAGATCCCCCCCCCTCCAACTCGTAGCTTTACCATGACATTTATGCGTGAACGGGGGGGGGAAGCGAACAACTCTAATTACAATGAGTACAACTAACATTTATTCATTTATCTATCAAATTATCATTAAGTGAATAAATTGTAAGTATTATTTATTTATTCAATATTTTGTTAACATTTAAAAAAAAACGAATATCATTATCCTTTTTTGTTGTTTCATTTTAATAATTAAATAAAACAAAAAAATATATTTCATTTGCTTTTTTTTCGTTAATCAACAAAAACAGAAATAAAAATTGAATATTGAATTAAATTGGCTAATAAACTAACTAACTTAATCATTTTTATATTGAAAACACAAAGAATCATTCATATTCACATAATAACTAAAATATATTCAGCCTAACATACGCACACGCACACACACACACACACACGTGTAAACAATGTAAATATATCAATACACATACATAATGTATTGATAAATTTACAATTAATACAAATGCGTGTTCAATTTCAAATTTTTCTACTTTTGTTTAAAATTAATCAAGACAGAGGAAAATATTATTCTCTGTTCTTTTATTTATTCATTTATCGGGGTGGTGGATGGATGGGGAGGGAAGGGGAGGTTAGAAGAGGTAAATGAAAAGTTTATACATATAATTAAAATGGAAGTAAGGAGGTGGGAGGAGACCTGTATGATGGAATAAAGAAATTGATATGCCTCACTTTTAAATTCATTTTATGAATGTTATATTAACTAGTTTGTAAATAAATATATGTTCTATACACAATAATGATTCACGAATAGTTTATTCGATTAAATTAGAAAATTGGTGAATGTGTTTATGATGCATTATTTAAGGTTGGAGTAGGTAGATATTGTGAGATATGAGGTGGGTGGTGGTGGTGGTGGTGAGGAGAGAAGAGATTGTTTGTAAAACACTTATTTATGATAGTGATTATAATAATAATAATAATAATAATCATTGACAGAAATACTAAATAAGTGTGTGTATTTATTGTTGGTAAGTAGAATGTAGAGAGGTTGGAGGAAGGTGTTTTGAGGAAATGAGATATTATTTTTCAATAATTAATATGCTACAGGATAACATTAATAGGATTTATTACTATTATTATTATGTTAGATTATATTCGAAACTCATTGTCTTTTATTATATAAATAATAACAAAAATTGCAAGTGAGATTAATCTCATACACTAATACAGAGTTCTTTAATTTCTTCTTAATTTATTAGTTGCTGTTATAATTCACTTCAAATACACATACACACATACAGAGAGAGAGAGGGAGATTTAACTCTCCATGATGCTTATGCATCGATGTAAGAGTGTGTGTGTGTGTGTGTATGTGTGTAAACGAATGAGGCATTCGATTAATTCTGGACTTTTTTGTATATAACTAACTACAAAATAGTTTTATTCTAATTACTTTTTAATTGCACACCTCCTTAATTATTTTCTGCCTTTTTTCTCTATAATATGAATACAAAGGTATGCCTACTCAAAGATTATCTACCTACCTATTAAATACTAAAATACAATTTGATTAGAAAACTTTTCTATCTCTCATTTTGTCATTATGACAAAAAAGGTGAATATGAAAGATCCATGTGTGTGCATGAGTGTTCCTCTTTTTTCTCGAATTAATTATTAATAACAATAATAATAATAGTAATTATGACAATAGTAATAATAATAATAATAATAATGAAACTTCACTAATACATCTAACTCGAATATACTTCCTTATCACCCACACATACATACACACACCTCCCTCCCCACATCACAAATCAAGAATCCACCTCTCATTCATATCAATATTATTATTCCTATCATTCTATGTTTGCTTATTTAATGATTGATTATTAAATAAATAAGAATAATTGAAAACTTAATTTGTATTCCATATTTACAATAACTTAATAATGCTGTTAATGGATGAATGTTTTTTATCATATTGCTGACTTCATTTATTCTTGACTTGTTTATTACTCCTTTTTCATACCGTTTTTAATAATCGCCTACTTCAAGTTGTTTTGTTTTCTGTACTCAAAAGTTTTCCTTTACTTAAAACACTCGTTTAATCTAGAAATTTATCATTATTATTATTATTATTGTTATTATTATTATTATTATTATTATTATTATTATTATTATTATTATTGTTACTAATACTGTTATGACAATAGAAAAGAAAGAGAATATTGGAAGGTGGTGGGTGACATAAGAGAGGGGAATAAATTAATAATAATAATAACAATATATAATCATATTTTTCTTCATTAGAGAGTTATATCTGAAATTGCCTAGACTAATTATTAGGTGGGTGAGATTATATTATTTAATTAATTACAATAATGATACTACTAATAATGATTATAATCCATTATTTTAAGAATGTAATGAACACCCTCGTAGGATTAATGAGTCTACTACTACTAATAAAAAATAACAAAAATTGCAAGTGAGATTAATCTCATACACTAATACAGAGTTCTTTAATTTCTTCTTAATTTATTAGTTGCTGTTATAATTCACTTCAAATACACATACACACATACAGAGAGAGAGAGGGAGATTTAACTCTCCATGATGCTTATGCATCGATGTAAGAGTGTGTGTGTGTGTGTGTATGTGTGTAAACGAATGAGGCATTCGATTAATTCTGGACTTTTTTGTATATAACTAACTACAAAATAGTTTTATTCTAATTACTTTTTAATTGCACACCTCCTTAATTATTTTCTGCCTTTTTTCTCTATAATATGAATACAAAGGTATGCCTACTCAAAGATTATCTACCTACCTATTAAATACTAAAATACAATTTGATTAGAAAACTTTTCTATCTCTCATTTTGTCATTATGACAAAAAAGGTGAATATGAAAGATCCATGTGTGTGCATGAGTGTTCCTCTTTTTTCTCGAATTAATTATTAATAACAATAATAATAATAGTAATTATGACAATAGTAATAATAATAATAATAATAATGAAACTTCACTAATACATCTAACTCGAATATACTTCCTTATCACCCACACATACATACACACACCTCCCTCCCCACATCACAAATCAAGAATCCACCTCTCATTCATATCAATATTATTATTCCTATCATTCTATGTTTGCTTATTTAATGATTGATTATTAAATAAATAAGAATAATTGAAAACTTAATTTGTATTCCATATTTACAATAACTTAATAATGCTGTTAATGGATGAATGTTTTTTATCATATTGCTGACTTCATTTATTCTTGACTTGTTTATTACTCCTTTTTCATACCGTTTTTAATAATCGCCTACTTCAAGTTGTTTTGTTTTCTGTACTCAAAAGTTTTCCTTTACTTAAAACACTCGTTTAATCTAGAAATTTATCATTATTATTATTATTATTGTTATTATTATTATTATTATTATTATTATTATTATTATTATTATTATTGTTACTAATACTGTTATGACAATAGAAAAGAAAGAGAATATTGGAAGGTGGTGGGTGACATAAGAGAGGGGAATAAATTAATAATAATAATAACAATATATAATCATATTTTTCTTCATTAGAGAGTTATATCTGAAATTGCCTAGACTAATTATTAGGTGGGTGAGATTATATTATTTAATTAATTACAATAATGATACTACTAATAATGATTATAATCCATTATTTTAAGAATGTAATGAACACCCTCGTAGGATTAATGAGTCTACTACTACTAATAAAATATAAGTAATACTAGTAATCCGATACAATTAACATAATTAAAGTGAATAGTAGTAATAATGATGATAATAATACAAGTCATATTCAATAATAAATTAATGCATATTCAAATAAACAAAATTAATTCTCACTCTTAATTCTAAATAAATTAGTTAATCCCATCAGTTCCTAAGCGGTTAGTTGAATAATATTCGTATTATCATTTAGTAATAATGACGTGCATTTATGTTTCTGTGTGTCTATACACTAATTAGTGCATATTGTTGCTATTATTATTATTATTATTATTATTATTATTATTAGTAGTAGTAGTAGTAGTAGTAGTAGTTTGTTGACTATAGTCTACTAGAAATTAATGAGTTTCATTCAAATCATATAAATGATGCCTATGCAGACCACACGCACAGACATAAATAGGCATAGATACACAACAACCTAAAAGAATATATCTATTACACAGAATAATTAGGGTAATCATTGTTTTATTATTTTTGTCAATAATGATAACGAGTAGACTGTATGCCATAATAAAACAGAGGAAGTAAGGCAATCACACTACTAATTGTATGAAAAAAGCTGTATGCTATGTTAATAATATATGTAATAATATTAACATTAGTGATAATGATATATGAATGAATATAGGACACAATATGGTGTTGTGTGGTGTGCGGGCAATTCATTTTGTTGCTTCACTTCGTCATAAACTATCCTCAAGGAGTATTATATATCGCTTTTGACCTAGAATGGGATTCTTCAACAATCTGCACCCTCTACTGTTCCAGGGAATTCAACCCAAGAAATTCAAGTCTTTCCGTGAACGCATACACATCAACACTAGTAGGCTTGCCAGCGTCGATTGGTAGAATTCCCACTCCCGTTAATTTGTTACATAGCGCAAGCATAATTCAACTTTATCAGTGATAAGTGCAGTACACCTGACATGTTTAATCGTGACCGGTCACAACCCCTCACTGAAACTCCAAGATCATCATGAAATCAGTTACCGGTGAACTGGTTACTTTTAATGAAACTAGTTGGTTTTGCGCAAATTGGTATTTAGTTTGTTGTTTGTATTCATTGTTGATTGATCTCGGTTCGGCACTACTATGGATCACTGAACAGAGATATTAATGCCAGTTAACAATCACACTACTAACTAATTCATTTAAAATATTATACTGTAACGATAATAGCGACAGAAAAAAGCTATAAATGTAATTAGGTGCTGTGTAAACTGCTGCTTAGTTAAGAGTGTGCCACGAATCTTGAAGGCTATGCACTCAATTCCCTTATAAGATCATGGAAACGAGCTACTAAAGAATCCCATGAGAGGAGGAAACGCCTGCCCAATACTTCTTAGGTTTAAATGGTTGTCTAACTGGAACCAATTTGTAATGTCAAGTTCAAAAGTTAAAAGGGTATGTAAATGAATATGGGATTTGTCAAATAAATGTTACTGGGACACACGAATCTCACATTAATAAAATTAAATACTAAGCAACAAAATCGATTATTATGAATGCATTTGATGATTGTATGCAACATTATTTTGTGTGCAAACGTCTGCTTGTTCGGACATATTGTCAATAACTTAAACATGAATATTCATTTCGAATGGATCCATAAATCAACATAAATGTAAGTAGTCTGTATAGGTTTCTTTGTGTCAACTTTAGCTAGTTTGGGAAATACTAGTTTTTTAAAGTTTGGATATCAAATTTAAGCGGCTGAAGTTGTTAATGGTAATGCATACTTATCCCTTAATATCATGAACTGACTAAAACAAACTTGTTGATTTAGACTGATTATTCTATCTGTGAGACCTGAACGTTTTTAGTTAGATTTGTGAAAAGAGTAGTAAGAAATTATTGCTGACGAGATTCTACGAAGGATAAAACAATCGTCCACTGTTAAATAGTTCTCAAAACTCCATCAGCTGTTATCAGTCAGTAATTGGAAAGATCTTAAAATAATATTCGGTTTTTTCTTGCAATGATCACTAAATTAAGTATCAGTAATAATTATTTTCCCGTAATTATAGCGTACATAGTAAATAAATCCCCAGTTATGTTATTGTTCCAAAAAGTTGAAAATCATACTACTTCTAAATGACCAAATCATCTCTGAGCCACTTATTAAATGAAGACTTATCGAAATGTATATTTCATTCGAATTGGATACGATAACTAAACGTAAACATTCCTGTAAAATTCCAACCCAGAAGGCAGTCTTTATTCATTCAATTCACAGAAAAGCAAATAAAAGAACATTCTTTTTAATGCCTAACAACAAGTGAGAATATAGCCACCACACCATCTACAAACAGACATGTCTGTTATAGCAAATGTGATAATATTTGACATTTCTACAGGAGTACAATTCTATTCAACATAGTCATCATGAATAGTTTGTTTTAATTAAGAATCGATGATACGGAAAGTTTATGCTTTTAATTTAGTTTCTATACCACATCAATAAGATAAAACAAAATTAGTAGGATGAATCGAAAGACAGTTGAAACAATCAAATAATAACAAACTATAAAAAAAGCTTAACATTACGAATACGTTGAAAAAGACACAATTAAAATGCGTTTACGACAGAATACTGGAGTTGAAGATCAAGAGAATGATAAACAGTCAGTGAGGAATCATATAGAACGCTAATCCTTTAAATCACTTGGCTTGTAATGGATTTGATCTATAACTTTACTGAATTCATGATATATTGCTTTATTTATTCATTGCCTACAATATCAGAAAATAATCAACTTTTGCTTACAATTGATTGACTTTAGGATATAATTCCAATGCTCTTACAGTAAGAAGACGTACAGTTAACAGGATAATTCAAACGATTTATCGTATTCATTTCAAAAGTTAAGAACGTTATTCAGTTATTGTTCATGGAAACGATGACACCACATTATTTTTGGTCGAAATGAAATTACATCATATCTAATATGTTTCTAGTACATTCGCATAAGAAAATTATACGATTCATTTACACGTACGAACGAGAATATCATTCAGTGAAGAGATCTCTTTTCATAGCTGGATAATCGCAATACTATAGAATAATACAAGATAATAACAACTGATCAAGCATGACAACTAAAGGAAGAAAGTTTGAGTTGGAATAACAGCTGTGACTAATTGAACATAGTAACAAAGCCAAGAATATACTTAATGTTATGCCTATTTAGACGGTTTCAATAAAGAGAGGGATCTTAAATATGCAACAATTTAGGAAGTTTAGTAATGCAAGGACAGCGACATATACAGAATACTTTGAACTCAGTGTATTTTTTTACATTCAGTTTCATCAGCAACATAACGACTATTGATTTTAGATAACTCAAAATATTGATACATATGTTGACCAGGTTAATTGAAATGTTTAATAGATAACATTAGATTGTTTAGATAGTGAAATTGTAAAGAAGTTGAATTTAGAGTATTTATAAATAAATTAGATGATTATTCTAGAGTTTAATTATGTAATATGGAAAAAAGGTGCAGAAAATAATTCAATAGGTGACGTAACAATTAGAATTCTAGTGAAAAGGCTCGATTATGCAATTATAAATACGCTATTGTTTTGAATATGTGAGGAAAATGAATCAGATAGAAATGCAAGAGTATAACTCAATAACTTTCTGTTTTCAGTAGTTGGAAAAAGAATTGGATCATCAATCTAAAGTTACCAGTGCAATTGGCGATTAATTACTGATTCCTTTTAAATGCAAAGGTCAGGTTTGAATTTTCTAATTGCGATGACCTCAGCAAATGTTGATAGAATCAATTCACGTTGTTTCAAGAGCATTTGTTTTATCGACCTCATGTCTCATGTCTGCTAAATGGCATGTGATTGAACTTCTGAAAGTGTTTTCTCCTTTCAAACATATGTTATACGGAACATGTTCAATAAATCGTGAAATTTCAGAATAAACGAGGAGATCGCGATAGGTAGATCGAAAGTAATAATTTTGCTGTTAGGTTATGTGATAAGATTAGTTAGAAAATAGGATGTATCTGAGACGTAAATTGAGGTAGAAGTAAAAAGTGTTTTCACGAGTGTGCGACAGGGGTAAGAATTTTCTGAATAAATAATTTCGAGTCAAAACAGAATAAAATTATGATACAAATAACAGCGTGTAAGGAATTCAAGTAAAGTCGATTGTGAGATCAAAGTTTGAACCGGTTTCTTTCGTACACATTGTTCTGGTTTTGCAATGTGCACGATAACAGCTTTAACAATATATATGCAAGGTGTTAACTGATTGAATTTGTTGGATTACTGTAGATAACTTTGAAACAGGAATCCGCGTTGACTAAGTAGCCAGTAGTTACGAGACGTTCACTGATGGTTCTTCTAATGCTACCGTTGTTACCTGGCAGTAACCACAGTGAATAATGTTCTCGGACTCTCTTGGACAACATGAACTTTCAGAGACTAATAGACACACTTAGAAGTGATCAAGTGCGATAGATTTTTCCTTCGAATTATTTACAAAAAAGGGTCAACTTAAAAACAGAATTCTAAGAGTAGCTGAAAAAATGTTTTTTTTGTATACCATTTGCGATTGTCCTGGCCTTTGAATTACACGTTAACGTAGACAGTTTATTCTTAGAATCAGAGATTTTAGGTAGTCTGCGAAGTAACACTTTTTAGTCTTAATAAATAATAAAACTTACGGTTTACATATATATTCTATTATCATAATTTTGAACTCACTCTTTACCACATATCCATAATCCACCATTTCTATATAAATATGGTTGTCTTATTGCCCAACATAACTTCTCACAATCTTCTTCACTAGGCATACTTCGAACACTTGAATCATTTCTTAAAATATTCATATTCTTCTTATCATGAACAAACACATTCTCATCTTGATAGTAACCAATCATTTGTAATTGACAGATACGATATGATTCATAACAGTTACGTAAGTGTTTTATTGATTTCATTTCACCATGAACTTTAAATCTAGGTTCTAAAGTGATATCGATTAAAAAGGCTTTAAGAATATAATTTTGAAGATGTACTTTTAAAAAATATGACCAATCATGTGAAAGTGTTAAATTATATTCAGGTGACAATATTGTGTTGTTTTCAGGGTTGAACTTCATTCGATGTTGAACATTTAACATCTTTAAGCTCGATTACATTATCAGTAGGTTGATTTAGTGGAGTAGGTGATGAAACAGCCTTTTCTACAATAGGATGATTTAAAATACTTGTTACATGTAGTTGTGGGTGGTGTTTCTCCTACAAAATATTTAACATAATATTAATAATTCAATTTAATAAGTAACTAGTCTACTTAGGCTAGTTCAATGTAAACACTAATGTCAAATGAAAAACCACTTAAGATCACAGTACACTAGAAAAATGTTACCTGGCTACTTTAAAAGTCATCCTCTAGAAACTGAATCTTTGACCTTCAGGTTGTCTTATCACATAAACTTTAAACGATCTTGTTACAATCCAGTAGTTTACATTGACAACTTTAGAAAACATGTAACAATGATTCACTGTCATTAAATATCATCGACTGTGATTGTTGTACTCCTAATAATGTTTGATAATATCATTAGCTTCCTTCTAAAACTGTTGTGCTTAAAAAAAACACACATTTAGTTGGTTGAATTCATCACAGACTGATGTTGACAAGGTACCACAGAAAACCAAAGAGTATTGGACAACTTACATGAAAGTGATTTAGATTGTGAATAATTTCTATTAGTACCGCATTCCATGCATAAATTACTTACTAATCAGCAAGTGTTGTAAGATCACTGGAAACCTGCATCCACTTTAAATCAGCTAATCACCGAGTTAGGAACTTGACATGGAGAGGTCAAGTTAATCTAGTAAATTACCTCTGATTTTAGTAATTTATGATGTATGCACTAAAATAAATTCAGCAAGGTATTTCAATATTGAGAAGGAGCAGAAATGATCTAGTAATTTCTCATTTTTGGTTCTCACTAGGTTAATATTGGAACTTTCCGATTTATATCAAAAAGGCTGTTATTCATGCACCAGAAAATGTTAGAAGACTGAGGTAATATCACAGGATTCACCGAGGAAAATGGTCTATTTCTGATTCATGATCAGTAAAACACTTATGTTAAAATTGTGTGCCTGACAAATTAATTAGTGTGCTATACGTTCCATAGATGACAGTTCAACAGTGTAATAAATGATTAGTTAAATATAAACTTGATACGTCTAACGCCGAAGTTTTTGGAAAGGCTCTTTAACACGATACTAACTTGAAAATACATTTAATTCGTGACTGCAATTAAGGACAGATCGGATTGTAATTGACACACACGAAAACCGTGGCTAAGTACAAAGTGACTCAGTTAATCAGCAGACAGTTAATAGGGTTGGCAAACACATACACACACACCGGCGTGATTATTTAAATATTTTTTGGCATATAAACGTTTCGAAACGTTAATGTGTCAATTTATTTATGAGTACCATAACTAAATTTAAATACGTTGCTCTAAGTTAGTGATAGTTTTCAAAGGAATGCAGATTTCCCATGTTTACAGTAATATGTTTCGATGTTAGAGAGTTTAAGGCAGTCACAGGAAAGTTACAACCTAGATTTCATGCTGACATCAGTCATTAACAAGACACCTGCATTTTTGAAGGAATTGATTCTACCCGTGGGATTTTAACGTTCATCACAGGAATAAATATTATATCGGTCATTATTCAGTGATCAATGATCGCAAATATTTTAGTACTACACTAGATTAATCATAGTTCAAATGCCTCAGTGGTAGCATTTCAAACTGTGAAACAGAATGACTCGTGTAACAATCTAATCAAAATTCTAGTTACACGTAATTGTGTCAAATAAAAACACATAAATTGGATTAAGCTGTATGTCTTGATGACTAACTTAAATCACCTAATAGTTACGCATAGTATACCACCATGTCGAGTAGCTTAGAGTAGTAAGCACTAATAAAGGACTTTGATAAACAAGAATCAGTTTGTTAAGTCCTAGTGATCATGCAATTCATAGATTATGAAACATTGTAAAATATAGTTTAGAGTAGAAGGCAGTGGCTCATATGATTTAGTTGTGTATTACACTTTTCCATAAAAATAGGGTAAAATCTATACAGGTTATTCATGCACAGAAAAATGTTAGTAAGACTGGTAATATCACCGGATTCACCGAGGAAAATGGTCTATTTTGATTCCTGATCAGTAAAACACTTATGTTAAAATTGTGTGCCTGACACAATTAATTAGTGTGCTAACGTTCCATAGATGACAGTTCAACAGTGTAATAAATGATTAGGTTAAATATAAACTTGATACGTCTAACGCCGAAGTTTTTGGATAAGGCTCTTTAACACGCTACTAACTTGAAATAATTTAATTCGTGACTGCAATTAAGGACAGATCGGATTGTAATTGACCACACACGAAAACCGTGGCTAAGTACACAGTGACTCAGTTAATCAGCAGACAGTAATAGGGTTGGCAAACACATACACACACACCGGCGTGATTATTTAAATATTTTTTGGCATATAAACGTTTCGAAACGTTAATGTGTCAATTTATTTATGAGTACCATAACTAAATTTAAATACGTTGCTCTAAGTTAGTGATAGTTTTCAAAGGAATGCAGATTTCCCATGTTTACAGTAATATGTTTCGATGTTAGAGAGTTTAAGGCAGTCACAGGAAAGTTACAACCTAGATTTCATGCTGACATCAGTCATTAACAAGACACCTGCATTTTTGAAGGAATTGATTCTACCCGTGGGATTTTAACGTTCATCACAGGAATAAATATTATATCGGTCATTATTCAGTGATCAATGATCGCAAATATTTTAGTACTACACTAGATTAATCATAGTTCAAATGCCTCAGTGGTAGCATTTCAAACTGTGAAACAGAATGACTCGTGTAACAATCTAATCAAAATTCTAGTTACACGTAATTGTGTCAAATAAAAACACATAAATTGGATTAAGCTGTATGTCTTGATGACTAACTTAAATCACCTAATAGTTACGCATAGTATACCACCATGTCGAGTAGCTTAGAGTAGTAAGCACTAATAAAGGACTTTGATAAACAAGAATCAGTTTGTTAAGTCCTAGTGATCATGCAATTCATAGATTATGAAACATTGTAAAATATAGTTTAGAGTAGAAGGCAGTGGCTCATATGATTTAGTTGTGTATTACACTTTTCCATAAAAATAGGGTAAAATCTATACATCAAAGATAATATTCAGCAAGATAACAACTATTATCAGAACAAGATCGATCGTCAAATTTTACTCAGATAACTATCAACAACAACTATTTACTGCATAGAAACATTCTTTTTGAATATTGACAAGTTAAATACTCGTTGAAACAAGAACTTTTATTTAATTGTTTTATACTTTATGCTTAAAAATGTCTATTTCTCTTCAACCTATTTTTTTATGTTTCAAAGAGTAACAGAACAAAAATAAAAGATTATTACTGGAAAAAAATTTTTTTTTCTGAAATTGTTGTATAGAATACTTTTAGTATGATTATCGTTTTATGTGTTCAAATTGAAAGAACTTCATTGTTTAATGAAACCGAAAGGAAATGATGATGATGATGATGATGATGATGATGATGAGGAGGAGGAGGAGGAGGAGGAGGAGGAGGAGGAGAAGGAGGACGACGACGAAGAGAGGGAGGAACAATAATAATAAGAAGATAATAGACCATATTCATTATCTCTTTTTCCCTCCGGTTTATTTTCAACATTTCTTTATAATTCTTATCAAATAAAAGTATACTAATATTAATATTAATAATAGTTATAAAGATTATATCATGACAAAAGTATAAAGGATATTTAATAACATCTGAAATATTTGATATCATTATTATTAATAATCAAATAATCCCTATACATTTATGCATAGATTCGAATTCTTTTGATATGAAACTATCTTGTTATCTTGTTAATAATAATAATAAATTTTTCAATGTTAAATAATGCATACACGCGTATGTATACAACCCTGTTAACAACATTGAATTGACCTTTCTAAAATGAAAATTAAAAAATTAATAAAATAAAGAAAGAGAACGATAGAATGAGTTCGGGGGGGGCAGGTTGATGTGTATTCCTTTATTTTTTACGAAAAAAAAGTAACGAAGAGTTAAGATTAAAGAATGAATTTTAGTAAAAAAAAACATTTTTCTTTTGTATTACTTATATCGTGTTATTATTATTAAAATGATAATACCGGAAAATGAAAAAAAAGCCCGAAAAATAAGTTAACTATTACTCTACCGGAAATTGTTAACCTACTAAAACTAATATTGAAGTAATCAGTTCAAATAATGAGTAGTATAATACAATAATATGAATTTATACTTATATATTTCACTAAGATTCTCACCAGTAGTTTTATAACCTAAAACTAATAGTTTAATTGAAATAGTAATGTATGAGATAGGTATTAAGTTTAGTTGTTTGTATTCATCACAGATTAATGTTGCTAAGATACCACTGAAAACCATAGAGCATTGGACAACTGCTGCGTCCTAGTATTAAACTCCTCAGGGGTATATGTTATGTCGGTCCACTAACGAAGGATGAAAAACTTCCAAAACTGTGTTTTAGAGGACTTATTCATCTATTCTGGTCGTGAGTAATGTAAACATTACATTTCTATTATTGTTACGTTCCTCTTACTCTATCCTCCCGTTTAGTATATTTGCTATTATTATGTTGTTTTTTATTATGGACTACAGTTGATTAGTCGTGTAAAAGTTACCCGCATTCACTGACACAATCTCTTATGTTTCGTATTAATGTAAAGTCCCTAACTGGTTTGCTGTATGGTTTGAATTTGTGCATATATAAAGGCATGATTGATATACAATACGACTGAATTAGACTGCATTGGATTGTGTCTGTTTGGTTCATAAGTCGTTGTTTTCTTTCATTCCGGCTTTGGGGACTGGTAGTCGCGGGGCAGATGTGTCCGTATACTGATTGGCAATTATCAAGGTCGCTGTGTACAAAACAGTATGCTCCCTAAACTCTGCCCCAGAGGCTTCGGGATGTTCCCGAAATTCAAGTAATAAGTCATTATTGATGGGGTTCAAAATTGTATGGTGTGAAACATGTATCGCCAATGATAATGAATAATCGTTGCATTATATCACAAATTGTTGGAAGTAACAACTTTACCATTAGATACCAGCTCAGCGATGGAAGAGGTTAGGTGTTGGCCAACATGAGGCCTCTATGGTGGCATATAAGGTACGCACTGCTGAGGAGTTTCATTCTAGGGTAAAATCGCTGTCTCTTGCTCCTTAGTTTTTAATGATACTCTATCAATCAGTGATAAATTTACTCAGTCAAAACTTGATACCATTCTCCACAAATCACCTCAATTCAATTAAAATAAGAAATATTAAGAGAGTTTTCATCAGTAAAGAAGTGTAAGGAGCCCTACTGCGGCGCCACTAAGGTAAGGAAAATTAACTTTATTGTTACCTTAGTACATCGTGGTTGAAAAATTTACTTTGATGATGTTTTTTTGAAAAAGAGCTAGTCACTATTCGTATTCTGTGTAACGAATTTACAATTCTCATTTATTTATTTAGTTAAATCTAACAAAAATCAAGTATCGGTGTAATGAGTAATAACACAAACAAATATTCCTAAAGCTTCAGTTCAGAAAATGATATCTCTGGTGAAATATTAACGAAAGGAATCAGCGAGGTTCTATAAAACTCATTTTACATCTACGTTGCCTATTTTTTATAACCGTCTTTTGATTACAACCAGAAAAAGACGAACTTTCTGATTTCATCTTATCTAGGAACATTTATCACTTTAATTTCACGAATAGAGTTACACAGAGCGTACGATAAGGTACGCCAGACATCATCCTGGCTGACTGAGGAAAATTAAACAGAATTAGGCACTCCCCGCCAAACTGCTTAAAAGATACCAGACACGAAGTAGACATCAACAATGCCTTCTGAGTAATCCATATTTTCTGGCACGTTTACCATTACATAATCGTCAATCTTACTTAATCATCAATTGACTTTATAGTAGCATTCTCAATCCTCTTAGTAGATGTGGTGTGATTCATAATCACTATAATTACTTGTATCAGTTATTTATTTTATCAGTTAATACATCTAAACATCATTCATTGTATCCACATTGTTTTAATTACGTTGGTAAATACTTGTCATATTTGTGATACCAATGCATAACATAACCGCACGCAGTTTTCATTAATTTTTTATTGTCAAGTGTAGAGTCTTAATTCCTTCCCCTCCCTTTTTACGTAACTATTACCAAAATGTTACTTAAGTTGGATTGTGACTGGCAGGCGGAATCCAGGACGGGCGTTTCGTCCTATTTGAAACTCATTAGCTGGATGTGCCTGCAACTCAATGTGGATATCTATACTAGGGATCGAACTTAGTCCGCTTTGTGCCAAATGCCACCGCGATCACCAATAGACTACTGAGTCCAGACAGTCACACATTTGCAACAGGTATGTATGTAATTAGAATAAGATTGTGTCTTCCTATTGGTTTGTCGTGGATTGAAATCGGTCAGCCTCTGTTGCCATATGTTCATCCTGGGCGGTTTGCCTCGATATAGCGATAGTACACATGTATTGTTTAAGTTGGATCGTGACTGGCAGGCGGAATCCAGGACGCGCGTTTCGTCCCATTTCGGACTCATCGGCTGGATGTACCTGCATCCCAATGTTGATGTTCTTATCGGGATTCGAAACCAGTCCGCTTAATGCCAAACACCATCTCTTGTTTTGTTAGCTCTAAAATAGTTTACATATGACTTATTACAACTACACCTTTGCTAGATATACAAATGCTAAGAATACTATCGTTAGACTTACGCTGCCTTGATGAGTTTGTTTTTCAACATTTAGTTGGGCAACATTTCATTTTACGTTCGCAACTGAAAATTCATTCTTTCCATTTTTTCTTAAATCTTTATCTGAAGCCTACTCACATAATATTTACAAAAAATCCATTAGTAAGTAATCTTACAACATTAAGTTACTGATCTGTTCCTTTGCCTTGTAAAAACATTTTTTCTTAAAAACATTCATATTATTCAACATTATACATATTCAGTAGCATGTATAATTAATATACTGTTCTGCATTGTTTTTCCTAAACTTTTTCCAACAGATTACGTGGTTTTGCGTAGTGTATCGAAGGCTGTTAGTAAAGAGTGCAGAGAAACCTTCGTTTTTTATTATGAAAACAGTCGTAAACATTTGAAATTCTGAAGGTAGCTATCTTGCACAGTTCTATCGGACATAAACCAGCCTCTTCATTCACATCTCTCGTTTTGTAGGTCATCTGACATAACGAGACGACGCTACATTAGAATTCATGCACTTAAGAAAAAGCATAAAAACACTACTATTCACTATCGAGCACGAGTTCTATGGAATGATAAAATTGCAATAACTGATCAAATTAAGAATATATGCTCTTAAATTATAGGTTATCACGCAATCCAAAGGCTTCTGTTTCTTATAAAACCATCTGAATTTTACGTATATATATATATATATATATATATATATATATATATATATATATATATATATATATATATATATATATATATATATATATATAGTCCTCTTTATTTTACTTCTGTTGATACTATGTGTACAGGGTAAAGATTAACTGTACTGAGTTGAGGTGGTTTTGTGGAGATTTATTATTAAGTTTAGTTGTTTGTATCTGTCACACAGTGATGTCCGTTGAATACCAGTGAATGGTAAAATAACTGACAATGCCAAAAATTCTTGTGGTACTAAACATAACATGGAATAAAGCTATTGTTATTACTATGATCACCCTTTTGTATTTAATATTCCGTTTTATTGATCATAAGTGATGTAAAGAGTATGCGCATATAGCTATTATAATAAAATTCGAACTGAACTGCTGTTGATATGGAACCATAAAATGCAATGAATTCATCATATTCTGCAAATTTTATGCTTCTTCCTTTATTTAAAGGGACTAAGTTGTATACAAATTTTAATAAGTGCCTCCCTATAATGTTAGTCAACTTACTAATCCCTACAATAAGTTTTGATGGAGGAGAAAAATGTAATCCATAAACTAGAAAAAAGTAGAAGATGATTTTAAAATTCACGATCTAAGTGGAGGCGAATTCATGTTCACCATTGTGATTGATTTTAAATTATACTGTCCACTGTCTCCAACCATTGATTGTATTTATCTCTAACCACGTAGTGTATATCTGCTAATTTACCTTAGACTAATAGTCATTAACTTTATGGACTGATACAATTTTTAATTTGGGCTCTACGCGGTGTTTCTACCAACCACCACACACACTAATAGACAATCAATTTGAACACAACTACCTTAACTTGGCAATAATTCACTCTAATTTTATTACAAAGTAAAGAGATAATTTATTGTCGCAGTTTTACAGAAAAAAAAATAGTTCCGAGTTTTTATTCTATTGGACTATTAAAAAAATATTTATATATATTATACATTAATAATAACAGTAGTAGAGTACTCTCATGGGATGTTAATTTCTCATCTGTCTCACTTCTAAGTTTTACGGTAGACCCTCTCTCTCCAGCATGGGATTTGTGTATCATGGATAGATATTTGGTATTAGATCATCAACTGAATAGCACATTATTATTATTATCATTAGCGGTAGTAATAAAATTTTAATTTCTCTTTCTCCCTATACACATACACAATCCCTAATGATTAATCAGCTGATCGTTAAGTAACTAGAATAATATAAATTAATCTATTTTGAGTAATTATTAAAAAGAAATAGCTTGTTCATCTATAGTGAAACAACTGAGTTTATTGTACAGAACACAATTGTATGAGGAATACGACTTAACACACCTCCTCCTCCTCCTCCTCCTCCTCCTCCTCCTCCTCCTCCTCCTCCTGCTCTTCCACCTACCTCACCCTAATATTTTATGTCAAAGGAAAACAATATTTGGTCATTAACTGGGAAAATAAATAACAATAATAATAATTATTATTTTGTAGAAACACAGCTATTTATATACACATATAATTAACTTATAATTATAATAAAAAGAATGATTGATTACTGTACACTGATTGAATGAAACAATCCACTAGGAATATTCAGACGAAGAAGTAGAATGAATTGTAACCGAAAGTTGATAAATGTCTATTGTAAACGGGCCAAAAAGTTCAGAATGTTGATTTCGATCATTAAATTTAGAACTTTTGATGTTTTTCAACATCTAGTTGTCAGTACTCAAAAACCTTATCTATAGGTGTTCCATATAACAAACTTTAGTTAAACAACTACTGAGCACTAGGAAGCACTGAATAGTTGTTTTAGTCTAGTATGGAACCACTGAAAGGTACTTGTCCATGAAGCTACTAGTTGTTACATCTATTGCCTTCCGACTTAATAAGGAATACCGAACTTTCGATTCGCTGAGCTGGTATTTATTTGCTAACAACCATTCATCCACTTCAATTAATAAGTTAATAATGAGTACATTATAATTGTTATACCGTCGCCTAAGCTCAATTCTCACAACTTCAAATTGAGATTCTTTAAGTCTGTTCATCGTTTTTGTTATCTATAAATAATTATGGACACAGGAATACATTTAAACAAAGATAATTCAAAGCTTCCAGTCTAGTACAAGTGCATTGGATTGCAATATTTCCCATTTATTTCCAATGAGCATTCCTCATTCTATTTTGACCCATATACTTTGATCATCAGGGGGAATTATATAGAATTATGACGTTTTACAGTACTATACAATCATTTGTTGATAATCGCTATTAGGTATGGGAATTCTGAAATGTTACGAAGTAAAAAGAATAAACGAGTCTTATATTATCGTCTTCTTGCTACTAGGAATAAATATTTGTTTGTTATCCGAACTATGAGAATCGCTTTAGTTAGCCCATATGTTGTAAGGTAATTGAAATTAAATGGGAATTTACTTAGATTAAAATTAAGACACTTTCATCTAGTAGTTCATTAGAAAAATAGAAAACGTTCCGGTTAACTAAAGTCTAAAAATACAGTATCACGGGTAAAGATGACATCACTATTCACATCCAACGGTGAGTGACTTAAATTCCTCGGTTTCTATTGTTGCGGACACAAGTTTTTCAGTACTACCACTCAGTTGGTAATCAGTTTATAGACAATATTCCTCATGTTTTATCTTCAAAAGTAACACTCATTAGTTGAGTTGATCCTTATACCAATGAATCGTATTGCAGTTAACGTTAGACATTTAACCATTAGTAAATGCACAGTTCGCCAAAACCATGTATTGGAATAGTACTTTTGTAAATTTGGTTTACTTTATTCCGTACTATCATCTTTAATTTTTGAAACATAATTCTACTATTGTATTCAAGTGATGTAGTTTTACATAGTTTGAATTGTTTGTTCTTTGTCATTCCGTTATTTTATCTCCTTTTTATCTTCATGCATCCGATAACGTCCTAATAAAAGTAAAACTATGATATAATGAAGTTAAAATGATCTATGAAGTTATGAAAATACTTTTCGTATAATCATCAGAGAGTATGTACAAAATGGTAAATATTTTTCGCTACAGGGATTTCATTAGTGATATTAGATAATGATTGTACAATGTAACAAGTCGAAGTTAAGGATATCAACTTTTAGATGTAAATTAAGTGAAAAAACGCTCGCATTCGAACCTTAATATAACTATGGATGCTGTTATTATCTGAAAACTTTCATATTAGGATGAAATAGATGTTTAGTGCCGCCTAGTTTTAAATATCAATCTCTTTACAGTTTGTCCTTAATGTAAATTACAAAATCTTTCTAATAGTCAATTGTGTCATCGTTGTTCATTTCATGGAAATTAGTTCAATTTACAAAGACATTTATTATCATTAACTAAAAGCAGTTATGATAAATATTTGAAATATCTCACTATTTTCATTAAAACAATCCATTTAGCACAATCACTCCATTATACAGTACTATAATAATAGTTGTTGAATGTTAGGTCACTAAAACATAAAATTTATATTTATTTGTATGTATATTGAAGTTAGTTGATTCTCCCTTAAAGTAAATGAAAATATCAAAATCGTCTTCAATTAACTTCTTTATTCATTCACTTTGAAAATAACTTCTAACTATGATTGTTATCTTCAAATTACAGACTAGATATCAATTAGATTTTGATATTCTTATCATTTGATTAGATTACTCTTAATTGACTTAACTTATAATATAAAAGTAATCATCACCTATTTATATGAAATTAAATAATAACAAAAAAAATATTATGTCTAATGAGAAGTTCTTCTTCTTGACTGATAGTTAGATAACAGAATATTGTGTATAGAATACGTCTGTGTTGTGTTGTGTGTGTGTGTTTATGTGAATGAGTTTCATCACAATAAAATGTATTCATACACATTTATGCACAAACACGAATAAAAACACCTTTTATACTCATTATCATGAATCAATTAAATTGTTTCATTGTATATACTTGTATATTTATGTTCGTATATAAATCAAGTCTCTAATGTTGTATACCTTTCAATGTGCTTAACTTCTTCATCATATTAACAAGAATTGAATTTCTTTACTGCCTTTTCTATTGAAGCAAAGTGATAAATCATGCTAATTATCGCCCCTCCCCCCATCTTCAAGTATACATTCACGTACATGCATACACATTCATTTATTCACACTAACAGATACCTTTACATACATTTATTTTAAAGGAATAATAACATAATCATTATCACTAGGTAGATTTATTTACTGATAAACATAATTATTCTTAATTTAATTAAGAGATAGACTGATTGAAATCAAAACATGGATACAATGATAAATAAATGGTTACATACACATACACACATACATAGGTAGATAGATAGACAGGCATATAGATAAACAGACATATAAATAGATGGATAGATAGAATGAAAATATATTGAATGTACTTTTAATCATTGATTATCTTATCAAATATATGGAATATTAAAGAAAATATACATATTATAATTAATATTATTCTTATTATCATGATTGAAAAAGAGATGTAGAGTGAAGAGATCTAGACGAAGATGCTAAATGATAAGAATATCATCTACTGTAGTAGTATTGTTTATAGAAACTCAATGAACAAAGAATACTGTCTACAATAAATACTAAATATGATAAAAGTTGGATTGTAACTGACGGATGTAATCCATAAAAGTTACCGACCGATAGCAATCCATGACGTCGAGCTAATATATCACAAATGGACTGAATTAGAAATATCAGCCGTTGGAAGCCGACTCGGTGGTCTAATGGTAAAGCGTTGGCCGCAAAGGGCCAAGAGAGCCCTGGGTTCTGTTCTTGATAGAGCCATGGATGCGCACTGCTGGATAGTCCTATACTAGGACGAAACAGCTGTCCAGTACTTCCAGGTGATCAATGGCTATTTAGTTCAGACAGATACGTGACACTACGGAATCCTTTAAAGTGTTCGACAGTCAAAAAACTTAAAATATTCTAAAATATTCTGAAGTAACTACTATTAAACGCTGGAAACTAAACATGTGTATCCAAAAAGGAAGGTATAAGCCTTGGTAACTTAACTCATATGTAATTACATCATAGCGGTTATTCTCCCTCCAAATGTAATCTATTATGCCTATGTCTTTTCTCTTCAGATCAGATTTAACTTTTCGTTACTTCACCTTTTTTATTGTATGTCAAGTTAAATAATCATGCCATCATATAGTATTTTAACTTTAATAAGTGAGCTTAGTTGACATCATTCACATGTGTTTTGTCAATCGTCTCTTAGTTTCCTTACTGTGCAATCACCCAAGTTCTAATCACTACTTAGTTAAAGTTGGATTATGACTGTCAGGCGGGATCCAGGACACACGTTTAATCTCATTTGGCACTTGTCGACTGGGTGAACCTGCATCCTAATGTTGGTGTTTACACGGGGATTCGGGCTCAGTTCGTTTCATGTCAAATGCCACGGCCTTTACCACTAGGCTACTGAGTTCAGACAGTCACACTTGTGTAACGGGTATGTATACGTAATTCGAATGTGTTTGAACCTTCTAGCTGATTTGTTATGAACTGAAATTGATCAGTCTCTGTTGCTATATGTGCATCGTGAGTGGATTACCCCGATATAGAGCCTCCTGGATTCCGCTTGACAGCCTCGATCTAACTCAAAATATGCTTGTGAACTAACGATATATCGAGGCGATCCGCTCAGAACACACATATGGCGACAGAGACTGATCATTTTCAGTCCATAACGAGTCGACGGGAAGATCTATACACATTCGATCTACTTGGTTTTCTTGTACTTTCTTTTGCATCGGATTTATACATTTACAGCATTTTATCCAACATATTAGAAATGTTTACGTATCTAACGTGTTTATATAAGTTTGATTTCAACCGAGTCCAAATATTCTCATCAGTATGTTAAACTCCGTT
This sequence comes from Schistosoma mekongi, assembly GCA_034768735.1. Classification (NCBI taxonomy): domain Eukaryota; kingdom Metazoa; phylum Platyhelminthes; class Trematoda; order Strigeidida; family Schistosomatidae; genus Schistosoma; species Schistosoma mekongi. Next base: position 78,004,119 of record CM068306.1, on the reverse strand, counting down.
CGAAATACTAATTTCGTAAAATATTACTCCAGGTTGTATGCAGAAGCTTATGAGAAACCAACGAAATAAAATTAATTCATCTTATTATGCACAAATATTTGTTCATGTTCCTATGAAAATAATAAAAGAAACAATGTTCATGAAATTCCATAAAAGTTTGTTAAGTTCTACTTATGACTTGTAGAATAGATGCGCTTACATCGCGGTGTTGACGTTCGCAATGTGACTCTAAGTCAGTCCTCTGATGTCGAAATACAATCTATTCTCTATTGAGTCAGTGAGTCAGGATAATTAAATTTTTGAAAAGGGGTATGTGTGTATAATATGTTCAGAATTCATACATGGCAACAGAAACTGAGTAATTTCATTCTAATCAAACGATACAAATGCATTTAAATTATGAATACACACCCGTTGAACAGGTGTTGTTGTTTAGACTCATTAGCTTAATGATGAGCCAGGTGGTGTTTGTTATAAATAGGCAGATTTGAAGTCCAAATTTAAATATATTAACACTGGGATGTAGGAACACTCAGTCAATGAATCCTAAATAAGAAAAAACTGTCCTGGATTCCAGTTACTAGCCGTAAGTCAATCTTAATCCCACTCTTGAAATACTGAGTCATCCTAAGCACTCCATTCAGTATGTAAACATGGCAACAGAGACTGACCAGCTGAGTCTAGTAACAACACACCAATAGCAAGGTATGAACAGTTTTAGGTTAAATTCTCATTAAGTTTTAAAGTTTTAATTTTGAACTAATAATGCGAACTTATTTAGAAGATCATTTTTTACTCACATCTATCTATGTATTAATAACAATACTATTAACGCTGATAACAACTTGTGTTTTAACAGTAAAAGAAAGGTGGCAGGCAACAAATTGATAATAATATAGTATACTGTATTCATGTAACTTAGTTCTACTCGAAAATGTTCATGCAATTAAAGCATAACTAAGTATTTAAAGTCTGAGTGGCATACGAGAAGTGTTTATAGTGATTATTGAATTTCACAGTTTTATAATCACTGATTGACCCTATCGCAATTAATTTCAAGAAGGAATTCTTAAAGTTCTAGTAAGAAGCGTTACTAATAAAGTTCACTTTTTTATGGAGTGTGACCCATCAATGTTATTTGGGTAAAAATTCGTAAAATATTGCAAATCAGTTTATGCTAAACATGTAAATTGTCGAATACTAACCAGGTAGTCTGAAGACAAACCACGAAGATTTGAAGTTTCCCACCGATTGACTTTGTAAATGCACATAGCTGATCAGCTCATTTTGCTTAGTACTAACTGGTTTCTAGTGATCACCTATCTGCAGTCAATCTGTGACATTAACTAAAAAATTTAACTCTTAATTATTCCCATACTTATTGAGTACAAAATAACATTATTGTTTTTTCACTTTCTGTCTGTCGACTCCCCCCTCCCACAACCCATGGAGATGGAGGTCTGGTACACTGTGGTTCATCATTAAATATCGAATACAGCATGTTTTAGATTTAGAAGCAAAAGTCACTTCTATAGAAACAATCTACAGTCTCAGACGAACAAGGTTTCTAAAAGAAGAAGTTTCATGGGCTTGGAGTATAGCTTAAATGATTATGTGAATACTCTGAAGTATAATTTCTTATTTGGATGACTGATAAAAGAATGTTTCGAAAGATCAATCTTCATGATCACAGACAAGGAACACTTAAACTTATACCTCGAGGGTGAGGAGGAGGGGGTAATTGGTATATACTCTGATATCAGTAACATACTCATGTTTAGTGTAGGATTATATTTTAGGCATAGTTTACAATTAGTGCTACGATTAGGATTGGATTGAGATTAAAGTTGTTTCTTTGAAGTCAGAAAACAGTGACATAAGTTTTTAAATCTAATGTTTCCTCATTTATGAATACACATTTTATTGTGTATTCTTATGAAGTGGCACAATGCACTTAATCCTATCTCAACCGAAATCTTAATACATAACCTCATATTACTTTCTGTATTGAAAACCAAACATTTCCATAAGCTACTTTTGGACTGGATAAAGATCATTTTAAGAATTGATTAAGATCAACACCTTAATTGACTTTACTATAAATTCTCGTTGAACAGAAAAAGTCTCCTTCATTATTGAATCAATTTAATCCGATTAAATTACAATAAAATATTTATAGATTTGTTTGATTTATGTTAATTTGGACCTTTAAAGTACATCGTTATTAGTAAACACGGAATTGTTATCCTTATGCCAAAAGAAATGTTAAGTTGTTTCAGATTTTAAGAGAAAATAAAATAGGCAGTTAACTAAATTTATATTCATTGTGCTTCATAGCATCACTTTGTAATATTATGAAACCATTCAACAATGGTTGATAACTGTCAATTTTGATATTATGAAGTGATCAGAAACAGACAACTATTGATCACCTGGAAGCACTGGACAGCTGTTTCGTCCTAGTATTGGACTCCTCAGCAGTGCGCATCCACGACCCAATCGGGGATCGAACCCAGGACCCGCTGGCTCCGCTGTGAGCACTTTACGATTGGACCACTGAGTCGGCTCCTAGCGGTTGATATTCCCAAAAACCCCCCTAGGTGTTACAACGTGTCACGAATTGACTGGATTGGAAATATCAACCGTTAGGAGCCGACTCAGTGGTTCAATGGTAAAGCGTTCTCCGCGTAGCCTGAAATTCCTGGGTTTGAGCCCCCGATGGTGTCATGGATGCGTACTGCTGAGGAGTCCCGTACTAGGCCGAAACAGCCTTCCAGTGCTTCCAGGTGATCAGTGGTTGTTTGATTCAGATCAATTCGTGATGTTGAAACTGACAATTAACTATCTCTACAAACACCCCCCCCCCCCTAATAGTCGATAAGATGAAATTCTACTTCATGTTTACCTTTAAACGAGATGTGATTACAGAAGTACCAATAGCTGAACTGTTTAATAATAAATCTAACTATTCTTGCGGACATAGTTATCTAGGCGTAATGATTTGGCAAGCCTGTTGACACCTCGGATTTTTTCTGGAAAGACTAAGTGGAGGATAAAACAAATCTACCAATAGTTCCATATTGTCTAACTTAGTAAATAGAACACAAAATCAATAATAACTTGGTACTCAGTATCTGATATGAAGATTGATTATCTTCCAGAACTGTGCTTTAGAACATTGTTTCAATTATTGTAACTGTGGATAATGTAAACATTTCATTTTTATGACTGTTACGTTCCCCTTACCCGATCCTCCCGTTTAGTATATTTACTCTTAGCATATTATTTATTACTATGAACTACAGTTACTTAGTTGTGTACAAGTTGTCCCCATTCACCGGCACTATTTCCTTTGTTCTGTATTAATGTGAGATTCTTGATTGGTTTACTGTGTTATCTGACTTTGTGTATATATAAAGGCATGATAGGAATACAATACGTTTTCCGTTCCCGATCCTGTTTCCCATTCTGGTTCTTCTATTTTCGGCCTAGGGGGCATACCTCATCGGCGCTGGCTACAACCAAACAAATTTACGTCACGTCATAACAGTATCATATACAAAGTTCTACATAAATTTTCTAGATTTTTTATCTCCAACTACTAATCATGAATGAAACAATGCCCATTAACATTTACCGATCAAAATTCTGCACATACATTCTATGTTGGATCCGCTCCACTCTCATAGCCTTCACAACCCACTAGGTGACGACAATTGTGAACACTAGTTTCATACCCACTCCAATTAGTTTCATATTTAGCTTCATATTTAACAATGTTTGCATAGTTTGTGAATAATCCCTTTGTTTTATTATTCTTCTAACCGATTCACATATACACACGCATTTCCAACTATGTGTACATCCCCATGACTTTTGTGATTACTATCCTCAATATTAGTTATTTATTTGCTCACACATTCCGACTCTTAGTAATTAGGAGTTGTGGAAATTGCTGAATTTGAATTTCATAGCACAAATTAGGATGTTCTTAACTTTGTCAAGTTCAGCTATCTCCGTAATATCCAATTGCAACCAATATCAGTTCACGAGTGCCTAACTTCCGGCCGTAATTCATAGAATCTAGTAGGAGGATATGACCAGCGGAGTGATGTGAAGCCGTTACCCACCTATAGCAATGGATTAGGTCGAGCAAGTATCATAAATTTATTGGGTTGGAGATATCAGCTGTTGAAAGCCGGCAGGCCTAATGGTCTAATAGTCAAGGGTTCATCGCGAAGCTTGAAGGTTTTTCGTTCGATCCCATGATGCGGTCGTGAATACACACTGATGAAGAGTCCCACAATAGGATTAAGTAACTGCTCAGTGTTTCTTGGTTCTGAGTAGTTGTTTAACTCAGATCACATTTTGATTCTTCTAATCACAATGTTACAACCGTTCTGAATAGACATTTATATTTGTAATTGCAAGGCTTGATCAGAATTCACTGAAGATATGTATTTGCTTAAATAATTTTCCAATTTACCACATCAGGATTATTCCAATTACTTTATCAATCACAGAATCTTGGAAAATAGTGAGCCTTTATCGAATTAATGTTGCACATTAGTTAGTAATATTCTAAATCAGAATTAAGTCAATGAATCTTTTTACGAAGTCGATGAATATTTTCCAATGAAATAGTTCAACCATGATGTTAGGTGGATGAAGGTTGTTAACAATTGTCAGTACTGTAGACGTGGAATTTTGAGGTTACTACTCAACCGCCAATTAGTGTAATTGTGCAGATAATTCACGTTAACGGCGATACTTCTAAATGCATTATTAATTAACATGGATTCAAACTTTTAAATATACACGAGTTTTGAGTCGAGATAGTTTGTAGAGATTGGTATTAAGTGTAGTTGATTGAACACAATACCAATCTCCACAAATACTCTTAATTCAATTACAACAATCAGCTCGCTACTGACCAACTCTAGAATGTTTCTGAAGCCCTGGTGAGGAGTTGTGACTGGTGGAGTTCAGATTTGTCGGCAGCGAGTTAGTTATCATCAGTGACAATGGATGATCGTCTCGCTACATATCACGAATTGATGGAAGTGGAAACTTCACCACTGGTAGCTTGCTCAGTAGTGCGGGGAGTTATGTGTTTGCCACCCTGAAGCCCTTGTGGCTGGATCAAGTGTGTGCACTGTTGAGGAGTTCCATACTAGGACAAGACAGCTACCCAGTACTCCTTGGTTTTCAGTGGTATTCTGTCAACATGAATCTGTAATGAATTCAATCAACTAAACCTAAGTCTTATTAATCCGTAGTTTTCTGTCGTTATTCGTTAACCACGTAATAATAAAAAATAATTAACTAAACTCGGCCTATAGAAACCGATCAGCACTAAGAACTAAACAAATATAACACTGATCACTACTCAGTAATCAATCAATATCGATAGTCCTTAACAGAAGTAAATAAATAAACAAACAAGAAAGATAATTTTGTTCAATATAGTGTACAAAACATACTCCATTTGAGTAGTCATTAGTGAATTAACTTTGTTCTGGGTAGGTATGTTAGTTATAACTTATGATAACTTTATGCATCTATTCGACATTAGACCGACATAAAGTAATTTATCTATCTCACCTGACATTTATTAAGTGAGATTGTCCACAACATTTTCACTGCTCTCTAAGTATGTGGTAACCAACATTTCCAATCATTTTCTTATCTAGTTTGTTGGTGAATACTAGACGTTACAGTATCTTTTTCGTAATGGATTTCATCTCAACCATTTGAAGCCACCGACGATTGTCTAGTACGAACATGATCCATGTAGTGCAGCCTGAAGGTCTAGATGGAATCTTTTATGAAAACTACAGTCTAATATCTAGCCCTTTCCAATTAACTAAACGGAAAATTGAATGAAAGTGTTGGATACGACACAGTGTATGTTAAAAAAGTTTAGAATAGTATACTCGTATAAATGAAACATTCATTTACTGATTCACTTACCGAATCTAATACTAAGTCCATTTGTTATCTACTGAACATATATATATATATATATATATATATATATATATATATATATATATATATTTGCACTACAAAACTGTCAAATGATTTAAAACCTGTCAACTGATCTGTTTAAGGATGTTAATAGATATTTAAAGACTGTTTAATTGTAATTTGAGTTATGTTAACTTTAATAAACTGATTAGTGTATGTTGATAACTAAATCGTTCGTTAATGCTAGCTGAATACTTTCATTTGAGTCCCCAATGTGGAAACTAGTCAAAGTAACAGAACATATTCGTAAAAGAAAGTAGCAGTTAGAACTAAATAGCACAAATTTGTAATTTAAATCCATTTTGTACTGTATCACGATAATCAACCAATTTTATTAATGACATCTATTTTACAACCAACATAGATGAACTGCATCTTCATGACCTTGCACTAGAAATGTGGGACACTGTCATGGAAAAAGTCATTAGTGATGTGACTATTTCAGTTTAGATAAAGGGGTTTCGTGGAGAGACTTGAGGGCATTGTTGCAGTTTTTGGTAAGGTTGATGTTGATGATGAGTAGAATATATTAATTAAAAAAATAACATCTAATTCTTTCTAGTTTTAAAATAGCACTTCAACAAAGATCCATTCGTGATGTTATCCTCCAATTAGGTCTAACATACATAGGGCTTGTCTCAACAAAAGTGAATAATAAAATATCTTTTTAATATTATGATTTTTCATTCGCTGCCTACTTGGAATAATTATAAATTAAGACTGCCAAACACTGTTACGGAATTTGCAACTGGTACAAGATCAGATATTTGTGTTCCGTTAGCAGCTATTCCGCTATATTCTATAATGTACGGGCGCTGGTTTTTAGAGTAGATTCAGACATGAAATGCAGTCAATTCCATACATAAAATTTAAGTGCAATTAATTAATCGTAATTCAGTTGTTTATCATTACATTTCTCTTACTTGACACCAAATTTAATCATTTTGAAACAAACCAATAAGTATTCTTGATTTGGTCCCTTTTCAATGATTACTCTTATATTACCCCCCCCCATCTTATTGATCCCTACTATTCTGTACTTTTTACTAATTGAATAAACTGTCCCTAATGAATACCGTTGACAAGTATTGTAAATACAAGAAAATACATAATAATTACCAATCTTTTCTCAAATTTCACTTGAATTGCACCCGGTATATGACCAAGTTACGTTTGCGGTATCACCAGAGCAACTTCTAACGATTGAGCACACTCTAACGAATGAGAATAAATCAGAAGGCAATGAAGGATGGAAGAGAAGTTATGTTTGATCGTGAATAGAGTGTCAATGGGATAGCGACGTCTAGGCTGGCAAACTAGAGAGAGAAATGCTTCCCACAGTGTGGCGTGACATGATCTGGTGATGATACGTGACCGAGCGCCTTCAACTAGTCGTGTTCGCTAAAACAAACATGGTCAGCATCTATGTCGAGGATCTATGCAACTATTTATTATGGGGATTATTTACCGCTACACACTTAACGAAATGAAATTTTCGATAGTTTGGATAATTTTAACGAATTATGTTTTACTAAATTTTAATGAGAAGAACTGTTTTCGATCTTGACTATTACATCACTTTTGAACTTATCACTTGAATCACATACTTTGATAACGTTGTATTTGATATAAAGTATGATAATAAAATAACATAGTGAATAATTCCTTGGTAAGTGTTTTTTATCCCATTAGTTTCAATGCACAGTTCGACAAACACAATTGAATTTCAGTGACATTTCCAAGGAATATTTAACAAATATGCTCCAATCAGTAATATACGTTACAAAAAGGGACTCCTTTTGAGAAAAAAACTTATTCACTGATGAAAATGTATGTTAAATAAATTACGAGAATATCAGAATACAACATGTGTATTGTGTTCCTTATCTTTCAAAGTAATAGATAACTGAAGTTTCGATCTATGTAAGCTGTGCTTACTTAAACCCTAGTATTCACTAAACATAATTAGGATGTATCTGGATCTTCTCGATGATTTGTCACAAAGTGAAATTGATCAGCCTCTGTTGCTATAGATGTATCCATAGCAGATAGCCTCGATATAACGTTAGTTCATAAGTATTGTTTACGATGGATTATAATTGGTAAGCGGAATCCAAAATGGGACGAAATGCGCGTCTTGGATTCCGCTTACCAGTCACAATCCACATCAAACAATATTTGCTAAACAGTTTAAAGTGATCGTCTGGGATAACTAAATTTATATTTCATGATAGTAATCAATCTTCATCTAGGTGTATTATTAATGTTCCTTATTTGATTAGAATAGTTATTGCCATATACTAGATCAAGAGAAATTAATAAAGCGCTGTCATCACAACAGAAGACACTTAGTCAGTCGAAACGAAATTAAACCTAAATCATTTCCAAGTTACTCATGTTTAACATACCACGACAACGAGACAATAGGAAATTAACATGAAGACTGGAAAAGCAATCAGATTGATTAAACATCGGAGATATAGTTTTAGAAGAAATGGAATCAAACGATATCTGTGAAGGAATACTGAAGCTCAAGATCTTCCAAAGCAAGAGTACTGGTAAATGGATTTGTGCTACTGTTAACAGTAAAATGAATTGTATTGAGTCATTTAAATTATATTGCACTGACGAATTCTTGTCACTTATTATGTAGTGTATTCCAATCAATGTCAGCGTAACATACAGAATTCAACTTTTATTTGTTCGAAAATAGTTATATTTGTTTTTAGTAATCAGTATGAACCAACCATCTTTAGTTTAGTTGCTTAAAAGGATTTTCTTCAATATCCGTCTAAACATAAGAAGGATGTAGCCCGAGATACACATCACTTGCTTCCTTTCAAAGGATAGACATAGGCAAAAAATATCCCAACAACTGTAATGTTCTCATTCAAAGGTAACCGTATTCAGTTTTTTATAATACTGAATGGGTACATACAACAGTCAGCATTTATAATTAATAAGCTTAAATAAATAAGAAACAGAAAGTTCCGTTTCATTTTTGACACAGTTAAAAGATAAAGGTAGTGGTTCCAATGTTCGAGTAAGTTACCCCATTTATATCTCCGATTATATCGGTATACTTTCTTTTGAAGATAATGTTACTACATATCAGTCTCATGATTTGTGACGATGATTTAGTAATTGTTCTATTTAATTCATTTTCAGCATATGAACCATTTTGGTTACCACTATAGGCATTACAGGAAAAACAACATATCATGTCATTGTTTCCTCGATTACAATTTCCTTACCGTGTGAACCGTTTCGTTAGAATTATGAACTTTTTTGAGGACTGTTTCAGCAATAAAATAATAATTCTAATGAAAATCTAACTGAGGCCCTACTACTTAAATAGTATATAAGTAGTTATACATTAATGTAGAAATTTCTTTGAAAAAATGATTAAATTCAGCTATGTTCATCGGATTTTAAATAAGCTTACTACTAAAGGTGAAGAAATTGTCTAAAGGCAAACATTTTGTCACTGACTGATCGTAATTTAAAAGCGTCCCAAGTGCGAGATTCATCTCCAACCGATGGTATCTATAGGTTTATTACCATTAAGATTGATATTATCCTCATTTCTGTAATCAAATAAACAACAGACTGTGACAATAAGCTATTTACATACTGAACACATTCTTTTTTTAAAAAAACTAAACATCACTGGCATTGCAGCGTGTAAAGGGTTGTATCACTGCGTTGTTGATGTACACGACTTCAGTAATTCACTCACTGCTACCATACACCCCACGTGAGAGAATTACGTTGACAAAGTGTTAAATTATAAGTTTGGCTAAAATTGGATTGATGCTATGAAGTGGGATTCAGCACATACGTTTAGTCATATTTAGGATGCGTCATCAAGTGAACTATAGAACCTAGATAACCAATTGTTCGAAGCTGGATTGTGAATATCTTCACCGAAATGAATGTCAAAGTATTAGTATTATTATTGTAATTATTATTATTGGTATTAGTAGTAGTAGTAGTAGTAGTGTCAGTACTAATAATACTAAGTATGAAAGTGTTACTGCAGATAAAAAGATAGATCGATAGATCGGGGATAGACAACTAGATAATTTTATCTATTAATTAACTGTAGACTGATATGAAAAGTACTCTAAAGTCTTCAATGAATATATTCCGTTATTTATATACTCATGAATATAGATCAACTTATCTTTATTAATTGACATTCTACATACGTGTTTTTCATACTCACTTAGAATTTTCTGTATACCTTTGACAATAGTTACTTGTAACTACATCCATCAATAGTATACATAAGGTAATAATAGTAATAAACGTGTGATATTTTACAGGCTTCAACCATCTGTTCATGTCGTATGTTTTGTATACCTTCTTCATTCATACTTTTGCGTGAGTTAGCTAGTCAGTATGTAAACGAATAGTAGCTTATTCTTTTGTCCAAATGTGTGTATGTAACTGTAAAAATGTGAGTGAGTTAAAAGACAACCGTGAATGAATGATGGACGTTTACAATATGCCTTATGAGATAAATACATATATATATATATATATATATATATATATATATATATATTCATAATAGTGCAATGGTATATTACATTACACACATGATTGAAACCTGTGAAGTAATTTGCATATGTGCATATATGCACATTTACTAACACACACATCGACATGGGTACAAAAACATGTAAGCCTAGTTACAACTTATCAAAAATCAATAAACTCTCAGTTTATAATAGTTTATTACGACATATATACTACTTATTTCTATGATTATAAAACAGTGCTATTCATGTGTTACTAAATATTATTCTTTTTACACCTGATTATAAAGTAAGGACTTTGAATATCATGTAAATAATGCTACTACTATTACTAATAATAGTAAATACTACTGACATTACTACTTATTTATATGATGAAAGATTATGCAATATGATAAGGTCGAAATAATTCGTTATTCAAATAATAATAATAATAACAATAATAATAATAAATATAAAGAGAAAACAAACTATAGAAGATAATAGTCTCAGTTTACATGAGTGTCCATCAGAATAGAATAATTATGATGATAATAATAGCATTCACTAAGTAAAGCCGATGAAAAGCACGTGTTCTATGCATAGCTTATTATAATATACATACAGTTTCAATTTTACAAGGTAACAGACGTCTAAAATAGCTTAGGGATCCAAATTAAATATAATTTCAATTAATCACTTACTGATTTGGTTCGAGATTCTTCAGAGAAAGAAATAAAACACCAATATTATTCCTCCCCGCTACCCCTCTACCTATATTTCATGCCATTTTACACTCTTAATTGTTTTTCTAAAGAAACTTGGATAAAACTACTGAGCGAAGAATCATTTTTCTAGTTTCAATGAGAGTGATAATATTTTTAGTATAAATAAATTGCATTTAAAGTCATTTGTTAAAGATACTAAACTTAATTAGTACGTAGAAAGACTTGTAAGTAATATATGTGACACAAACAAGTGTCTATAGTATTGTAAAGAAAGTGCATAATCAAGTTTATTAGTTTTGTTATATGATGGAGATATAACCAGTAAACTTCAATTATGTCTAAAACATGGCCATTGCCCATCAGGGGGGTAATGAATGACGGTAATCATATATATACCCCGAATTGGCCGATGATTAAAGTGTTGACCTTTGAACGTCTGCTCACTAGTCTAGATGCTTAGGCCCAGTTCTTCCCTTGGTTGGGACATAAGTGAACACTACTACTGAACAGTCCAATACTTGTTAGAAATAATTGCTTTCTAGTTGCTACTGATTTTTAGTCGTTATCTAACCCATACTATTTAATTATACCAAATCCATGGAAATATGTGTTAAAAACAAATGAAAAATTATTACTGAGTCATGAAAATAGGAATCTGATTATACATGGAGTTTTGTTTTCGACGGATTTATTTTGAAGCTTATCCAATCGATAATATACACATTTTGTTTCGTAATAATAGTGGTCGACAATATACCTTTTAATGATAATAATTAAGTGATGGGTGATGGTTCTTTGCAATAACCCTAAGTTGGAATTCACCTTTCAGTCTACGTTCAGCAATAACCTGACAGATAAGTATTCCCATCTAGCCGTATTCCTGTTGATTTACATACTGACGTAGTATTATGCATGTGATTCTACACGTTTAAAATAATGCATGTATAAAGCACGGCTGAAATATGGTAGTTATGAGTTCGTAGACAGCTTTATTATTAAACGCCTTGTCAACATGAGTAATTAGATGTCAAGAGATTCATCACTGAAGGTCATCTATATATATGCGTCAAAATCATCAAGAACGTCATGGAGGCAGTAACTTATTGAATTTGGTAGGTTTTAATTTACTACGTAAACAACTTTGACTATGAAGTCTATTCTAATTGAATGGTTCGTGTTCACAAGGTGTTCAATAATGGGGCTACTTCTAAATTCACAAATATAAAAATACTGTTTTTTTTTCTTTGAAATTGATTATCATTCACTTTTACTTATGTGTCTAATAGTAACAAATTTTCAATTAATTTTCTCACATGAAAATCTATTACAGTGGAGACTAATACCAACATTAAATTACGTTAAATAACTGTCATAATAACAGGATGAACACACATGTACTTTCGGTTGTTTATTGAATTAGAGAAAAAAATCCACAATATAAACGACATCTACGGTAACCATCATAACAACAACTGTTTACTTTTCTTTTGTTATTACATATAAACTCAAATGTATATTCCTACAGTTACACATGAAATTTTGTAGAAACACTACTGGTGGTATACAAAGAAACAGGAAGATAAAATTGCGGTGGAGAGAATTGAATTAAGTTATTATTAATCTATTGTTGTGATAAAAAGAAATGTTACTTTTTTTGAAAGAGAAGTAGGAAAAAAACATCTACACATGCATGCATAGATACAGTTAGGTAAGCGCTGAAATACAATAGAACAGAAAAAATGACTTAAGAAATAGTCAAGAAAGATCTAAACTCCATGATAATTTGCTTATTACTGACTAATAACAATTATTCAGACAGTAAATGGAGAACAATATGTCTTGAATTTATTTCTAATAAAAAAGTACTCATTCATTTATTTATGTAATGAAACTTGGACATAGATACCATCGTTGATATCATTGTACCAGTTGTAGTAATAGTATTACTGCCTGCTATATGTGAGTCCATGTAATAGCTCGCCATGCTATTGTATAGTTCGCATGTAGGTAGTCATATACGTGTGTGTTCATGTCTGTGTATATGCATAACTGCTTAAGTATATCAGCTAGGGTAACTAGTTAATGAAATCATCTGAATAAGTACACATTCTATACTTACTATTCACTGATTACTGAAATCTTTCATCATTGTATTGTTGTATTAAGTCATGTTTAGATAATTCAAAATTTAAAGTAAACTTTTGAGTTCGCTTCCTAGCTCATTCGTCAATGATTTATTTCGTCTTATCTCTCTCCCTCTATCTCCTCATAACTTCCTTGATTATAAAATACGGAAACGGAAGATGATTGTCAATCCATTGTTTGGAAATTATAAAACTACAGTCACAATTATATATATATATATATATATATATATATATATATATATATATATATATATATATATGCAATCATCAAATTACGCCATATCATTAGGCCAAAATGCATTTCACATTTTTTGTGTCTTCACTGATGTTTATTATTGTTCTTATGTTCTATTATTTGTCTTGTTTCATTTATGTATGTAAAGAGAGAGAGAGAGGGGGGGAAATGGTTTTGATTTGGATGTGGGTGACAACAAGAAAACTAACTTTTATAATAATATTAATTACATATTCACTTATTTAAAATGAAATAATGAAAATTAATTTTAATTGAAAATTTGTTAGTAGTTATGTAGTTATAAAATTTTTAAGAAACTTAAAGTAACTCTTCATGAAGTTAAATAAAGCTAGAACGACTATATATACAGAATACAGTAAATTCATTGTATTTCACTGCATTCACTTCAGGTGCATACTATAGGCAATTAGTTGTAATCAGTGTGATATGTGGAAATCATTGTAAATTCAAGGAATATGGATCAGTTATCAAGAGATATGTAATAGTGGAATGGAGATCAATTAAAGGGTTGTAATTAGAGTATTTATGGATATGTGAATGAAGTACTAGTACAAGAAACAGTTTAGACTGAATCGATCACGGAATATGAAAAATGGTTAGCGTAATCAGAACAAATCCAGTTTATTCCATTATTATGTTAAACTTTAATCTGTGTATTTTACTATGTCATATAATGTAAAGAAATTATTGACTTAACAATTCTCTTTGGCTTTCATCTATTTTAATTAATATACCCATTTTCAAATTACGCAATTGCAAATTGATGGTAGTGTGAATTCTACGATTGAATGCCGACCCAGTGGTGTAGAGGGTTAGGTGTTCGCCGTCGACCTGAAACCTCCTGGGGTGAGCACTGCTAAAGAGTTCCACACTGGAACGAAACAGCTGTCCAGTGCTCCATGGATTTCAGTGGTACCCTACTAACATCAATCTGTGATGTAGTCAATATGCTAAAAATACCAATCCCCACAAACCATCTCAATTCAAATTCAAACCTTTTAGTTAATATCTATTCCACTCTTATGTATCTCTACATAAACGATGCATGTCCACTGAATATGCAATGATTTTTACATGCTTTACTAATTACAATTAATTGCTTGTATGTAGCTGAACAGAATGCAATAAAATTCAATGAATTCAATGTATTTCACAAATACAGTCGTTGCAGGTTCATTTGAACTTGTGGAGGCAACAAATTGTATGGAATCCTTCTTTTGTTAATTAACAGACAACGTAACTACGGTTTTTAAAAAAATATATTGCATTTTTAACGGTACAGAAAATTCATCATTTTATTCAATCTTTGTCCAGTTGCTCGAACAGACACTGATTTTCTTAAAGTGATTCAAAATTTTCGCGATTTACATTCAATGTACTTTAGTGTAATAGTAGACAATTTGAAGATGTTACATAATGACTGAATGGTAATTTTATCTAAAAATGATTTCTATGGTTACCTGTGATTTTTTTGTTGCTTAACAAGTGTACATTATTTCCAGTACTCATAGTTATTTTTGGATCATTTAGTGGGTTAGTGTTGAATTTCTTTAGTGGAATTCTCCCTTCAAATCTAGAGTTTTACTATTTCTGTGTTTTTCTCCTGACAATTTAACTGTGATACATCAATGCATCTTTGGTAGATAGTTTTAGGTTTACATTTGATGCTTAAAATGAAATCATTCATTTGTAGTACTGACTGATTGAATGTATAAAGCACGACATAACTAGTGAACATTGAAAACACTAAGTAATACCACATCTGTAATTATGATTAAATTAGTTAGTGAACCTACTAAAATATTATTAAATGGCATTGTGAATATTGGTAAATCTAAAGTTATACTGCATGAACTTGTCATAGTTAGACAGCCATAAGAAACCACGAATTACTAGATAACTAATTGTTCCTAGTATGGGGTTTTTTATCAGCAGAACATATTCGAAACCCCTTATTGAATCAAACTAAGACCTTCAGGTTTGGTTGTTAGCAATGGTTGATTATCAAGCTGTATAGTAAAGTTGAGAATATGAATAATTATATGCCGACCTAATCGTCTGGTCTATTAATCTCTGTCTTTAAAACGTGAAAATCTTTGGTCCAGTCTCTTGCAAGTCGTGGGTGCATACTTCTGTCACTGAAAAGCTTCATACTGATGTGAAAAAGCCATCCAGTTGTTGAGATAGCACTAGATAGCCTCAACAAGAACTTTAGAAACCTTGAAAGTATTGAAGGCATTCCGTCCAATCACCACGCAATCAACTTCTTTAGAATCCTGACATCGTTTACTCGGATGGAATAATGGTTAACCCCCCCACTCGATGATTGAATGGTTTTTAATAATGATTCCATATTCATATAAGGGTCTAAATATCTATTTGACACTTGCTGATATACGGTTTACCCCACTTTCGCCTGTGCACTAATTTATGACTTGTAAGCTCAACGATTTTGATTGTCGACGTTGTACGTGATTTTATCAGAAACCAAACACATGACATAGCAAGAAACCACCTTAGTTTTAAATGACTGCTTAATTAAGAACAGTCCATGATGTGAAACTGAACATATTCTTTAAAAATATTTAACTAATTTATTGCATTTATAACATTGTATAATGCAATTACAAATTAAATGTAATGCAACTTATTTTTCTAAACGAGTTTTAAATTCCATATAATCTGTTTAGGTCTGCACCGCATTTCTAGCTCCGTTGTATAGATGCACTCTAGTTGGGATGCAGGTGGTACATTTAAGCGTCAAGTCCCAAAAAAATGAAACATCTACCCTGAGTTCCACTCACGAGCCGTAATCCAAATCCAACATTACATTCGTATTACTCCTTGTTTAATGCTGCCTTCATTGACTAGCTGTAGCATTACTTTGATGCACCCAATAACATGATGTACTTCACATACATACAAAGCTATCACTTTATGGCCTGAAGCTATCACTCGAAGTGATTTTTCAGTCCCACAGGTATATTTAGCATATTAGAGCATAAACTTGAATAATGTCTATGAGGAAAGGTTAGTCATAACTCAGAAACAGCATAATGTGTAACGGTTGTTAATGAGTCCACTTAAAGTTCCCATTTCGAGTATAGTAAATCAAGTAATTCAGAGCTTAATAATTTTCAGGGTAAATTTTATTCGCAGTATTGCCCGAACATATTGTGTTTTGGGGTCAGTTGGTCCTTCCTATGTTTACCATGTATTAACACATACTCAAAACATAAATGAGATCAAATACTGTTTTTACATCCATTTGTGCAATTTTGACATAATCACTCAAGAACAATATATGATAGCTGATTAATATCTACTCAGATTCTAAAACTGTGTGGCCCAGGCTAAAATTTTGCAGAAACACTGTTTGCTTCGAAAATGTGAGTACGCTTTTCTGTTGAGCACCAGCTACTAAGAAACCTAGACAGAAGAGAATTCCCTTCTAATTACCTCCAGTTACTAAACGTCAGAGTTCTGGTGCACATTATTTCGGGTCACTACGATTACTACTTGATCGACGGACTTGGATGAGCAGAACTAAATATACTGGACGAACTTGATGTTAGTTACTAATCTATGGTCAATTAATGTAATTAAACAACTTAATGTTAAGAAGTTGAAGGTAATTAATAAAAGTACAAATACGGCCTAACTGACCAAAGTGTATTTTCAAGTTGTTATTGCCCTATTTGTCAATTCAACAGACTTTATTATAAATAATGCTCTTTTTAAAGACATCCATCACAGAATAATGACTGACTGACATTGAATTTCACGCAAGAACTCAGCTGTTTTACTTCCGATTGGCTAAAATGTACAACGTTGTTTATATAATATGTTACTTGTTTACTTAAACGCCAACTTCTTTCCAGTCGGTAATATACAAAAGATTCAAATGATCTTCTTCAGTCAATAAAAGCATGACTAATATATTTGTAAGACTGCTTTCCTGAATAGTTATGTACATAACTTAATTGGAACTATACAGAATAGTTATTTTATCCAAGATCCACTAATGTTCTCTGAAAGCGTATATTCAGCTACGATCAGCGAATTACATCACAAAATCAACTGACATTTATTTTTAATGAGATTTATTCTGTCGTTTGTATCTGATGGGTGGCCTTGCAATAGAAGTCTTCAGAAGTAAGGTGAATGCTGAAAATACTTTGAGTAATCAACGTTTTCTGACAGCTTCTAGGATAAATTTAACGGACTATGAGTCAAGTTTTTACATCGTAGCTGGGAAATTTTAGAATGTGTCACCAACTTCGGTATGTTACAGAAGCTTTCCGAAGACCAAAACAGTTTATAATCATATTAGTACGTTTGATTTTTTAAATAAATTATCCATCGAAAATTAAGCTTTCTCCATAATTTGTTTCACTCTTCGCCGTTCATAGTTAGACAGCACAAAGGTGTTTGGAGACTAAGAGGTGTTCATGATATCTGTATCTCAATGTTTGAATGCATTATATACTTGTCATGTATATTACTTACTAACTTTAACCATTCATTTTCATGTTTTTTAATAACGTTACATTTCTTTCATCAGTGAACTGAATAATAATGACTTGAATTTAGATTATTTCAGTTACGATTTCTATGGAAGTATCAGAATTAGATCTAATAACCTTATAGGTTAGTGTTTCCTATGTTTACGGCTCATTGATTCATTTAATATCGACTTCTGTTAACTCACAAGCATCTTAAGATGAGGTCTTGACATTGTCTTTTACTTTTTCGGTTCATTCCTTAATTATGACTAAAACTACAATTCAGAATGAGTGTTTATTCGTATTTTGGATTAATCACCTAAACATACATGTGGTATCTTAGTACCTATATCCATATTGAAACTAGATTCTGCTTTCTGATGCTTTAAATTTCAACTCATTATCCACCGGGCTAATGAGCACAGATGATCATACATTTGCTCAATCATTATGAAGGCATTTATAAGCACTCTCATAATTTATTCATTGATATGCAAGACTTCACTTAACCAATCTTTGTTGAAATATGTTTAAATCGGTTTAGTATCCTATTCATTTCTGTAAAGAAAACTACCTGAGATTGCTGTCTACATAAAAATAAATTAGTGGATTCAATATTGACCCGGAAGTCAGTGAATAAATATGGGTACTTTTATAATTACTATTTAACCAATTCGTAATTCTAATTCAGAATAATAACATACTCTTCAATATATTTTACTAAATAATAAATAAGTACTTAATGATCTTAATGTATCAGTTTTGTCAGCGTGAGCAAATGTAATGTGTAAACCCTGTGATGCCTTCTCTTTTGAAATTACTCAGTGATTCAACAACTAATGAAGTAACGGAAAAACGGTGATTGTGGGGGTTGT
Source organism: Schistosoma mekongi (assembly GCA_034768735.1). Classification (NCBI taxonomy): domain Eukaryota; kingdom Metazoa; phylum Platyhelminthes; class Trematoda; order Strigeidida; family Schistosomatidae; genus Schistosoma; species Schistosoma mekongi. The sequence continues at coordinate 77,985,055 of CM068306.1, read as the reverse complement.
TGAATTTGAAGTACCCTATAATGAGCTTAATACAATTAAAAAATAAGCAAAACGAAACATCTGTTTTGTCCAACGTTGTATAAAATTCTTCAGATGTAACCATCCATGATCTCATTAGATTGTAAACCCAGGGCATTCACATATGGCCACTAATATTTAACCTTCAGACCAACAAGACAACATCTGATGACTTACATATAAAACTTTCTGGTGCATCTGTAGATACTGTAGATGTTGAAGAGTTTCATAATAAAAACAAACATTAGATTGATTCTTTCCTATTTTTAATGGCTGTTCAGGTACATTCAGTATATGACTATTCAAATATCTACTGTATCAGGTGTTTACATTCGTTTGATCATTAATATGTGTGCGTAAATAATAATTAACAAGGATGTATATCATATGCTTTAGAGGCGAGAAATAAAAAGATGAATGAATAACGTAAACGCTAAATAAACAATACAAAGTGTGGCAAGTGCATGTAATTTCTCTGTGTTAGTACTCAGACTGTAAGTGAAAAGTTGTTATAATAACATCTCGAACAGATTGCTTGGACTTAATTCATTCAGTATATGAGATAAATCATTAAATATCAACAGTTAGTAACTCAATGAACAATTTGTTGGCTTTCGGAAAGTGAAGTTTTAGTACTAGTATGAACACCAAGACCGGATGTAGTCAAAACATGTCATAAGTGAGACGAAAATCGTATCATAAATTTCGCATGCCGAATAAACTAAAATATGTTTCATACAATTAATTCCCTCCACAAATTTAAATAAAGCAAGAAATAGAACATTTAAAAACTGTATTGAATTTAACAAATTTCATTTCATTCGTAACAGATACATACAGTGTATTCATTTCAGATTATTATCATATATGAACACTAAGAACTAAAATGTTCATTAAGCGACTTTAAATTGTAAATAAATTGAATTTATCATGAAATTGGATTATAATTCTAGGAATTATTGAGGACAAATTGATTGCATAATAAGGCAAATATTTATTATTAACGTAAATGAATCAGTACATCGTTCAGAAGTAACGTCTCTACAGGATAGTTACAAAGACATGATGATATGGTTATGACATTAATTTACTGTGAATTTGTATGAAGATAAAAAGCAAAATAGAATTTCAGAATTAAACTACCAGCCGAAGAAGAAATTAGGAAAAAACGCTGGAAGTGGATTGGACACACATTTAGGAAACCATCAAACTATGTCACAAGACAAACACTAATTTGGAATCCTAAAGGCCAAAGGAAAAGAGGAAGACCCAGGAACACTGTGTCGGGAATTAGAGGCAGATATGAAGAGAATGAAGAGCACTTTGGAAGGGCTGGAAAGGGGAGCCCAGGACAAAGCTAGTTGGAGAATGCTCCACTTGGGGTAACACGCATTGATGATGATGATGATAGTGCTATGTTACAAATGTGAATCATTATCGTTAGCTGTCAACCCAATAATATTGATAATTACTTCAATGCTTACTACGAAATCCAAAGGTCATAGTTTTAATTGCCTGATAAGGTCAAGAATGTGCACTATTGAAATGTTTCACATTAAGACAATAACAACTATCTAATAATTTCTTATTTTCAATAGTATTGAAATAATATCAACAATATATGTAAGTAACATAATTATAAAGTGATAAATTAAAATAAGAACATCATGATTAAAAAAAAATGAAAATCAATTATTGAAGGGTGGTCCAAGCACATTTTTACTCATTTTTTATTCATTTAAATATTTTTCATTATTTATATGTTATTCTTATTGTTCTGTTTTATGATTATGTTATTAAAAAAAGGTAGATAGCTAGCTAGCTAGATAGATAGATAGATGCATGAATGGATGGATAGATGGATAGATGGATAAATATTGAAATAAATGAAAAAAATAACAACAACAATAATAAAACAAGACATTATCTATTAAATAATCATTTCATTTGTTCCTTTCTATCATTTTTTTTCTTTGTCAAAAATAAATTTTCTCTTAAATTATTCATTGTATATTGTTATTATCAATATGTTGAATAAATTGTCATTTGTCTGTGAATTTCCTATCTTGTTGTTTAGCATATAAAGTTATTAGTTAATTTTGGCTGATTATTTTTTTTGTTTTTTAAATTTTAAACAAAAAATTATTTTTTGTTTGTATTGTATACACAAAATGAAATGATGTTCATTATTGTGTAAATGAGTAGGCACTTATGTTATTGTTTGATTTTTACTCTCTTCTCTACGAAAAACAGGCATAGATACAAGTACACACACATACATGCATGCATACATGCATACACACATACACAGGCGCGCACACACATACACGTACAGACACAGGAATACTTCTACTTGTGACTGTTTATGTTTGTTTACCTCTTCTTCCTCACTTTTTACTGTACATTTCACATCCGTGCATTAATATTATTATCAAATGAAGTTTATTTAACTAATTGGATTAATTTTATTCGTTACAAAAATTCATTCATGTTTATTAATGAATTAGTACAATAACTAGGTACTGACATTAATAACTAACAGCAATATTATTGCTATCACTACTACTATGACGGTTACTATCTGTAATAATAATAATAATAATAATAATAATAATAATAATAATAATTCGCTTCACTGACTGATTTATATCCTTTGAAACTATAGAAAAAATATGAAAGTCTAAATATACTCGAATTCTCAAATGAATTCCGCCTTACTTGGCATTATTACTATTATTCTAGTTACTGTATGTATATTGACAATAATTATTCGAAACTGAAATTAAAAATGAGTAGCAAGTACAACATACTATTGTTGATATATTTGATCATGGTGATGAGGGTGGAGTGTTGATAATTGAATTTATTAAAATATTCTTTTTTAAAATTATAGTGAGATGGAGGATGGAGGGGGGGGGTAAAAATGAGTAATAACTGTGTGATATATGTAAAGCATTGAAAGTTTTGTGCAACTCTACAAATTACTTTTATTCTATATTTTAGCATACGTTTTTATATTTATTGCTTTGACGCATACTTATATACACTTACCTGCATACAGTTACATTCATCTCAGATCCACTAATACAGAATTCATTATCATTATTCACATATATCATGCAGAGTTGGGAGGGGGGGGGAGCGAAGAGTATACAAAAAGTTAGAATAAATAATGAACACACTTTAATAATCATCAGTAGGAGGGTGAATAGATGCAGTCCTATCACTATGACATTGTCAAATTTATTTATTTAGAAATAAATTTTAACAAAAAACTAGTAAATTAGCCAAAAAATTGAAACATTTATCAGTTACTTTTAGAAATGACTGTCAACTCTGATCAACTAGGCTATACATTGACTGTCGACTGATTGTTCTATTTCTTCTCCATGCACACACACACACACTCACAACTATTAATTTATATTCAGAAAAGAAAAACATAAGTTTCAAAGTCATTTACACGTGCTTAATTTATTCAGTTTTCATATTGATTTTACTTTAGGAAAAAAAAAGGAAAAAAACAACCTAATGAAAAGTATGTATCCTAGTGTTTACACTTTTATGTAGACACGCTTCATTAAATAAACAAAATGTGTTAAAGTATTCTTTTGTTTTTTTTCTTCCAATAATAACACAAACAACACAATGAATGTAACATTGAAAACAGATCATTCAAATACAATCGAAAATGTTCCTTTTAATGTTTATGTGATTACTTTGCACAGATTACTATATACTACTATTCATACTACTAATATTTTTTTGTCAATTTATTTCTTTATCCTTTCCTGTGCACATGTATCTAAGTGTGTGTGTGTGTACATATGAGGTATTTATTATGCTTAGCATACTTAATTATATTAGCACACACACACACACATATGCTTACATACAGTCATGCATTATACAACACTGTAATCATTGTGTATGTTCATTATTTTGCACGTGAGTATTTGTTAGTAAATATGCGCTAACTATTCTAAAAGAATAATGACAATTAAACTCCACTGATTCATCAAATTAAAAACAATAAAAAAAATAAAGATAGTTGATAAAAATAAAAAAATAATTTATTTTTAATTAATGAATCGTTTTTCATGATAATAATAATAATAATATTAATTATTATTATTATATTAATTATTATTATTATTATAGGTATTATTGGTATTGTTACTCTTATCCTGTTAACTACCATCAAATTATTGACTGCTTGTATTAAGATCAAATCAGCACATTATTTGCCTAAAAGGTAGGGGGGTGGGATGGGGTGGAGGGGGGTATTTATTCAATTCATGTGTATTAGTGATAAACATACTCAATTGATGCACGTGTGTATCTATGTTTATGTGTGTGTTATATGTGAGAAGAAAAACAAAAAATTTTTTGTTTAAAGAATTGGAGACAGTTGTAGTTAATTGATAAGAATAATAAATTATTAATAACTATAGTTGATATATTAGTTAATTGCTTTTTCTTTTTCAAAAGTTTGATTAATGTGTTTAAGTTAATTAAGAGATATTTAAGTGTGTGTGTGTTTCATTTCACATTAATTAATTAATTAACTGATTAATTGATAGATAATTTAATTAGTTAAACAAGAAATAATCAATTCTGTTGTTTGTCACTTAGGTACTATAGTGTACCAGGGAGTATTAAACAAGAGTTTAGTACTATAGTTTAAAACTACTTATCTGTGAGCATGCTTAATTACTTGCAGAGGATTCAACCTATGGCTTTCAGGTCTCATAGTGAATGCCTAATCAGCACCATCACTATCCTAATGCTTAGTGATAGTGTTATATCGAAGAATTTGAGAAGAGTAACTAACTTTCTGTACTGTTTTTCAGATGACTGTTTCATTTAGTTTTAGTATATGTAAATTCATTATTTTATTTCGTTTGTTGTCATAATCTTATTGTCCTAACCTTCCACTAGAGCTATAAACTGTTGTCATATCATTTGCTATTCAGGAACTATAGCCAATTAATTATGCATCTCTAACCTCCGACCCTACTCACTATTATCTCCGTTTTGCATAAATACTATTCTCCTTATTGGTGCACTTCGAGGTCAGGTTTTATACGTATATAAATAGATGACTAAAATATAATCTCAGTGTTTGGCGGTTGACTTGGGTTTCTTATGATCTTCGTTCCGGCTTTCGAGAGTAACAGTCACAAGGCAGATGTGTGAGCTCACTGATTAGTACTATCTAGGTTACTGTTTTCCATACACTGCTACTGGGCACTCATATTCAAGGTATAACAGATACATTCCCTTTAACCAATTTATGAAATAGAGCGATGATTAATCAATGTCATTAATGATAATTGTTTTACTCCCATCTTACTTAAACTTAACTGATTACAACTTCACACTAAAGGATTAATAACATCTTGAAGTTAATCACTACTGCGGCGATTGTCACAAGTGACTTGAAGTGATTTTGCACAGATTGGTACTTAATTTTGTTGTTAGTCAACGTGAACAAATTATCACAGATTGTTTGAAGTATGAATTCTACGATTGAATTCCTATCTAGTGGTGTTGATGATCAAGGATTTGTCTTGAAACGTGTAGGCCCTGCGTTAAATTCCTTGACAGAATCGGTGGTGTTTACTGTCAAAAAGTTCGATACTAACATAAGGTAATTCTCCAATGTCCTATGACTTTCATTGGTAACGAACAAATAACTCTGCCAGAAAGATAACATTAAATACTAATCACCACAAAACCACTTTAACTGAACTATAAACATTTATTAACTTCCACAGAATGTCAATTGAGTCAATTGGTTTTTGATGTTTTGTAAGACCTTTTTTCCATTTAATAAACAAAAGTTAATTACCTTAAATTTTATCCAATGAGATAAATAAATTAGTTAGAAATATGTTAGAGTTAATTCTAACTTAGATAAAATAAAACCGCATATCTCATAAACATGGAGTCAGTTGTATTTGCCATTTCATGATTAGGTATCAATGACAAGATATAATCAATTGTACAATCAGTTCTGTAATGTTTTCCTTTTTATATGATGTTAATATACTTTATATCAGCATTGTTAAAACGTGTAATGTCACAATATTACATATTTTATTACTAAGTAATTCGAAAAATAATAGTAATACAATTCATACATTAAATATGTATTCGATAATAAACAGGTAATATAAAAGAATAAACTGACTTGGATAAAATGTCTACGAGATATTTTTCTATGAATTTACCACTGTTTCGATAATACTGATAACAACGTAGTATTGGACAGTCATTTTATCCTAGTTTTGGGTTCATGATTGACAGTACTCATGAATGACTCCAATATATCTGTCATCTAAGATTAAGACGATTGTATTAGCATCTATTGAGTTACATTTCTGATTTCAACCGATTTATGATATTTCATGATCAATCACTCGTGACATTGGTAATAATTATCTCAGGTCTGACATATTTAATTTATAATTAGGTTGCTGATACATATTACTGAAGAATCTTATGCGATAAACTAACGCTTATCCATTTCTACGTATGTTTACAAGGGTTAATTAATTAAAAGTCAGTTTTTGATGTGTAAATATAGAGTCAATAAACTGAATAACAACTTTAAACATTAAACTATATTTTCATTAAAACTGCATTTCTTACATAGAAACATGTATTTCTGTTACATCAACGAAATAGTAATGAATAACTAGAGTGAATTTTGAAAAAAAAATTCATTCAGCAAAACAAAATTTTAATTGTAACTCGATATTTTGACGGTGTTTGTATTGATTACTCATCAAAATAGAAAGGTCAAACAAATAAATGTTCAAGGTCATATAGCTCACTTTCAGTATACACATCTATATATACATTGATCAGAATAGTAGTAGTAGTAGTAGTAGTAATGGTGAATTACATTCCATCGCTTCTATTATTGTGTAACACAAGATAAATTGGATTATGTATAGGTATCAAAGTGAACAATCAAAAGAGTGAGTGAATAATAAGTTAGTACGTTTAGTAAGTAAGCAAGTATAATCACAAATCAACATGAATAATAATAATAATAATACAATGCTAAAATTAATACCAGCATACTTTAATTGTAAGGCGAGAAATATTTAATTTATTTACAGAATTCATTCAATCATATTATACTACTAACAATAATAAGACTAACAAAGAAGACATTTGTTTATTGTATGACTAACTACTAACTATAAGAGTCAAGTATTATGTATAACAAAAATTCAATTTTATTGGATTATAATCAAATTTATAAAAAATTTTATTCCACTCTCTTTCACCAAAAAAAAAAATTGTATGCTGTCAAATTGATGACGGTTCATTATTCGATGATAATATTACGTATACAAGAAAAAAAAATAATAAGGAAGCTGAGAAATGGTCAAAAATAACAATTATTCAGTTGACAAGCCAATTATTGATTTTAGTACTTGAGTGAATCGAGATAATTAATTGTGATTATACTTAGAAATGGGCTGTTACGAGTTTTTATCTGGTTAACTTTGTATTTCTAGACTTATTCAGTCGCTAATCGAATACATGCAGCCATACGAAATTGAGAACTCCGTCAAGGTGACATTGTAACACAATTAATTCACTCTTCAATTATTTCGTTATATTCTGTTAGATGTGTTTCACACGAAACAGGATTATCATAATTTAAGACTTCCTAGGCCCATTCTTTACGATTACTTCAACAGATATGCAATCATAAAAGCACATCTGTCTTTACATTTAGTTATACAGAACACAGTATGCCTTTTAATAAGTGGTGCTATTTATAGCCTACACTATGGAGCTATGACAGAATTCAATTCTCAACATTCTCATCAGAATTGTGCTCATGATGGTTATGTACTGACTTAATGGCATATTTCCGACCTGTCTAAAAGTTCGTTAGGTTTTCCACTAGAATCAATTTTTTCCCTAGAACAGAAGAAAGTTCCTACCTCAGACTTAGTTGATATGGTTTCATAAATGTTTTGTTAATGTTGCTGTGTAAAATAACTGAGACTGACTGATCACTGAATAGTTATAACGAGGATTGTGCTTGTTTCTTTAGCCTTTAGTGATGTTCATAGAATTCTGTTGTTCTAACCGAAATTGGTTTATCTTATTTCACTCCTCTATGATGTTTTATAGGATAAAAGATAGATGGTTAACAAGAAACTCTGTAAAGATCTGGACCATATACACTTTGATACTAGTCAGCAAGGAGTACACATGTAATTTTTAAATAGTATTACATATTGGATTCGAACTTCTAAGACATCATATCGTCCACCTCTAAACACCTAAAGTCATTATATTTTAGTATTTATGATTTATATTGTTGAAGAAAATTAATGAGTTACGTTTCGACTCCCAAAGTAAAGTCATACAATAGACATCAATCGATGACTCTTACTCCACATGGAGCATGAGCCGCCAACCAGCATTCTCCAATCAACTCTGTCCTGGGCTTTCATTTCCGGTTCTTCTTAAGTGTTCTTCATTCTCTTCATATCTGCCTCCAATCCGCCACCCGATATAATCTTTAGTCTTCCTCTTTTCATTTGGCCTTCTAAATTCCAGGATAGTGCTTATCTTGTAACACAGTTTGATGATTTACTCAATATGTGCCCCATTCATCTCCAGCATCTTTTCCTCATTTCTTCCTCGACTGGAAGTTCGATCACTCGATTACTGCTACAGAAGGTTGCCACTGACGGTATCTGGCCAACGGATACGGAGTACCTTACACAAACTGCTGTTTATAGGTACTTGTCTCTTGTAAAGGATGCATTTTGTAGTTCAATAATTTTTAGATGCATACAACAGAACTGTCTTCATGTTTGCATTGAAAATTGTGACTGTGATGTCCGACAGCTGATTTGAGTTCCAGGGGTTTTTCGATTGTAGAAATGTTGCCACTGCCTCACTAACCCATGCCTTCACATATGTACAAGATCCTCCTTGTTTGTCGATGACGCTGCCCTCGTATGTAAAAGTCTCCACATCTTTCAAAGTTTCCTCGTCAGGTTAAGTGTAATTGAATTGATGTTGATAGTTTTGTATCTAAGGATTTTGCTTTTCTTTTTGTGTATGTTGAGGCCTACTGCTGACTGCAGTGGCTGCTGTTACACTGTCTGTCTTCATCTACATATGTTGCTGTGTGTGGAATAGAAGAGCTAGGTCACCTGCAAAGTTTAGATTGTCTAGTTACATCCTTGCCTTGAGATGAAGTTTTCATAACCCAGTCAACTATCAACAGATAGAGAAAGAGAAATATTTCCAATAAACATGCTTAATAATAATTAGCATAAATTCTATTACATCAATTTTTGATTACGTTTCAGTCAATTATTCCTTTCCAAGCTTAGTTTACCATTCGACTAATTAATTAATTATAATAAAATGCATTTTCTGTTAACGACAGGAATCCACAAACATATACACATGAGTAAAACACATAGTTCTTATTATATTTGGTTAAAAAGCTTTCTGTTTGTCATAGAGTCAATCATCTATTGAAAAGAAGGAAGTATTGAATTAAATTAATTCATTAGGATGATTGATGATTTCAAATAATTAAACATTATTAATTAAACTAATGAATTTGTCAGAGATCTCACCTTATCAGAGGGGTGAGATGAGGGGGGGGAGTATTCCAGAAAATGAGTAACGTTTTAATTAGTTGCAATCACTTGTAACCTAAATAAATTCTAATATTGTTACAATAAACTTACAGACTGAAAAATATTTCCTTAAATCACCATTGTAACTAAAATTGAGTTTATCAGTCTCTACGATAGAAGAGAAAATTTTACTTATATAAACAAGTATCGATTTGAGTGAGTCAGACATAGAAAAGAAAACAATTTGAGCGGAAAACCATTATTCCTATAATGAATGATTTTGTTAGACTCTCATTCAATGTGCAGAAAAGATGTCAACTAATTACCAGTATTACTCTGACCTCTCTAACTACCGATTTCTTAATTATGTTTGGCGAAGAATGTTTTTTCTGAGAACATAAACTAGGAGGAGGACCTCTAGTTTTATTTTTCTACCTACCCCTACCTTTAGTAACACAGTTTGAAAGGACATAAATGGAATTACCAAAAACAATTTCAGAACACATTCAGGAGAATCTATCAATAAATGAATATAAGTTAGACTACAGAGTTATGGTAATACATATGATGAAAATTAGGCATTCAGCAAATTTCGATGGTTTTCTGATGAATAACACCAGACTTCTATGCTACATAGAAACAGTGGCTATTCATCGTATCAACTAAAACTTATGTTGATAAAAGAAATTTCCTGTTCATCTAAAATTACTGTGGTGATTGATTTACTCCTATTCTTCCTCTTTCCTTTTTTGTAATCATGCTTTAACGTTCTAAAATCCCTGTACTTTTATTTTGTTAGATCTATAGGCATTAAAAATGCTCTTCATCTTATATATTGATAACGGGGCCAGTCATATTATTTAAGCACTACACACTGAAACATTTGATCCCTTCCTCTTTGACAAATTAGAACATACACACCAAGTATTTGCACTTTCTCATACCATCAGTTACTGTTGACGATGATCACTTTAATATTTAGTCATAAATTTCAAATTCTCGTCATTATGTCTATTGCAGTCACAATATTTTACACATCTCTGTTATGTGATATTACATTACGAACTCTCTAGCTCCCAACTATTCCATTTATTAATACTTTGAATTTATAAATGTAGTTATTATTCACTAGTACCTTAAACAGTTTACTCATCTTATACTTACCATTACATTTGGAGTCCTTTCTTAGTGTATAAGTGGAATAATTAAAGCATGCTAATCAAATGATATTTTTACTAGAGTTCGTATTCTGGAATACTGTTGGGAATGTCAGATCCCCAGAATTCTCTTGGTAAACCTGTTACTTTTGTCATTCATTCGCGTAAATTTAAATTTCTCGTTTTCGTGCCGAAAAGTTCCTTTTTCACCTTCAGTTTGTTGTACCCACTTAGTGAGACACTAAATCTTATTGATTCGTTGTTTATTTTAGTTCACTATCTGTAACATTCCAAGGACGTTCTCTTTTTTGTATATATATACGTATGAGATGTGTGATTGTCATTCCGTTTGCCGGGCTGCCTGTGAAGTTAAACACCTCTGCTGACTTTGGACTTCTCCCTCTAGTTAGCTGGGGCGCTGTGAATAGCTTAGCTTACCTGTTGTTGTGTCTCTGGTTATACATTCGCTAGCAAGTATCGACGTGTTTTTCTTAATTTGCGAAATCCTAGCAAATACTTATATAAACGTCTACTTTTTCAAGAAGTTAATAGTTAACTGACTTCAATGTCAATATCATCTTCAAGTAAATTTGCATTCACGCATACTTTTATACGAATTTAAACTTTCACCACTATAGCGATTCGTGTTATCTTCATCAGTTAACAGAGCATTTCTCTTTTGATCTTATGTATTTATTTGAAATTGAATTAATCGTTAGGTTTCTGAGTACACTATCGGTGTCTAATGTATTAATCGGTAATGTAAATCTCGAATATTCATTACTTTACAAAAATTGTGATCATCTCTAATATCTATTTTTAGTATCTCAAAATTAAGGTGTCTTCGAAAATTATTGACATCAGTAAACTAATAAAATATATTACCATTCTTAATGATTCATATTTTCCCGTTGCGGCTAATCCTGATTGAATTTTGATCAGCTGGTTTAATAGGTATGAATATCGTGTCCTTGAGTTGAAGAGTTACTGATAATTACTTTGGCTAGCCAGTTAATGATATGACTTTTAGAGAAGGCTGAATAATCTAGCAACCTTCAACTAGGCCTAGATATTTTTAGCATCTATAAATCACTGACACTTATAGTTCATATGGCTAGTTCAGAATCAGGATCTTCAGGACTTTTTCAATAATATACAATCACAATTCAATTTTGATCGTACTTGTTACATGTATTGAAAGGTAGTTTCATAAACTGTATGAAAAGAGCTTCGAAATTTCAACTAGCCATATGAAATTAATTAGTTTAATCAACAAACCACCATACCTTATTTACAAGTCATTATTATAGCCGGTTACATTAAAATGATATTAATGAATGTTGATTGTGTCTCTGTTTCAATTTCTTTAGAGAGTTTTTCCCAAGAAAATAACTATGCACTTTGCCAGTGAATACGTAATAAATGAGTTCATTCTTTTTAAGTTAAGTGGAGCAATTATTTGGCAGTTTCCACCTAGCTGCAAAAGAAAACAATAGATAATGTTTTAGTCATCCTGGGGTTATTCTTGAGGTTTTCAACATTTTCTATATCTCCTATGCATCCTGTACTTTTGTCAATTTTTAGTCTGTCTAGTGGATGAATTAAAGTGTGATTTTTATTAACGATTTCCTTTAGTTGAAATAATTCACAGCTGTTTGCCAAGATCACGTCTAGTGTAGCATAGCATGATTTGTCAGTCGAGTGACACAAACATGTTAAGTGTTGTGAGTGTAGATTGTCAATAACCTTAAATAGCCTTAACGCCTCTAGTATCGTCATGTCATTCACTAGACCAAAACAAAACACTGACTTACAAACTATCACAAAGCTACATGATACTCAACTCTGTCGTGTTCTCAAGAAAGGCATCGTTTAAACGTCTGCTTAGGATGTTTTCTTACAAACGATAATATAATGAAGGTATTTGATTAAATCTCTATTAATCTTTTATGAAGTCTACGCATGTCACGTTAAAAAAAATTAAAACAACATAATTCCAAAAGAAAAAGTAAATCCAATTTGACATTTCCTAAGAGAAATACTCGATGGTAGTTATGTGATATAATGATTTGCTGCCGCTGGTTGAAATGCAAAAGGTGCTAACAAGGGTGATTGGGATAAAAATTACTGTTAAACATGGTGAATTTACTCCACGGTTGATAAACATAATTTACAACAAATTACACAATAGCACCGGAGGCTGTATATCAAAGTGACTTTTCAAGTATGTCACTAAGTAATTCATATATTGGCAGGGTACCATTGAAAACCAGGGAGCACTGGACAGCTGTCTCGTTCTAGTGTGGAACTCCTCAGCAGTGCGCACCCCAGATTCCCCACCAGGGGCTTCAGGTTGACGCGAACGCCCCACTGTCTGCACCACTTGGTCGGTATCCAATGGTAGAATTCCCACGAAGAACCTTGTAAAGATTGAAGACATTAGTTGCATTTGACAATACAATTCAAATAATTAAAAGCGTTAAGCTGACTAAGCTATTCTATAAGAAATCCATATATATAACCAAAGCTTCTACTGCACTAAGAGTCTGATATAGATAAATCTCGGTAAGTTTTGACGGTTTCCATAAACAAAGTTAAGTACACTACGTTATTTATTTGAGTGATTGCAAACGATAAGATGTCCAAGGACAGAACTTGTAACTGCATTCAACTTACTTTTGTGGTGATGGTTTCATATCCGTAGTGAAAGCGAACGTTGGTTGCAGCCTACATATATCCCTTTATAGAAGATGGTAACCTACTATTGAGATATGTACCATAAATGTTCTGACGTTTTCATATATTGTGCTTGCTCAATATAGTGCATCTTAGCCATGTATTTTATGCCAATACAACTACGCGAGTTTTCGGCTCCGAATAACAACCGGTGGTCGTTCTGGAGAATATGCAAGAAATTTGAGTAGCAGTTAATGCATAGGAAAAATGTGAAGTGTTTTTAAATGTATATTTACGTGTGCTAAGGAATGTCTGGTTTGATGTGCTTTGTAGGTATTCCGTCTGCATCTGAAGAAAGGTATTTGTGGTCAGAGATTTACAGTTAAACAACTACGAAGAAAAGCCCAGAGAAACCATTTAGATGCTGAAAATTCATATTATACTAAAAATACTATTGAATAAAGCTATTATTATTATTATTATTATTATTATTATTATTATTATTATTATTATTAGAATCTTTAAAGTGCAACACTCAAATTGGCTCTGAACTGAGTGAATCAGCTATGATAAAGAAACTATTGAAAAATGCATAGCACTGAACAGCTGTTTACTTCTGGTATAATTCTCCTGACTAAAGACTAAATGTAATGGGTTAAATTCTTTATGTGGTTGCTAGTTCACACCAAACAGTGAATAATAAATTTGTAAGGCATTTGGAGCTCGTCATATTAGTTGGTACTCGTAATATGACACAGGGGAATGGATACAGGAAAGCATTCACGTGACCATGAGATCACATAAAGACATTTATAGACTATTGAACAAAAACCTACTGATTCATATTTTCCCGAACTTAGTTGTCGTTTTACAGCGTTTCTCAACTTGATTCGTTTCCTACTCCACCAAACGGTGATGAGAGATAATGTAATTCCCAACATTCACATAAAAACCCATAATTAGAAAAGTTTAACCATGTTGGGTGTAAAACAACTGCCACCAATGATGATCGCCAAACATCATGAATTGACTGTACCTAGACATTTGAACTCTTCAAGCTAAAGTACAAGAGTGAAAAACACATGCATCAAAAATAATGCTTTTAAGACCATGGATTGTCATTCGAATATCGATTCCACATCTTATAATAATAAGGTTTAAAAGAAAGGGTGCGGGACGCTTCGTGAAATCATTATATGAAATAGTGTTCAGCAAGTTAGGATTAAGAATTGATCACTGAGTGCTTATGTAGTTAGTTGATTGGCTTCAAATCTAATGAACTTCAGAATTACCCAAAAAAAGTTCACAAATCATGTTAAAATGCTGTTTTATTCATTGCTATTAATAGTAACTATTATTAAGAAATCACTGTCATAGTTTATTATTCGATTGGGTTAAAACTGATTACACATTCTCAAGGTTGTACAACGAATCACATAAATGTGTCTCTATTCCTAGAACCCATCATATAAATCATTAGATGTACATTTAAGGGTTTTAAGGCTAACTTACTAGTAACCGTTTTTGAAGTATATCACTTAGGTCGTTAAAATGTCGATGCTTGTAACTATAATATCACCTATTCAGTTGCCTACGGTTTGCGATGATTTATCTTGATAAACCTCGTCTGTCATTTAACTTATTTTGTCACTACACCATTAATACTATATCTTGAACATATTTACGATGTAATTAGGTGTTTAATAGAAAACTATGCATTTCTAATTATTAGCAATCAATCATTCCCACATTTTACAAATACTCTGATAATTATTGCCATCAGTAATCATTAGAAGAAAGAATGTCATTCGATTGATATTTTCCTTCTCATCAATTATAGATGCATAAAAAATAAACAAAAATCTTCAATTGGGATATTGGATATTGGTAATCTAGTTAGTTGAATATGATACAGATTGATGTTGGCAGGGTACCACTAAAAACCAGGGAGCGCTGGACAGATAGTCCATTCTAGTATGCAACTCCTTAGCAGTACGAACCACACATTCCGCAACAAGTGGGTCCAGGTTGATGGCGAACACATAATTCTCGACACAACTCGGTCGCCATTCAATCACAGAATTAGCAATTCCACCAATTTATGATAAATGACGCAACGATCATACACACTAGAACGAAACAACCGTCCAATGCTCCGCTAACAACACGCAAGAACACTGCCATTTTAATCAAACTCCTTCTTCTATTCCTAATGTTTATCCTGCCCTCATCTTCATGCCTAAATCCTTATCTTCAACTTCCTCCTGTGTCATTAGTGCTAACGATTCCGGCCCACGAAATAACGTCCTAGGCATACTAAGACCACGCTCCAAACTTCACATTGGTGCATTCAATGCACCAACCCTGTATCAAATAGGGCAACAAGCCTCCCTAGCTAGGACATTAGAATCCCGCGCCATTGATGTATGTTGTGTCTCTGAGACACGCATACACAGGATCCTAGCGTGGTCATTCACTTGACCTCACCTAGTCAGAATGAACAACCTTCGCGATACACTCTTCGTTTATCTGGCGACTCAACAGCAACTTCTCGTGGGCTCGCCGGTGTAGGTATTGCGTTAAGTATGAAAGTAGAACAGGCGCTCCTTGAATGGATTCCTGTCGACAGTCGTCTACGTGCCGTCCGACTAAATGGTTCAGTAAGAACTCGGAAAGATAGGGACACACGCCGTTGCCAATTCGTCGTTTCTGCCTACGCTCCCACCGACTGCAGCCTGGATGAAGTGAAAGATGAATTTTACAGAAAACTTTCTGAACTACTTCATAGGGCCAAACACTCAGATTTGGTAATCTTGGCTGGTGATTTTAACGCCCAAATAGGTAGCTTGAACCAATCTGAAAGACATTTAGGTGGATGCTTTAGTGTTCCAGGTCAGAGAACGGATAACGGCGACTGTCTGCTGCAGCTTTGCTCAGATAATCGGTTATTTCTAGCCAACACGAACTTTAAGCACAAGAAGCGACATCGTGTAACATGGAGACCTCCTGGACCTACTCAACGGTGGACTCAAATAGACCATATTGCGATTAGTTACCGTTGGAGAGGCTCGATAGAAGATTGCCGATCCTTCTGGAGTACATGTTTGGACTCCGACCACGCTCTAGTGCGAGCACGCGTTTGCTTGCGTCTTACCGGGCGAAAAACTACCACAGGAAAACCTGTTAGAATTCAGTTCAGTGATGAAACAGCCAAGATTAAATTCCAGGAACAACTGAGGAATCACTTAGGCAATTATAAAGATGCGACCAGACTAGATACTGGTTGGCAAGATGTTCAAGCAGCTGTGGCATCTACAATGATATCTATCAAGGACTTAAATCAACATGTCAAGAAAAATCAATGGATCTGAATGGCCTCTGTTGATTTGATAGACTCCCGAAGATTTATCACATCAGGCTCCGAACACGATTATGAGCGACGAGTAATCAGGCATAAACTGACGAAAAGTCTGCGAAACGACCGTGAGCAGTGGTGGGTAACGAAAACAAAGGAAATGGAAAAGGCAGCAGCGATAGGTAACACTAGACAACTTTCAAGTTGATAAAAGAAACTGGGGTTAAAAAATCTAGCGTTAGTGAGACAATTTCCGAAAAAGATGGAACGCTTATTAGCTCTCAGTCTGGACGTTTAGAATGGTGGGCTGAACACTTCAAGGAGCAGTTCAGTTGGCCTTCAGCTACTCCAGAACTCCCCACTATTTCGAGACAGCCAGAATGCGAAGTCGACTTAGGTCCCCCGACTCTTGTCGAAGTCGAGAAAGCTATAGCCAATCTAAGGCGAGGCAAAGCAGCGGGTCCAGACGGATTATCCCCAGAGGTGTTTAAAGATGGTGGTCCCACTTTGACAACCAGGTTGACTGATATTTTGACTAAGGTTTGGGAACTTGACATAATTCCGTCTGACTGGTGTCGATCGTTAATCGTCCCAGTATATAAGAAGGGGTCAAAATCGTCCTGCGATAACCATAGAGGAATTAGTTTGACTAATATATTGTCTAAAATACTAGCTTCTATAATTATCAGACGCTTAAGCACAACTCGTGATCTGAAAACGCGAGAAAATCAGGCTGGTTTCAGACCTGGTCGCGGTTGTATAGACCAGATATTCACTGTTCGTCAGATCTTAGAACACAGACATACTTTTCGGCGCCCGACAATAGTGGTTTTCCTTGACTTGAAGGCAGCATTTGACTCTGTAGACCGCAAAAATCTATGGCAGTGTCTTTCATTGAAAGGCGTGCCCATCGTCAGATCTAGAACACAGACATACTTTTCGGCGCCCGACAATAGTGTTTGCCTTGACTTGAAGGCGCATTTGACTCTGTAGACCGCAAAAATCTATGGCAGTGTCTTTCATTGAAAGGCGTGCCCCAAAAGTACATAAAACTTGTTAAGGCTCGTTACTCAAACACTACTGTTGGAAATTACACTTTCATCGCCTGACTTTTCAGGAATTGATCTCCTACCAAGAGATCCACTTATTGACTTAGAATATGCTGACGATATAGTCCTGTTTGGCGAAGACGCTGATACGATGCAGAGTCTTTTAACAGCAATAAGCTCGAATGCAGGCATGTTCGGGATGCGTTTCTCCCGCTCTAAATGCAAACTATTGCTCCAGGACTGGTTATCGTCAACCCCTGAACTAAAGATAGGGAGTGAAGTAGTTGAGCACGTCGATCACTTCACTTATCTTGGAAGTCTGATTAGCCATAACGGGTTAGTCTCTGACGAAATCTCAGTACGACTTCATAAAGCTCGTTTGGCTTTTGCCAACTTACGTCACCTATGGCGTAGACGAGATATTCGTCTCTCAACGAAAGGGAGAGTATACTGCGCAACAATTCGCCCTGTCTTACTGTATGGGTGTGAGACGTGGCCATTAAGGGTAGATGACACTCGAAAGTTATTAGTTTTCGACCATCGATGTCTACGAAACATCGCTCGCGTTAGCTGGGATCACCGAGTAAGTAATAACGAGGTTAGACGATGGGTGTTAGGCAAAAGTGGTAAATCAGTCGATGAGGTTGTGAATCTTCATCGACTGAGGTGGTTGGGACATGTGTTGCGTATGCCCAACCACAGTCTTCCTCGACGCGCAATGCTGGCTGATATTGGAATAGGATAGAAGGGAGTTAGAGGCGGCCAAACGAAAACATGGCATCAGTCCATGAAGTCACTGACTGCCGGTTCAAGTCGTGTCGGTAGCTGCAAACTACCCGGATGGGGTCCCCGCGATTGCCGTAACCAGTGGCTAGAAACACTGAGTGACATGGCCCAGAATCGGTCACAATGGCGCAGATGTATTCACTCATTGTCCTCCTTTAAATCATGAGCTTTAAATTATTCTAATACTTTCTTTCAACGCCTCCTGAACCATATTCTATATGTTCACATTCCTTGTTACTATTATTATTTTATTTTATTGAAGCGATTTCTACTAGTGGTGGTGGTGTTAATCTTGCGGTGCCATGGTGGTATGGCAACTTGAACCGATGCACACATGTGCTGGGTTCTATGTTGATTGTACATACATACATACCAATGCTTCCTGGTTTTCACTGGTACCCTACCAACAGCAATCTGTGATAATATTCAATCAACTAAAAGAAAAGTGTCTTTCGTGCGGACAATTTGTGCGCGAAATAATGTAGGTAGGCGCATATCCATGGATGTGTATGTTGTATGCGCATGAATATTTTGACGATTAGTGATAAAGCATACTCCAAACAAGTAACAGTTTGTAACAGTTTGCCATTTGACAGTTTTTTACACTATGGATTTAATAACATGAATTCATCTGAGTTAGACAACCACTCAGAATCAAAGAACACTAGACAATTACTTCATTCTAGTCTAGAACTCGTTATAAGTAAACGTCTACAACTCCTTCAGAAAATCGAGTATTGGTCCTTCATGTTTCAATACGAAAACTTAACTGATTAACCACTGAGCCAGCATTTAATAGATGACATTATTAACTTCACTGAATTCGTGATGCATTTCACCTATCTCATACACTGTCATCAGTGAGTAATTTTCTCACACTCAAAAAATGACGCTTTTGGTCTTAATTATTCAAATCTATCACCCGTACCTACGAACAAAACATTCATTTAAATACTTGAATAATTTAGCAAGATTTAAAGCGATATCATGAGTTGGTCAGTGTTAAACAACCTACGAAATGTCACTTACTGACCAAAATGATTTACCGGTAACTTTTCAATGCATTATGCTGAGTGATACACACTTTTATCTCATTCTCAACATCAACACATTCAAGATTGGAGTGGAACCTTTACGAATAGTGTAAATTAACACATCACATGCACAGGTGCAGTCATGTATTACATTTGCCATTGGAGTTTGGTTGTTAGGTGATATAAAGAGACCACATACTGCAAACCATTAGGAAAGAAAATGATTGTGGTAATATACTCGCGTCTATTACTCTTGTTAACTTGTTTCAGAGCCATTGATAACTCTTCGAGAAGTCTTTCTCGAAATCGAAGAAAATATTTGAAATACGTCGAACGATTTGTGTTTATTGGAAGCATTGTAGAGAAGTCAGTAAATCGGAAGAGAATGTTCCCATTTTACTGATTGGACAATTACTCACTCTGTCCCTTATTTTAGTTGTATTTCCATGAACTCTTAGAACTTCAAAGTTATGTACAAACCTAAAAATGGCTTTTTAATGTACATAAATTGAAACTGAAATCAACGCTTCTTTCTTCATTATCTCATAATCTTCGCTGTAGCTGACTACAGTGTATTGGATTCTCGATGATTAGTAATTCGACATCTAAGTCTAAAATATACAACACATTATATTCATCATACGCTTTAACTAAATATAATCCAATATAATCCAGTCCATCCAATTACTACAGGGACTATCTATCTCCTATACTTATGCGAGTAAGTAACTTGCATCTGTTCGATTGTAATTTCCAGTCATTGATTGATTGTTAAAAATATTTTTGAAAATTGTCCATGTTTATGATTTCAATAAAAACGTTTAAATTTAAGTGGGTTCGGTCTTGAAAACCGTTGTAAATTTCATGAACACTTAACTAACAAGTAAGATTGATCAAAGATAGAGATAACTGGATAAAATGTACATAAAACTCGAGTTCTTTTAAAATAGCTTTTACTGACAACGTTAATCATGCATCCGTGTGTACGCGATCGAAACCGACTTCTTACAATTCTTAAAGATCTTTCATTTAATATAAACGGAAATATAACCAGTGGATTGTTAAAAATAGGGATGAGAGGGGGGATTTTAGGGAACAGCGGTCTGTTTTACCATAAGTCTCCTAAATTCTAGTCTTAAAAACATTACTGTATGATATGAAATTCCTCCTCATAAACTATTTATCTACCAGTTTTTGTTTTTAATTTTCATAAATTTTCAAATTATATTTAATCCCCTTAACTAGTCCTCTTTGAATTTCTACAGACAGATCATCTTTGCAGGATCACATTTCGAAGTAACTGCTGAAACGCAACAAGTTGGAATTGCTTCGTCTATGCAAAGATTCTTGTATTACAGTCAGTGACTTTTTAACCGCTTCGACGAAGCCACTACTTTGATAGTTAGTTATTGTATAGTAAACATTCGTAACCGTTGATGTGTACAAAACCGTAACTGTCTAGATGCTACGTATAACAAGATAAGAAATTATTTAATCAAAGTGTGGCACAATCAGTAGTATCTAAAGAGCACTGATGTGTGAGCATAATAAATTTAATCCGGGTTCTGATCACCTTTGTACTATTCTCAATATGTTTTTTATCAACATTGAAGCTAAAAGTTCTTGCAACATATATCTAGTATATTTTATATATCATTCACTTCGAGTATTCACCAATATGTGTTTCGATGTTTCTTCCTATCCCTTGTATTTAAATAGCAGTAGTGCTCATATTTCCACTTGTTAGCTGGAGGTAGTCAACGAGAAACTCTGCAATGAATCCAGGTTCCATGTCCCATGACAGTCATCAACATGCAGTACATGCGAAATCAATTATACAGATACTCCCAGTGTGATTTAAACCCACGTCTCCAAGCAACACTATATGGGACTGTTCCTGCCAATATATTATAGCTACACGAAATTACGGCTAAACACTGCTTCTTTCTGGATACCTTCAATCACTATTCAGACACTAGTGATGATCAAGCTGTAAGTTGACCAAAAGGACTCAGTCGTCAGTACACAAGGAACTAGACAAATAAGACATTGGTCATTTACTAGTCACTATTCTATCAATGAAAATAAACTCGTATCTTAATGAATGAACTCCAATAATAAGCAATAATTTTTTTTCGATAATATATATGTACATATATTTACATGATACAACAGATAGAGAACTGTAAACATTATGGACAGATATACTACACTAGTTCCAGATCAAATTATTCTTCTCTATCTTCTTTATCTTTATTTATAATGTATCATGTTGCATACCTGAAGCGATGAATGTTACTGCTTTAATGCATACATATTGCCACTATGTGCTAATTATTAGAGTGAATGGATTAAGTAAGGCACTAATCACTTATTATATCCATTCTCTATTATTAATACTAAGATTATTGTTAATAACAATAATAGTATTATTAAGTAGTATATAAATATATGTTCTATTATTAAAATATGACCTTAGATAAATCAATCATGTTAATTAACTTTATCACATTCTATCAGTTAATTGACTCATATTATAACAATAAGCAACATAATGAAAAAAAGAGAGGTTAATTAATTAAACAATTAGTTGATGACTTAATTGAACATTCACCACCACCCCCCTCCCTCCCCCCACCTCATTCATACACATATAAACATGTTCAATGAATAAGGTCACTTTTATCTCACTCTGATTTTTCTTTTAAATTATTCTTATCTGTTTCCCCTTATTCATCTAGTTACTCGTCAACAACCCCTTTTTTTAATACTTTTAGCGACCTTAATTAATAATTAGTATTTAACTAATTAATTTGGTTATTTATTTGTTTATCTAAAAGAGAAAAGACAATTCAAATGTTTTCTGTAATATGAAAAAAAGAACATTTTAATGTTTAATTACCACCCTCTTCTCGCCTATACCATGGTCACCTCCTCCACTCACACACACACACACACGCCATCACTTACATACATACTCTCTCTCAGCCCTTATGAACCTTGTTCTATTTCATTTTCATGTTGTTCATAAGTATGTTATTTGTTTGGCCTTTTTTAAAAAAAAGAAGAAATAAAAGGCAAATAGATAGCTGCATAGAAGAAATGCCCTGTTTCATTTAATTTTATCTTGTTTGTTTCTTCTTTCTCTAGAAAATTTCTTTGTTTTATTATTGTTTATTATCTACATGCAAACATTCACGTCAGATGTATGTGTATACATGAATTCCTAGGTGTATATGCATGAGAGAGCATGTTTATTTGTTGAGATTGTTTGACCCATTTAGTTAGTGATGTTAACTAGGTAATTAATTAGTATTTAAGAGATACTAATTGCATATAATACATTTGATTTATACTGGAATAATGAATATATTTATGGCTATGAATATGGTCTTGCAATATATTGTGAATTGGCTGAAGTTAGAAATATAAACAACTATTGGATGTTGCCCTAGTGGTTAACAGGTTTAGTCTTCTTCGTGAACCTTGAATAAATTAGGTTTGATTTTCTATGGAAACATAGATTCGCACTGACGGGTAGTTTATTACAATAATTAGGGAGCCCCTTTCTAGTATATCCGAATTTTCAATCTCTGATCAATCCATGATACGAAATATATATATATATATAACGCTTGTTGCATTTAATTTAGCGAGGTTTGCAGAAATTCGTATAGGAAGTAGTATTTTCTATTGATTAATCGTATTTGAAGTGTGTATGTGTGTGGTGGTTGGAATAAATAATCGCCATGATCTCTTATGCGACTTGTAAATGGTGATCGAACCGAGGACTTGTAAATCGCACTAAGCTGGTATCCAATGTTTTATATTTCTAATTTTAGTTAATTCATCATGTCTATTGACAACAAAATTCAATGGTATAAGAGAAAAATTGGCTCGATGGAAGTATGGTTGGATTCCACACGTACCTAATCCTTGTAAATTTATCGCTGGTAAGTAGTTGACGACGGAGAGTTACTTTAGTTAAATAACCATAGAAAATCAAGATTCCCTAGGTTCTGTAGCAATATGGAATTCCTCAATAGTATTCGAACTCATTAGGTATCGAACACAAGGTATGATGATCTTTCAGTAGAATTATTATACCAGAGGGTTGTCATACCACAGTTTATATTCTTCATTTCATTTATTTCTCGATAAAGCTAGAAGTCCATTCAATCCCAGTGGTGACAACTGTTTCAAACTCGATAAATATAAATTTATGACATTTCTTGCTTTAATATTAAGAAACTGATTTCCTACCATCTTTCTATCACAAAAAGTTTCTATCCTGAAGGAAAAACACAAAGATAAAGTGTAATATAGCTTCCAGAAAACGCTTGCGTTGGTCATAAAGTTGGCGATTATTGAGTCAGGATGTCTTACAATTCGTCACCTTTTATAATTACTTCGTATTTCGTTTAAGATGCCTGACTGGTCACAGTATTTTCACCATTTTTCTGGCTAGAACCACGTTTCAAGCAGAATGATATCTGCTAGAAATCTTAAAATCTAGTAAACTTATAGAGTAGTCCGTAGTACCCCAAAAGTATATAATCACGGTTCTATTAGGGAGTGATTTACTAAAATTTTTGCAAAATATCATTACGCTGGTGAATGGAAATCTTTTTTGTGATAGATTTTTACATTCATTTGGTTAACGACATAATATCATTTTCATGCTTTTGAATGCTCTGTATTCCCCACGATCTGTGTCGTATTGGGGAATTTTTCAATGTCAATGTCATCCTAGCCAATTGTTTGTTTATTCCACAAAAGCTTAATCACTCTATTTTGGAGATTTTGTCCATGAATGATTATCTTCGATTTTATCAATTTACTTTATCTTTGTCTTTCTTGATAAAATGTTATTTCCTTCCTCATAACTTATTTGATTTGGCTTGTCACCACTGTTCAGAAAAAGCCTCAAGACATCTATACGGAAGCCGAGCGGTAATTTGTATACACTTCTGAGGACATTGGTATTATCGTCGTGATTTACCAGAAATCTGAAGTTCCCACGGTTCAATTGATCTTTAATATGTAACTATAGGTAGTCTCTATTGAGTAGTCACGAACCAAGACGAAATAGTTGTCCTGTGCTTCTAAGTTTACAATCGATCTATAGATAATATCTTCAAAGTAATTAATATTCATATATAATATATGTGTACTACTAACATTTAAATTTAAGTAGTTTTGGAGATTTTTTGAAAATCGTTTTTGTGTGTGGCAACTGATCTTCCTTACAGATTGTAGATCATTTAGCATGTCTTTTAGAAACATAGTAGTGCACGAACTTAGTTATGCACTGAACCACTTCTAGTAAATATAAGTTTTTGGTGAGTTTTATATCATTTACTGATTATTGGGATGTATTTTTAGCTTGATTTGTACTATATACCAGTAATAATAAATGAACACATCAGATGCCTTTTTAAATGAAAAGAGTTGGATTAACTACTATAATTCATTTCATAGATTTAGTCTGGGGCATTGTATAATTCCATTATTAAGCTGCTTGAAACTGGTGGTTTCCTAATTCACTGTTTCTATTTCCATTGTGCATATCCCTACCGTCTATGAACGAAGCATTGGCCACTTAAGACACAAATACATGGTATCAATTTTAAAGCTATTGACAGGCACTTTATATGCTAACTGATGTTCAAGTTTGCTATTAACTGTTAACAGGAAGATTGAATTTTAACACCATTTATAACATATTTATATTTTACTGTGATGGCACTCCAGGATTTGTTAGTTAATTTCATAATCGATTTCTTGTAAGAATTCCATCATCCCTTAAAATATAAAAGTGCATCGTGTCGACGAATTTCACGCTTGTAATCCATTAGGCTATATCTACTACCCTTGTGACTTTTATGTGGGAATGGTTCGGCGCAATGAAATGCACTGAGAAGCCAGTTCGTAAATGATAAGCTTCCTACTTCATGTCTGCTGACGTTTTCTAATAAGGTGGGGATTAATTATTTTTATCCTCACTGGCGGCTATACTGTATGTGAATGGCCGTATATGCAGAAGGTTAGAAATTACCACTGAGTAAGTAGTGAAAGGCTTAAAATAGATAGACCGTACGGTCGATGACTAACAATAGTTGATCATTAATAAATCTACATTTAGATTTAAATAAGATGAAGTTAATCGTTCAATTAACTTCTATTAGCAAGAATACCCGGAATAACACAGAGCCATTGAGCTCACTTTTTAGGTTTCAAGACCCTGGTGCATAAATGATAGGAATGTTGGTACTTGGAAGCATGTTTCATTATTTAAATAATTACTTCGAAAAAATTAGGCTTTTGTTATTGTGAACATAAATTAGTATACTTATTTGTGTATGAAAAAGCAATAAGTATACAAGCAGATGTTAATAATGTCCACACAAGAGTTTCGAGGAATTGCAGATAGTCACATGTTGCAATTAGAAGTTATGTTTAATATTGGATAGAAGAATTGAGGTTCCTGGTTGGTATTCTGTCTAAGTTTAGGCCAATAGCAGTAGGTCATGGATAGAGTTGTTTTGCTGAAATCAGAAAAGTATGGTAAAATTAAACAGTCAAAATAGTTATTTCTGTGAATATTGATAATTCAGCTAATTGAATATGATACATATTGATGTTGGCAGGGTACCGCTAAAAACCAGGGAGCGCTGGACAGATAGTCCAATCTAGTATGCAACGCCTCAGCAGTACGAACCACACATTCCGCAACAAGTGGGTCCAGGTTGATGGCGAACGCATAATTCTCGACACAACTCGGTCGACATCCAATCGCAGAATTACCAATTCCACCAATTTATGATAAATGACGCAACGATCATACACACTAGAACGAAACAACCGTCCAACACTCCCTGGTTTTCACTGGTACCCTACCAACAGCAATCTGTGATAATATTCAATCAACTAAAAGAAAAGTGTCTTTCGTGCGGACAATTTGTGCGCGAAATAATGTAGGTAGGCGCATATCCATGGATGTGTATGTTGTATGCGCATGAATATTTTGACGATTAGTGATAAAGCATACTCCAAACAAGTAACAGTTTGTAACAGTTTGCCATTTGACAGTTTTTTACACTATGGATTTAATAACATGAATTCATCTGAGTTAGACAACCACTCAGAATCAAAGAACACTAGACAATTACTTCATTCTAGTCTAGAACTCGTTATAAGTAAACGTCTACAACTCCTTCAGAAAATCGAGTATTGGTCCTTCATGTTTCAATACGAAAACTTAACTGATTAACCACTGAGCCAGCATTTAATAGATGACATTATTAACTTCACTGAATTCGTGATGCATTTCACCTATCTCATACACTGTCATCAGTGAGTAATTTTCTCACACTCAAAAAATGACGCTTTTGGTCTTAATTATTCAAATCTATCACCCGTACCTACGAACAAAACATTCATTTAAATACTTGAATAATTTAGCAAGATTTAAAGCGATATCATGAGTTGGTCAGTGTTAAACAACCTACGAAATGTCACTTACTGACCAAAATGATTTACCGGTAACTTTTCAATGCATTATGCTGAGTGATACACACTTTTATCTCATTCTCAACATCAACACATTCAAGATTGGAGTGGAACCTTTACGAATAGTGTAAATTAACACATCACATGCACAGGTGCAGTCATGTATTACATTTGCCATTGGAGTTTGGTTGTTAGGTGATATAAAGAGACCACATACTGCAAACCATTAGGAAAGAAAATGATTGTGGTAATATACTCGCGTCTATTACTCTTGTTAACTTGTTTCAGAGCCATTGATAACTCTTCGAGAAGTCTTTCTCGAAATCGAAGAAAATATTTGAAATACGTCGAACGATTTGTGTTTATTGGAAGCATTGTAGAGAAGTCAGTAAATCGGAAGAGAATGTTCCCATTTTACTGATTGGACAATTACTCACTCTGTCCCTTATTTTAGTTGTATTTCCATGAACTCTTAGAACTTCAAAGTTATGTACAAACCTAAAAATGGCTTTTTAATGTACATAAATTGAAACTGAAATCAACGCTTCTTTCTTCATTATCTCATAATCTTCGCTGTAGCTGACTACAGTGTATTGGATTCTCGATGATTAGTAATTCGACATCTAAGTCTAAAATATACAACACATTATATTCATCATACGCTTTAACTAAATATAATCCAATATAATCCAGTCCATCCAATTACTACAGGGACTATCTATCTCCTATACTTATGCGAGTAAGTAACTTGCATCTGTTCCATTGCAATTTCCAGTCATTGATTGATTGTTAAAAATATTTTTGAAAATTGTCCATGTTTATGATTTCAATAAAAACGTTTAAATTTAAGTGGGTTCGGTCTTGAAAACCGTTGTAAATTTCATGAACACTTAACTAACAAGTGAGTATATGTAGGTAGACTTGGTGTTAAAAAATTAATCTTTTGTTGGATATCCGGTGTAGACAATACAAATCCATCTATGTTTTGACTGCATTCGTATATGTCTCCCCTTTTGCTTACTGGTGTGTATCTTCTTATCGTTTGAGTGTTTGAACTTTTGAAGTATTTTGAAGGGAGATCATGTGGAGCTTGGTTTTATTATATGCATTCGTCACTAATTTAAATTTACAATCTTTATTATTATTTCCCTTATATACAATCTATTTTCAGAAAACCCTAATGATGATGGTTCGTAATCGATCATTGATCATATCTAGATTCGTTAACGGTTGGCATTATTGTTAAATTTTGTCAATAAATTACTTGTATCGTATTGATATTTAATTTTTAGAGTTAAAAAATAACACGTCTTATTGAGGCACACTGAATTAAAACGATAACTCTGTTTAATCCTCCTACTTCACTGTTTTATGAAGAGATCAACTGGTCTTTATTTTCTTCATGGTAATATCTTCTAAATAAATGTACTTATACTTATGGAATTCAGACTTATCGTCACTGGGACAGTTATCACCAATGAAAACGGATGCTCGTCGCTCAATAGATCGCAAATTGATGGAAGTGGGAATTATGCGATTGGATGCCGGCCGGCCCAGTGATGCAAGGGGGTTAGATGTACACCGGCCTGAAGACCCTAAGGCGTAATCTGTGCTGCGCGCTGTTGAAGAGTTCCACACTGGAACGAAACATCTGTCCAATGCTCCCTGGTTTCCAATGGTACCCTTCTAACATCAATCTGTGACGTATTCAATAAATTAAAAATACCAATCTCCACAAAAATCTATCTTAATAAATAAGTCATTATCCAACGTGTGTTGTTTTCTTCACTTTTATAAAAATCACTTTTTTTATTACACCTAAAGAAAATGTTGTCGTACAAAATACAGATTTTCGATACTACTTCTGTTATTATTATTAATAATTTTATTAGTAGTACTAATATGTGTACAAATGACAATTATTGTTGTTATTCATAATTATAACATTAAGTACTTTGGATAGTGATGATGATGATTATGATGAAATTGGCAAGTTATAAGTAGATAGACAAGTGTTAAATAAGTGTGTTAACCAGCATATACACATATAAAAAATGTCGTTGATTGTTAAAATATGAAATGAATAAAGGTAAATATGTTAACTAGAGAAAAAAGGTGTACTTTAGTTGTCATCTGGAATTATAATGTTTTACTGAATATGTATATATTTTGTTAATTCTTTATCATTCTAGTTCTCTCTGCCTATGATACTTCACTATCGAGATTCATATATAATACAGTTTACACAGATTCATTTACATAGTCATAAACTGTATGCATGTTTAAGTAGTATACTTCAAAAGATGATGTTTTGAAGGACTTAAATTAAAAATTTGGCTGTCATATGTTTTTTTTCTTAAATGAAATATAAAAAAACTAATGACCTTTTACTAAACATCAACATTATTATTAATATTACTAGTAATAATGTAAATTGTTAATGAGGTCTGTCAATGATTATTAATTGTTATTACCCATTATAGTTATATCAGTTGATATTGACGTCATTTCTTGTGATATTCATTTAAAAAGTAGTTGATGGATTGGACAGATATGGTATATCTTTATCAATTTGTAATAACAATAATAATGATAATAATAATAATAATTATTATTATTATTATTACTATTATTACTACTATTACTATGTTGCCTTATTGAGAACATCATTTATTGACTTATTATTAATATTACTAGTAATAATGTAAATTGTTAATGAGGTGTCAATGATTATTAATTGTTATTACCCATTATAGTTATATCAGTTGATATTGACGTCATTTCTTGTGATATTCATTTAAAAGTAGTGATGGATTGGACAGATATGGTATATCTTTATCCATTTGTAATAACAATAATACTGAAATAATAATAATAATTCTTATTATAAGCAGTAGGAGATGAATTGAAAAAGAGGCATGTTTTGACATGTTCATTTATGGTGAAAAACTTGTAATAAATGTACTTTTTCGTTGAAAAATAAAACAGAAAACATTTTTAATTTTTTACATAAAGAAATTATATATTTTTTTCTTTATGAAAGTCCATTGAATATGCATGTATAGATTTATATGCCAAAATTTACAGGTTGTTGTTAATTGTAATAATTTTAATGTTAAATAAGTTTGTCATGACTACAACTTTTAGACATTTCTAAATTAAATTAATGAATGCGTAATGTATACTTGAAAACAATTTTCATTAATCAATTCATTTTAAGCAGTAGTTGGGTTTATCTGTAACTGTTTACTATGAACATGTTAAGTGTGACACAACCCAACGTTAATTTAAGAAACGTTAATAATTAAGATAAAACATTTAATGACGATTGCAGATTAATATCTAAGGGGAAATAACAGAGTGTAATGAGTATGACACATTTCGTGAATATTCAAAAGCTACAAATACCCTAATCTTAATGTATACTAGTCAGTCAATAGGATAAATTATATCAGTCAACTTGAGCAAATGATCTCTTTCATTAGTCTTTGATCTCTTTCAATAAGTAAAGTTTTAAATGACAGTTTTTAGGAACATCAAAAAATCCGTTCCTTTTGAATAATGGTTCAGTGAAATAGGTTTAAAAACCGGTTTGGTTTTCAAGTGGCTACAGTTTGACAATTAGAAACCTTGAACTATTAAAAAAAACTACTTCGCAATCATAAGCGACACCTAACTGACACACATTTACAAATTCACTAAGAATTCAATCTTGAATTTTCAAGTCTAGTAGTCAGTATTTAAGTATTATACTAATAAGAACCTGAAATAAAAGGTCATGATATCAGAAAAATCATACGACAACAGAGATTGATCATTTATATCACCGAGTATTAACTACACTGTTAAATACGTTTGCAAATAACTTCAGAATCACTGGATACGAATGTAATCATCATAACTCAGTAGTTTAGTGGATATCTCAATTTATAGGTACTGTATTTGAGTCTGTGTTGATATAGGGTACTGGAACGTGGTAAGTATATCCAAATTTACTGATGTTTATATAGGCATATTTTTACTAGAATTAAGAGGTGCCAATTAGTACGACTACCAAAGACAGATATATTTAGCTTACAATTAAGCTTGTTTGAATTCAAGTCGAATTGCTTGGTTTGTATTATATTATGTATATTAATACATCTATATGAGATTGTTTTTTATACTAGAGGGAAAGCTGTCCTATGCTTATCCAGATTAATTTGACGTTTCAATTTTCACTTTGAACTGAGGCGTTTTTGTGGAGATTGGCATCGGGTTTAAATGATTAGATTCCTCACAAATTGGTCTTGGTAGAGTTGCACTGAAAACCATGGAGCACCGAACAGCTATCCAGTTCTTTATCAGTGCACACCTCTTATTTCGCCCTATAGGCTTCAGGTTGGCTAACGCCTAACACTCACAAATTTGTGAAAGTGGAAATTCTACCACTGGATGCCTACTCAGTGGTGCAGAGAACTAAGTTTTCATACCTTATTTTCAATAGTACTCTGCCAACACCAATCTGCTGCAAATCGACTCCACTCTGTAAATTATTGACTTTAATGATGAACATAATCACGTTATCATCCACTGTATATGAGTTTTCATTCTATCTTGTCTCTCTCTCATCCCCCCCTCTCTCCCTGCATGTCCGTTACTGTAGTCACTGACATAGTCACCATTATCATCTACTCTTACAACGAGAAAAATTCGATGAATTATTTCAAAATCAATCATAAAGTAATTATTACTTAATAATAATTATTTATTCAATTATCCTATTAAAAATCAATGTGATTTCTTTAGAAATTTATAATATAAATTAACTAAACAAGGTTATTATTAAAAAAAAATGCATTATTCACTAAATGAATCTGATGTATGAATGAATCATTGTGTTTACCATACAATTGTTACTGTTGTCTATTTTACTGTTTCTGTAAAACTTAATTTGAATTTTCATCGCAAGGTTAAAGGGTCAATTCCGGTTAAATTAAACCTGATAAAACAAATAAATGATATATACCTCTTTCTTTATTTTTTTTTGGAAAAATAAATAGTAGAGAATAAGGAAAAACAAATTATAGGTATATAACGATAAAGATCAAATGATTAGATGATAATTTATTTCCTGTAATGCACATTTTTTGTGCTTTTCCTAAATTCATTTATTTATTTATTTGTTTGTTTTAAAATCAACCAAAACATTTATCAAAAAAATTTTTTGGGAAATTTTTATTCGTCTATATGTTTATTCAATGTAGACAATGTATATTGTGTGTGTGTATGCGTAATTGTGTGTGCGTGTTGTTGTGAGTGCTATAATTGATAAATAATTTGATTGGCTAATTATATGCAGTAAGTTATTTAGCTGTAGTAACTAGCCTATCATCATTTGACAATCCATCAAATTTTAATTGTATGACCTTATATGTGTGTGTGTGAATGGGTTAGGTTTGGTGGGGGGGAGAAGTCTTAGTGATATTTTAGATTAATAGACAGACAAATTAAAGACAGGCATAGAATTCTTATTCGATTTGTGGTAGGTCGATGTGTATTTTTACAATAATTATTATTATTTAAAAATACAAGTTTAATTCATGAACGCATACACACACACACTCACACTCATGCATACACTAATCATAATTTTACCAGCAGACAAATTTTCCTAAAGTTTCGACAAATTCCTCGATGTGAAACAAGAAAACAGATGAAAATAAAGAAGAGGAAGCCTACTTTGTATTGTTCTTGTTCAATTTATCAACTATTAATTTTTATAATTGTAATCATCATTTAATTGGTTAGATCAGTTTAACCATTATAATTTGTCAATTGGATACTTTTATTACAACGAATAGTATGTTCATAGATAACTACACATACATATAACAAATAAATTAAGTTATCAATGAAATGCATACATACACATGTTACTTACTAGTACTTCTATTCTCCTTGTTAACAGTATACTGTCATTGTAGTTAGGTAGTTAGTTAGTAGTATTGAAAGGATTGTAGACAAAAGCCAACACCATTAACAAATAAAATTAAGTATTCTTCATAAATATAAATAATAACACACACATACACACATACATACAAACACTGTCTCACGTAATAAATATTAAAGTGAGTGAATAAACGTCAGTTGTATTTAATAATAATAATAATAATGCTGCTGCTTCTGCTTAATTCATGCTTTTTTTTTGTTAAATTCTAATTTCCTCTGAATGTATCTGAATGATTCTGTGTATGCATGTATGTAAGTAAATGAATGAATCCATGTAGATATGTGATCGTATTAACTGTGTGTTAATAATAAGTGTATAGTTAAATTAAATTATCATTAATATTATTAGTATTGACTTCTGTCGATTACTACCTCTACTTAGAATTACAATTAACTACATCTATTACGACAACTTTCTATAATATGGATAATATATAATTAGATCGTTATACCGACATGTAATAGTCATTTCAATATGACAATATAGATGTACACACAAATAGACAATAATTTAATCATCTATTCATTAATACAACAAAACAGAGAATGTCTATCTTCATTTCGATTCGCTTTGTTCTCATTATAATATAGATATTGAATTTAAAAACAAAAAAAAAACTTATTCTAATTATTTTTATAGTTAACAAACATTATACTGATCAATCAGTGTGTTATAATTTACACAGAAGAGAATACAAATAGACACTGTGAATATAGACATAATTTAAAAAGGGAAAAATTATTAGCACATTTTACATTGTAAAGAAATTATATGCCATTTCTATCTTCATTTTGTCTTACAAACAGTTGAACTTCTTGTGGATATTTATTTCATTTTAATAATACTTTGTATTTAATCATACTATATGTATATTATCCTATTGAGTATTGGTGAGGAATTATGCAACGTGCTAGTCCATTAACATGGACTTCATTTGATACAAGTGTTTATAATCCAATTAATCAAGAACAACAAAGATTACTGAACAGTATTAAATCATTATATAATCATAATACTAGTACATCAGAGGATTCATCCTTCCATTCAATCAACATCAACAATTCAAACTATCAGTAATAATAATACTAATAATAATCAGAATTCATCGCCAACAAATCAACACTTTATCCATAAAAATATACCAAATTTATTGAACTCCATTAATTATAATAATATTGAGAAATATACACAATCCTCTTTGACATCATCATCTTCGACAGTGCCTACACTGTCATTGTCCTCGCAAACATCAACCTCTTCAGCAGCCGCGTCAACAACTGTAGTAACAGAAACATTGCCAACGACATCAATATCAATGAATCCACATAGTGCTACAGCTGCGGCAGCTGTGGCTGCTGCCGCTGCTTGGTATCCTTTAAGTATGGCAATGGATGAAATGGCTCAAAATTTAAGTGAGTTTCTATTTTGTATTCTATTATAGATATATATTCATTATTTTCTCTATGCACATGATGAACATGTTATTTGTACAAGGTAATGTAGAGAAATCTATGGTTAATTCTCAACAATATATATTTAATATAAAACGTTGAGAAAGATTATCCAATATCATGGTTTGATAACTAGTGGAAACAAGGAAGTAGTAGACAGTTGTCTCGTTCTAGTATGAGGCTTTTCGACAGTATGTATTTACAAGTTCAGTGGTTATTTAGTTGAAGCTAACAAATAATATACTCGGATGCCACTCTTCACATATTATCCAGTTTAGTCATAATAAAGTGTATGACTCGCAGATGAGTACATTCCATAGCTTTCTTCAATTACTTAATGGTTGCATAATATCCTTAATCCTAAATTGGATCCTCTAAACTCATCGTGGCATTGCATAAACTTCTCCATATATATAGTTTCACTATTTAGTAGTCATTTACTGACGAAATATTCTGTCTGCTGTTAGCATGATCCTCAGATAATCAAAGAAAGCTATTTACATTTCATGAAACAAATGTAAACGCATACTTACACACTTTTCAAATGCATGACATTCAATATTGCTTCACTGTTTCTATGCATTTTATTTGCTTGATTTAATATGCTATCAAGACATTAAGTAATATGTATCAAGCACATTTGGTCGATTTTTCTTGTTTTCTTAACAGATGAATACACAATAGCACAGTAGAATTTTAACAGAAGCTTCATTTCGTGCTTCTGGAGTCACATGTAACTACCTATCTAGTGAATTGATAAATAATTGAATGTGTCAAATACAACACTCCTAGTTAATATTGGTGACAGTGTATATGACATATTGTACATCTGATGCAAGATTTTATGCAGTTGAATTAAATCATATCTATTAACCCCCCCTCCCAGTGACTTCTAAGCAGTGAGTCTAGTAACTACATTCATCACTTTAAAATTAATGATCATAAGTGAATAGCCAAGTTTAATATTAATACTGCATTTACATTTTAGATTGCTTGCGAATGCGAGATAGCTGACGTAAAAGTGGTAATCATGTAATGTTAAATTCTCAGTAGCTTAGTGCATTACACAATTAATTTAAGTGAAAGGTTTTGGGTTTGATTATCATTGTGAACATCTGTGTCAAGAAGGAACAGATTTATCACTCTTGAATACGATGAGAATATACATTATTGATTCTTCCACTAAAAGTCACAGTATAACTTTACTTAAAATGGCTTACAATTAAGGACAGTACATCGACGCAACTCACGCAGAATGTGCATATTCTAACAAAGATTTATCAAATGTATTACTCACTATGACCAACTGTAATGAACAAACTCTTACATATATAATAGTGGTTTGTGAGCTTGGATTCAACTGATGGTGTTATTCTATGTCGTGATGAGTAGTAGTTTGAAGAAATCAGCAAGGAACCTTGGACTTAAGTTTCTTGAAACCTAGAACTCATCGAAAGGGTCTACCTATAATTTTGATAGATACGATTATACTCGTAGAAACTCAACCAGCACCATCCATTTTTGTGATCCGTAACCACTACATGTTAGCTATTCAGGTCAAAAGTGACACCCAGTTTGACTAAGACATTTACAATAATTAAACACTGAGTCGCCGCCAGTGTACTGTTTATCTAACCGCGTTGTAGTACTGATAAAACTCCAACGATCGCGTTGTAAAGTAACCACCAGTTGCAGACTTCGAAACTGAATGATCACAATTCTCTCAAGGTTCAAGGAACATGAAACTTAGTTCAGGGTTTCTTGCTGACTACCTCAAACTAACTCCCATTATATCTTAATATTCGTACGTTGAGTTAGATACTTGTAGTTGCACTGCAACTCGGTGGAGTCCTGTAAACACCAAAACAATATCAGGCAAGCATCGTAATAGTCATTAGTCTATGACCAATCAATCTCAATCCATGCATTTATTTATTGATGAGCCTCGTAATGATAAGCACAAGTTTGAATTTCATTCAGAACAAATCAGTTATTTGAAGGATAAAGAAGCAAGAGTCCCAACTAGCACCGTTTGCGAATGTACGAAGCCTTCTCTTGTTTATCTGTATTTATCTAAGATAAAGAAATTAATCTACTGTATTAATGAATCATTTAGTCAAGGTTGTTAAACGCAGTGTAACTAGACTACTACAATTTAACAAACCTAAAGGCTTCTATCTACAAGCACTTCCAATTTGGCATGTAATCATTTACATCCAGCATACTTCAGTGCTTAACATTCAATATCAGTGACACTGTATGAAAAATTTGAATCTCGCACTCTGAAATAATCAAAAACTACAAGTAATTAATTAATATTTCCTAAAAGGATGATTAACTGTACATTTTTTACAATTAAGGGAGTTTGTAGAGATAGTTAACTGTTTAATTCAATTTTGATGGCACGAATTGATCTGAATCAGACAACCATTGATCACCTGGAAGCACTGGACAGCTGTTTCGTCCTAGTATGGGACTCCTCAGCAGTGCGCATCCACGACCCCATCGGGGATCGAACCCAGGACCTTCTGGTTCCGCGCGCGAACGCTTTACCATTGGACCACTGAGTCGGCTCCCAACGGTTGATATTTCCAATTCAGCCAATTCGTGATACATTGCGCGACCTCCTCTATGCCATTGGTGAGTTACTGCCTCACACCCGACACGGTTGAACTCTACTGGTCACGTCTTCACACTAGAACTCCAGGAATTACCTCGAGGAGCTAGTCACTAGTGAGCTCATGTACATTTTTTAATTAGTATATATGGTTTGTGGAGATTGTTGAGTTATTTTACTTAAATGACGAGGTGACTGTAGCTAGGTAGTAAATAAAAGCCAAGAAGTAATGGGCAGTTATTTCATCACAGGGAATGCAATCCCAGAGTTCGTATGTCGAAGCCACAGTGAATATGCAATAACCAAAAAGTTTCATGCTACAGTTCAACAAATGACTATTTCTTCTTCAGTATTTTGAATAGTCCTGTAGCTTCATTAATGTGTGGTACCGGTTCTAATATATATTTGTCATAGAAAATGATAAAGGTAGTTCATAAAAGAGAATGCCTTTTTTCAAAGATATTATGTACAGAAGTTGTGCAATTGCTGACCAAAAGAGGGAAGAATAATTGACATACAACTTCGCAGTCGAATATTTGTTTAGCTCTTGAGAAAGGTAAGTTAATATGACTCTCAACTGATAAAGAACTAACCATAGTCTGTCAAATACACATTAAAATCATTTCCCTACCAGGTTCATTCACAGTAACCTAAAACTTAAACCCAACTTGAAAGTCACCATCTGTACGGAAGAAGATTTATTTCATAAAGAATGAATTTAAAGGCGACGCTACCTTTATGAAAAACTTCCTTATTCTGTAAGGTTTATTATTATTTCCTTAAGTCAGCCAGTTTTTCGTTATTGTCTAATAGATAAACTTCTGCTTTGGACTGCATCTATAAGTATCTGTAATTTTCCTTGCCCATGTATAGCTAATTACATTCGTTGCACAAAAACGAGCACATCGTATTCTTATCTCAGAACACTACCTATACAGAATTTTTAAAGAAATATGTCAGACACACGGTCCCTTAATTTACTATGGCTCTAACGTCATTGCTTGTTTGTTTGTTTTTCTTTCTCAAACATTGCAACTACTTGTTATGAACCACTGATAAATTTCGATATTTATTACTATCTATAGCAAGCGTTTCATTTTTCCCTTACATCTCTCGAGTGAAGTTTCCACTTGTTTTTTAATCCGTAAATATTTTTATCCTGAAAATTTTCTCTAACACAGACAATTATGTTGTCTTCTTGCGACACTATAATAATGTGTACTGATCAGCATTTCGTTCTATATTGCTGTATGGGTCCGAAACGTCACCATTATGAGTAGATAACAACCATAGGTTATTGGTATTTTATCAATGATGTCATCATCACTAGGCAACTAATAAGGTTAGATGTAACGTATTGTGAGACGATAATAAGCCAGTAAATACAGTTGTGAGTCTTCACTAACTGAAGTGGATGGGACATGTATTATGTATGCTCACCCACAGATTACCTCGATGCGAATTACTGACTGATACTGTAGTAGAATGGATGAAAATTATGGGTGGTCGAGCCAGAATCCTGTATCAGTTTATGAAGTCACCGACTGCTTGACTGAGTTCTGTCGATAGATGCAGACTACTTAGTTGGAGTCAGTTCTGAGTGATATGACTCGAAGTCAGTAACAGTGGTGCAAGTGCATTCACTCTTCGTTTGCTCTTAAATCATCAGCTTAAAATTACTTTATACTCCACGAATTAATTCTTTCTACATGCATCAAGTTCTATGTCCACACTTTTCTCTCATTACCACTAACGTAACTACTACTTCCACTAATTCGATGTACAGCTTGCTGTGCTAATGTGGTTTAGCGATTTCGGCTGACACACATAAGTACCAGGTTCTACGTTTCCTTTTTATATGTACATACATTTTATAAAACACAAATATTGTTTTTAAAAAATCACTAACATGTGCTTAGGACTCACTATGGGCTCACTTTTAATCAAGTATGTAGCACCAGAACTATGAATTAATTAATTTCACCATTCCCGTAAAACAGAAGATCTCTGATCGTACAGCTTCATAAAGTATTTTTCTCATGGTGTAACTAATGTTCGTCGGTAATGTGATGCATTAAGTCCAACAATCTTCACAACATCCTTCTCTCGCCCCCCCCTCCCCTGGTAATCAATATCACATATAAAGGTCAAATGTGCCACCTATTTTTGCCTTTTAAAAAATACATTTAAACCATAATTTCACAACTGTAAATAAATACAGAGATTAAGATTGATATATCAAATGTTATTTTTATTTTGTATCTTTTAATTTTAAAATTACAAATTAATGTCACTTATGACCTTCACTTTCTATGTTACGTACATGTGTGTGTGTGTGTATGAATTAGTGAATAAGTGTTCAATGTACACATTTAAATACGTTATCATTTAGTTTGTGCTTATTATCTAAACTTAATAAGTATCAGGAGTACATACTTACACATGATTGTGTCTCTGTAGGAATCCTTCAAAATAACATTAATCAACAGTAGTAAAAAAAAACAATTGTCAACCTTTTCAACAAAAGTCAACCTATTAATTTTATCTCTTTAAGTTTTTCTTAATTATTGTAATTATTTAGTTTGTCCATCATTTTTGACAGTTGGTAATTGTAATCTTTTCCTTCACAGTG
This sequence comes from Schistosoma mekongi, assembly GCA_034768735.1. Lineage (NCBI taxonomy): Eukaryota > Metazoa > Platyhelminthes > Trematoda > Strigeidida > Schistosomatidae > Schistosoma > Schistosoma mekongi. Next base: position 77,945,132 of record CM068306.1, on the reverse strand, counting down.
AAAAAGGGGAGGGGGGGGAGTACTGTTATTATAATAATAGTATTAACAATAAATGAATATGTTAATAGGTTGAGGTTATCCACAATATTTTTAATATTCACTAAATATGTATTGTACATGTCCAGCACATCAGGTTATTTCTCTATTCATTTAGAAGTTAGATCAATTTTGCATATTATGTATTATTTACTATAGAGTTTGAAGTGATTTACCACAACTGTCTATTATGAACATGTCCAATTTAGTGAAATTCAACATGCTAGATGAAAATTAAACTATAATGTATATTAATCACTTCACTAAGTGAACGTAATAATAAACAAAAAGGCTTACTACGACAAGATGAATGAGATCGTGGTTGATAGCATTAGCCAGGAAATGTACACTATCATTGTGAAAGGACTTTGTAGGTGATATTTGTCATGAATTGGTCTCGATGAAAACCAAAAACACGGCATCCGCAGTGTGTAGCTTTCACAGAGGATGGAACAGCTGACCCTTAGGTTTCTTAGGGAGCATTCAATCATTATGTTACGGTAACGAAATTTTAGAATGTGATCTTCTAAGGGATAACACATTACCTATTCTGGCTAATACCGTACGTTCGGGTAGGCGATAGTTAGACAAAAATCGAAGAAGTTTCGCATCGACATCATTATTTAGTTGTGCCATTCGCATAACCTAAGTACTGCTTATATGGTCGTCCCATTATACACAAGCACTACTTCACACAGATCTGTGATCAGAAACCTGAAAACTTTATATGTTTTTTATTTTCATAAACTATGTTTTATATCCCTTGAGCAATTCAGAGTAAACTGCTGTTAAGTATTCACTCTTCTTGTTTAACAGATACTGTTTACCTAAGTTATATGCAACACAAGTTGATGTTATACATGATTAAAATGACATGAATACCAAACACAATGAACAAGTTTTGAGACTTTACGTATAAAATGGAATAGGTATTTAACATACAGCGTTTCACTACATAGATACAACAGAGTGGAACACTAAATTCAATTATTTAAAATACAAATATCATCCTCACTGTAAAAACACTAGATAAAATTTTATGATGTTAATCAATAATCTAACTACATCATTTAGTGCTGTGAAAGCACCCCTATTACTCATGAAGGTTAATAATAATGAATTTATTGGATACTTTAAGATAGTCATAAGAAAACCCTGACTCTTCCGGATTTCACTCTGATAAATGAAAGGTGTTCCCTAAACCTTAAACGGATGCTGTCTATAGCGTTTGAACCATAAGTTAATTACCTTCACAGTCAGATACTTTACCAATAAATTGTCAAATCATTTATATTGGTGGATAGATTACAATCTAGTCGATAGAATTTAGTCAGCAGTATTAAAGGAACTAGTCAACCATAACATTACTCACCATTACTCAATGATTAACAAATTATGATGGTTATAGTAAATTGTCGTTTAAACTTGTCTATCAATCAATGATAAATAATTAAATGTTGCTTGCATCATTTGAATTCACCATTTTTACTTCGTTTAAATTGAAATCAATGTGATGGTAAAATGTGAAAAGAACCATTATTAACATAAAGGTGGGGGATGGGAAGAGACCAATAATAATATCCATTATTTATAATAAAAATTGCACAAAATAACTGACAGTTGTTTTCAGTCTCCACCTGACTTCCTCAAGTCACTACTAACTGAATGAGTTTATTAACTAATCAATTATACTTGCTCAAAATTTAAAATAAGCGTACAAATTAATGACCAGAAATAATTAAAATACAAAACCCGAAACTGATTTCTTTTCTAACAGAATTAATGGGGTGTATAATTTAATTAATGCTGAAAGTGACTAACAAACAAACAGTATTTCCTGTTTTCCCTGAGTTTAAATGATTTAGACAACTAAAGAATGATTTTATTAATTTGTTTTAGTGTTTAACACAAAGAGGCAACGAAATTGTCTTAGTAAGAATACCATAGTATTGTATCAAGTAATGGACGATCATTTTGTACTTAGATAGGACTCTTCTAAATCACTGTATATCCATTTTTCAGCTTATAATCAAGCGTAGGGCACTCAGACTTACTTATGATTAATTAATTTATGGACTAGTAGGTTGGCATTGAATGATTACTTACGTTTTTAAATTCATTCAGTTTGCAATATTGCGTGACCATTTACTCACCGTCAGTATTCGTCACATATTTTTACTAGAATCATGAAATTACTTCTTGAAGTCATGATAGCTGTTGTTATTTGATGCAATAGGGGCTATCTACCGGGTAAGTATTAGTCCCGAAAACCGATGGATTTAGATATCTACAACCACTGCAAAGTCCCATACTATGATGAAATAGTTGCCTAATAATTCCAGGTTTTCAATGGTTACTTAATTAATATAAATCCCTAACGTGTAAATAAAACCTTCACAACACTAAATAATATAATTTTCCCTTTGAAATTAATGGAATTTTACTTGCATTTGTTTCTGTTATTATTTTATGTCCTAGTAACTAATAATAAATCAAAGAATTTTAATTGAATTCATTTGATCGTTGTTTGTTTATACGCGAAATTATTCATTTTACACGCCAAAAAATAAAAAAATAATGAAATAATTAGAAGTTAAATTAACTCGTTTTCACGTAATCTTTAACAAGAAACAAACATTTAATCGGTGAAAAATCGGACATTTAATCTAGTAAAAGTGATTGAATCCTGGGCATAACATAAGTGAACATTTCAATGTTTTGAGAACTTTCTATTTTAATAAAAGGAATAATAGAAAAACATATTTTCTCTTGCTTGTAAGGTTAATTCATAGAATGGCTTTAGGTGACCGTTAAAAAGCAGAAGGCATTTGATGACCGTTTCGTTTTAGTACGGTCAGTTAGTCATGAACACCGTAGAACTCGGCACATACGCTCATGTGTTCATGCTGTCATAACCATATTAGTACGTCTTAGTATGGGACTCTTCAGTAATTCGCACTAATGTATTTAACAGGGAGACTAGAGCATAATGGCTACTTTCTAACATTCAGACCACTAAATTGGCATTTGCTGACTAACAATTTTTATTTCAGTCATTTCTTGATATACTGAGCCATCGTAATTTCCGAGTAATTGTCTTATATATGAGACGGTTTAACTCCGCTAGTCATGTCTTCTTATTAAGTCTCCTGAACCACCTTACTTAACTAGCTACCAGTAAATAAATGTTGGTTATGACTGAGTGTAGTCAACACTGTTGGTTTTGATATTACGAATTGACTGGAGTTAAATATATATCACTCATCGCATATCAGTTCATTAATTTGATTATTAAGCACTCACTGTGAATCCAAATTATTCTAGGCTTGATCCTCCGGTGGAAATATTTTTAATCACTAATGTGATGTCTCATACTAAAAAGAAATGGTTATTGAGTGTTTCTTTTTGGTTTATAATGGTTATTTAAATGTAGTCAAATTCAACAATCTTTACAACAAGTAATCATAATCTCTCATTGCTTAACTGATTTTTTCTTTCATTGAATGCTTCATAGATGAATGTTGGCAGAGTACCATTGAAATCCAAGGAGCACCAGGCAGCTGTTGCGTTTTAATTTTGAACTCCTCATCAGTGCGCATCCCAGATTCCGTATCACAGTCATCAGGTTAGTGAACACTTCTGAGAAATTTCATACTAGAACGTAACAGCTGTCCAGTGCTCACCATGATTTTCACTGATACTCTACCAATATCATTCTACTACATATTCAATCAATCAATAAAAAATATCAATCTCCATAAAAATAATCATCTTAATTCAATAATTTTTCTTTATCTAAAATAATAAATACATCAATTTGATAAATTATCGATTATCAGTTAATGACTGAGTCAACGACATACAAATGCACGAATGAACAAACGGGCAAATAATTTAATTAATTTTAATCGATGAATAAATAAATAAATTAATTAATTAATGCATTATCACGAATTACATAATTATTTTTTAGTTAAAAAAATATGTATATATTAATCCGTGTTTATTTTCGTTTTATAAAATAAAATATGTATATATATATAAACATAATCTATGATTACATGTTATATGTGTGTGTTGGTGTATGTTTTTATTAAAATGTCTTGATGGCAGTGGTGGTGGTGGTGGTGGTGGTGATATTGAAAGATTTAATTAAATCAATGTAGATGTGCCTGTATCAATCAACCAATCAATCAATCAGTCTATCCAACTATTTATATTATCCGATTAAATTTATTAGTTTTTTTTTCTTTTTTTTTTGCTAATGAACTCACCTGAATTAATTTAAATAAATATATTTTTTTGGTATTTTCATTTTATTTATTAAAAAGAAATATAAAGAAGTGTAGAGTTTATGAAAAGAGAAAAAATTTTATTATTGTGTCTTTATATATCACGTTTATGTATGTTTATTCACTAGTTCATTTATTCTAGATCTTTTTTTTGCATTTTACTCGATTATCTTTTTTTAAAAATACTTTATTTCGATTATTATAATTATTATTAATTAATATTTTATTATTATTATTAAACTTAAAATTAATGGGAATTTAATAATGATATCAGAACAGCTGTTAATTGAACTTGAAATAGAATCTATGTTTTTCTCATGTATACTAACTAACACTTATGTATGTATGTATGTGATAAAGTGAAATATCTTTTTTTTTCAATATTTGGACATTTACATTTGATTGTAGGTGAATAATTAAATTAATTATGTTATTTTATACATACATGTAAATAACTGAATACATTTTCGTATATACATACATACACAGAGACATAGTATGCATACATATCAATGCATAGTAATAAAAGATGGAGAGATAATTGTAGATTAGTTTATTAATTTAATTACAATAGAATTTATATTAATATATAAACATATACAGACAAATACACATACACACATACACATACATACACTACATACACGCATATTGAAACACATGTTTTTTGTTTCACATACATTTTAAATAGAAAATTATGTTATTTCAATTAAGGAAAAATTAATTTTTCTCTTTCAATTTTATTTTATTTCTCACCATCTTCAATCAATCCATTTAATTTGAATATAAAACACGCATATTTACTACTACTACTACTACTAATAGTAATAATAAGAGTAATTATAATAAGTGTTTTAATTATTATTATTATTATTTTTAAACTATTCATCTTTCACAGCTTTTAAAATTCGACATTTTATCTCATTAAAGAATTTCTCCTCTTTTTCTTTTTTGTTAATGAACATGTACATAAGTTAATGTGTACAAATATGCTTGTTATATGTATTTGACAAATTCATTTGTATTCAGACATATAAATCGACTTGATTACAATAATAAATGAAAAACACTTAATATCCCATCATCTTATGACATTCATTAGTTTAAACATTAAAACATTTCATTTGTTTATTTTTATTCTTAATTTATTATAATTACATAAATTAGCATTGTAGCATATAGAGTAGTTATGTATGCAACAAATATGTCAATATCTTAAAATCTCATGTAGATATGTTCAATTGAAACACAAATTCTTTCTATACAAATAATTGAAAACATGTATCTTTAATCTCTGCCTCATATTTTACTTTCTTGTACATATGTCTTTTACAATAATGAGTGAAGTAGAAAACATGGAGAAATAGACAGTGAGACAGAATGAAAAATAATTTCGAATTTTTCAAATGAAACAAGGAGAATAAAGACAAACAAACATTTTTTGCAAAAAAAACAATTCAACCAATTAAGTCGACATATATCTCTATTCGAATGTCTATTACATGCATATGTAATGCATGTGTTAATTACTTAATAATAAATAAACTGAATGCATTCTTTTTCTTTTTTGAAAAAGAAAGCAAACAACACAACAATCTAAGAGATATGCATACATCCATACTTAGACTTCTATCGATTAACATTTACGTTACAATGTTTATTTATCTCTATCTTCATGAATGTATGCATGACAGTTAACTAACTCATTACTTACGTAGACAAATTATAATGTTGATGATGCCAACAAATTAATGTCTTATTTACAGTGATATTTTCACTTTACATCAGACATTAATAGTACATTTAAAACATAATTTTCTCATTGTTAACTTAACTACTTACCATACTACTTATATGCAAATAATCAATAAAATTATAGCAATAACTATGACTACTTATAATGTTCTTGTCATTTCATTCCTTTTAAAATTCTTTCATTCATTTTCTATGAAGAAAAATGAAGTAGTAGACGATAATTTTTTTCTATTATGGATTCAAGAGAGAGAGAGAAAAACTGTGAAAGTTAAAAGATAAAATTAATGCGTATGCATAGATACATAGTTAAATAGTTAGATAGATAGTTGACCCATTTACAAATTCTAAAATATGCACATATTTATGACGTTGATTTTCACCTTAGGCTAATAATAATTAATAGACGAATTAACCTTAATTTTGGAAGTCATTAAAAACATAAGTACTTCACTATGTTAGTAGTAATAAACAACTAACTAAATTAATAATTAATTTAACGTGTACATAAATGTAGAAGAAAAAGATTAATGATTAGTGTATTCCGCCCCCCCCCCACTTTACCCCACCTTTACAAGTATATGTATATATTCACATAAATAAATTATCAACTTTATCTTGTAATTATTCTGTTAAGTTTCATCTTCTTCTTTTTTACTTACTTGTAGATAAGTAGAAGAACATTATTACTAGTAGTATAGATGAATTATTAGAAGTTTCGTTTTTTTTTCTCTAACATTTTGTTTGTTTTATTTTATCAAAGAGGTTAGTTTGCACGTGTGAGTGAGATGGTGCTTGTTCACTTTAAATGAAGTCGGTCGTATATATCTAGTTTGTTGTCGATATATATATAAATATAATCAGTTAATCCCTTAGTCACGTGATAAAACTTATTAGCTCTACCTAACGTTAATTAATTAATTCTTAATCATAATTATGTCTACCCGCTTTTTTCAAATATAATAAAATATCATCCTTGTTACAAATTAAGGAAAACAAAGGGAACTAATAATGATTTTGCTTAGTTGAATTTTCCATTAGGAGACGTTCTTATTTTGTTAACAATTAGTGTAATGGACACATAATTATTGTATATTAATTATATTGTGGGATGTGACAACATTCACTATAGACACATCTGTGTTTCCTATTAGCATTCTTTGAATCAATGACGATGAATCACATAATAGATGTCCTACAATGCTCTTGATAGATAGGAACTATTTTAATTCCATACTAGTGAGTATTTGTATGTGTAGTTAGCTTTCGTTTGACTTACATTGCTAAGTTCATACAAATTACGCCTCTGAAAATAATAAAGTTACATATTCAATAGATAAAACATGTCTAGTATAAATAAGTAAATACATTCATAAATTTTAGTCGTTTTGTTATCGATAACTAATGATATGAATGTAGTACTGAATTGTAATTATATAATTTATTTATAGACTATCGACTTTAGTAATTGGAAGTTGTACATCCTTTGCGTTTCTAGAAGTATGCGATATGCCAAATCATCTTTGAATCACTAAACTAAACGTCTTTTCTGGCTATTATCATGAATATAAAAAGTAGTTTGCATGCAAATGAATATTTTCTATGCTAAAAGCGTAAAATGTATATGCGTCCCCGTAGAAAGCATCAAGAATTTCAAATTAGCAGTCGCCACAATATGTTTCTTTTAATCTTAACAGCTCATTGATTTTACAGTAGTAACTACATTATTTTAATGACGAACCAAATTTATGAAAGTTAGTTCTGCTAACCTAGAAGTTAGTTGATTTATGGCTACCAGATCTTTCCAAACTCATATGAATCATTTTTTGGTGGTCGTTCCACACAAATGAATTGAGTTATACTAATTCATTATACAGTGAATGGAAACGTTGGTTGTTTGAAGCATTTTTGTCAAGTTTAAGTATTCTTCAAAGATAAACTTGTAAAGTAGAATGCTACTTTAAAAAGGAAGACGATAGGTGGAAATCTCGGTTCATTCAAGTGAGGGCAATTCACTTATTAGTAAATAGGTAAGAATCAGCTATTAAATTATTTTTACTTTGTTAGGAACATATATTTCCAAATTATGTCAGACTGTATACTTGCTACTTAATTATATTTTATGAGTAGTTTACCAATAATCTTAATAATGAGTCAAGATTTTACATTTTCAACACAGAGAGTTAAGCTAAGATATCTGTAACATCATCGACGAAACTAGCATATTTCATTTTTACACCGGCTATTAAGATATCGTCTATTTTTTCCTGGGGAGGGGGGGGAATTACAAACCGTGCTCACTGCGTAATATTCCGTTAGTATGAAACAATAGCTTGCATCTAAAACATCTTCCAGTTTGTATGTACAGTAGAACCATTAAGCTGGAATTATAATATTCAATTACGACTCAATTATTCTACTATATAGTTGTCCTTATTTAGTGTAACTGATAATTAATGACAAACTTCTCTTTACCTGGCTGATTCCATACAGAAAGACTTCCCGTACATAGTAATATGGTAATACCGTACACAGTAATATGGTAAATTCATTAGTATATTAATGAGGACATTATAACAATCTGTTTTTATAGAAGTTAAATCTTCCTTCATTGGATGACATCAATAATTGACTTAGGTTAAAAATGCCAAACCATCAGTTGCCAATTCAGCCATCTGTTCGTTAAAGTGTATCCCTGGCGTCTGAATGTAGTAGGTTCAAACTCAGGTGTGGTCGTGAACAAATACTGTGGAGGAGTCTCATACAACGACCTCAAATTCAAAAACTTCCGTAATACTCAATAATAATAATCACCACTTCTACTCATGAGCGATGACAATTAATTGTCGTGTGATTAAGCAAATTATGCATATAGATCCAGTGCAACATAATGAACACGTTTACTCATAGTAGCCAAATATTTTTTCTATGTGTGTTGCATGATTATATATATGTAAATCTGAAAATAATCTGTTGTTCTTATTACTATGCCTCACTAATATTATGAAAATAATAGGTATGCACTTAATCCTGTATTTAAGCTAATAATAATAGTTATTGATATTGGAACATTGGAAGTTGGAAGGGATTATGAAAGGGTGATTAATATTATTATTCATTACGATTATTATTAAGAATGTTTTGGGAATTTACTATAAAATTAATCTCTTTAGTCGGAGAAAATCACATGTTTTATAAAACTGTTTACAAATGGTTTGTATAATTGAACATAGTCAGTCGGCATTACACTGCTATTTATTTGATCGTTAGCATGTAGGATAGTATCATTAGTAATTCAAATTTTGAGATAGAAACTGAGTTTAAAGTGGAGTCGATGAACTCCAATGTGAATAGTATATTGTAGTAGGCTTCAAATATAAGACTTACTAACAGTACATTCGAATTTTCATTAGATGCTGGTGGTAAAATCACCTTCAGCACACCATCCTGTATCATTACAATAACAAACAAATCCACTATAAGTGGTATTAAATAGCATCCTTTTTCCCAACCTTCAAATGCATTTTTCAGTATCACATGGTATGTTAACTGTTAGTATATTCACAAAAGACTAACAGTTGTCTACGTTTGTTATCTTACTTTGTAGTACAATATAACAAGTATACACATATGTACATGTGTCGTACGTAATTAATAATGAGAGACACCATCTATGCATTCAAACTAGGTTATAATGTGATCACTTGTCAAAGTAACTTGACGTCATAGTAAACTATGTAATGACGATGATGTCGTTAGAGGTGGTGATCTAGATAGTCTCTTTCAAACAGACATTTGAAATCAGAAGGAAACTGAGGCTTCCTCTTGGATCCCATATAGTTTCATAGTCAATGAAGTTACCACTGATCTTCTGATACTATGGTTGATGCTAAACCGCTCTACATCTAACCATATTGCAGTTGATCGACGGAATTCACTGACTGGCAGTAAAATGGGATGGGATAAAGGTAATACTAATCACTACGCTCGCCAATAATTCAGTGTAAATATCTCGTTCCTTAGAAAGTTAACCAGTGACAAAAATGACTAAGTGATGATAATATCTCAGTCTGTTAAGCTGAGACATGGGTTCGAGTCCTCTTCGTAGATAACGAATGATAAATATAGGGAAATTTGGGTTTGACAGAGTCGTCTACTGTTACTCTTTCTATCCATCAGATGTAAAATCGATAAGTCTACAGTACTTAAAAATCGGTCAGTAATATTTTCATTATTTGAAGAAATTGTTCACTCCTATTAATCTAGACACGTGATTTCTAACACACACACACAGCACGTATGTGTCATAAGTATCGATCATGGAGTTCACTTGCCGATGGTCAAATATTGTGCTTTTATAGATGATAATTTAAATAATAAGTAAGTTTAAGCCCAAGAAACATCAGATTACTAAGCACTTTTTAGTTGCCTTCAGATTTCAGCTGTATAACTTGCAACAGTGCCTTCCTGAGTTTACATTTTAAAGTTAAATTAATATTTTGATATGAAAATACAATACAACACCACAATTGATACTTGAAGTAGTCAACTTCACAGGGATTCTTGACTCTCGATGGCTATTTGAAGTTAATCCCAGTTAGAATAGTTCATTGTAGAAATTAAATTCAAGTTGGACTGTGACTGGCAAGCTGAATGCAGGATGCATGTTTCGTCTTATATGAGACTCAGTAGTTTAGTGGTGAGTGCGGCAGAGTTTAGCACGAAATTGACTGAGTTCCAATCGCAGTGTGAACATCAACATTAGGATACAGGTACATTCAGAAGACGAGTCTTAAATAGGACGAAACGCACATCCTAGATTATGCTTGCCAGTCACAGCCCAATTTAAACGATACTTGTAATTTATCGTTATATCGAGGTAATGCGCTCAGGATGAACATATAACAACAGACAATGACCAGCTTTAGTCTATAACAAACTAATATACTTAGTCTAACTGGAGGGGGAATAATCAGTTTTTAATCGTACATATACACAAACATACAAATTTACGTATACACATTTAATAGATCCCATGCACCAATCTTACTACTATTACTACTACTACTACTAATACTACTACTAATGATAATAATAATATTAGCAATTTATTAGTCAATTAATTATCAATGATATTTTTCAAACTAAATATGGATAATGAAATATTTAACAGGAGTTAACAAAAAAAAACGCTGTATATTATTTACATAATTATGATAACAATTAATTTTTCAGTGAATACATTTAATAATCATAATGGTAGCAATTTTCTAGTATAAAATAAAAGTTTATTTTTCCCGCCAAATTTTTGAAAATATTTTTAATAACGAATAATGACATTTATGTATATTCATAGTAATTTGTTTATAATTTATAATAATAATAATAATAATAATAATAATAATTATTATTATTATTATTATTATTATTATTACTATTCTAAACATAATTATTAATTTTAAAATAGTTAAGTGACAGAATTCAATTAATGAAATTTAATTAAATAATTTACTAGTTATTGTTCCTCTTCATCTATTTCACTGACATCCATTCTCTTAGTCTGCCTAGTTAACCAGTCCCCTCCCCCCTCCCTTTTTCTCCAAATTATTTATCTCTGCTTCAATTATTCTCACTATCATATCATTCGTAATGATAATGATATCAATAGATGTGCATTTTTATTCCACATTTTTGATAAGTTACTTAATTATGCCTGTACAACAGCAATTAACAGTAATTAATTAGTTATAAATGTTTGTGTGTGTGTGTGTGTGTGTGTGGGTACATATGATCATTTGCGTGCATGAAAGAAGGTTGTATATGTATATATATATATATATATATATATATATATATATATGTATATATATACATGCGTGTTTATGTACACTTGGGTTTGTTTCCATGCACGAACTCACTTAATAGGTGGTATTTATAATGCACTTGGGCGTAATAATCTATCCAGTAACGAATACTCATATAGATAGTTTTACGAATCACTTGTATGCTTCTTATTATTAATTATTATTTTGTATGTATACTGCTTTGCAATTAATATTCTTTCAATTAGTAATAAAAAAAATATATTTTTTTTAGAAAAAAAAATTAATTAAATAATTTTATTATTATAGATATTTATGTAATAAATTTAAAAAAAATAAATAAATAAATAAATTATTTTTGTTACAAATAAATGAATCAATCGAAAATTAATTTAAACAAATTTAAATAATGTAATAGTAACAATCTAATGGGATATCTTTCATTTAAATAATATTTAACAGTTAATGAGTTCATTCTATTTAAAACTTATCAATTACATGTATCTACCCTTAATCTAGTGTTGATCTATTTACATTGAGATTTAAAGTCATTACACATTAATGAATTATTTATTAATTTCTTGAGTTCAATTGACAAATCAACATGTTTAGTGAATTTATAAGGTATTAATAAAGATTTCTGATAACTTGTTAATGATGATAGGAAATTCGATTGATTGTAATTACATGTTGTTGAGATCGTTGAAAAAAAATATCAATAATCTCTACAACAGTCTATTTAGAACCAATATCATCTCACTAGTGCTAAACTTAGGGAGGCAATTCTAAGAGTTCTAGTAACAAGACATGACTAGTGAAGTTCAGCTATGTTGAGTATCAGGCAGTTACCAGCCGATAGCAGTGGATGAGGTGGTGTAAATATATCACGAATTGATTGGATTAAAAATATCAACTTTCGGAAGCCAAAAGACTCAATAATGTAATGGTTAAGCATTCTCCACGAAGTTCTGTTATGAGCTCGGCCTGTAGGGGTGGTTGTGCATGTACAGTGCTAATGCATCCCATAACAAGACGAAACAGCTATTGTGATGTCAAATTTAATTGACTAGTTTTCATTGATATATATTCATACTCAATAAATTACATTGATATTAACATTTACTTAAAAATTTTAAATAAAGTTGAAATATGAGATGGGCTTTTAAATTCTACTTGTAGCCACAATCTAATTCAATGAATTTCAACCATTTTTCTTAACTTAAACAACTTTCACCAGTGACAGCTGATATCAATGTTGGGACCAGACCGAATACATCGAATTAATAAACGCCAAAAACAATGTAGATGTATCGTACTTTCCATCGGACAAAATACATATATGTGCTCATTTTCTGGATCATAAGTGCGCACAGCTAAAGAGTCTGATACTATGACGAAAGTACTACCTAGTGTTTAATAAGCTTTTAATGGTTCTCACTGGTGATATGTATTTACACCAGATATTGTAATAATTCCTCAGTAACATAAATCAGGAAACCGATGAATTATTGATTAGTTCTGTAGAATGCAGTTTGCGAATGGATTTTTGTATTTACTGTGATCCAAAGGAGTTTGTTTTCATAGGACCAAATAGCAATCGAAAACGGTTATCTCGTAACGCCTTGGAACTGACTTCATTTGATCGTATATTAAGGGTAGTGTTGGGTGGTAAAGTTGGTATTATAGGCATGATATTTTTGTATTAGATTATTCAGATTAAGTTATTTTTATGTCTAACCGCCTCCTACCTCCAAGTACTATGATAACTGACGTTTATGCAAGTTATAATAAAGTTAGGAGCACTTTAACCAAAGTAGGACCTCAGGCCATGAAGTCATTGACTATCTATTTGAGCAGTGTTACTAGGTCCAGACTAGCCACTGACGTGCTTGAGCTTTTCACGAATCACAATCACTCTGAATAACATACATGCATTCGTTCTTTAGCTTCATTTAGATCCCAAACTAGAAGATATTTATATCTTCCTTTTCACTAATAAGTTATTTCTTCTCGTTTCGTGTTTACTATTTAATCATTTTACTGCTAATGATATAAGTAATACTTCAGCTACTCAGATATTCCTGTTTCTATGCTGATGTGGTATTTGCACGATATAACTATTCATAACAAAAACTAATTTTATTAATTACTCTTAAAACCCAGTTAAAAGTTCATTCATATGGAAGGTTTTTACACCTTATTAAATTTTTAATTTTCGTATCAAATTTGGTCACTGAAAACTAGAGGGCATTTGATAGTTGGCTGAGTTGTCCTAGTTTGAGACTCCCTAGTTGTATAAAACCGTGACCCTCCAGAGATTGAATTAAGGACTTTTGAATTTCCAGGCAAACGTCTAACCTTTAAGCTACTCAATTATTATCCAATCATTGACATTTCGAGATTTGATATCCATCATGCGAAATAATTGAAATTTATAAGCTTACTTTCTTACGAGCATCACATCCTATCAAATGCATGCGTATATATGTACGCTTGTAAGAACTGGTGAGTTTGATTTTGATATCATGAATAGTCTTGGGTTAAACAACCACTTAGAATCAGGAAACTGTCTCCTCATTGTATAGGACTTTTTAGCAGTGCACAGGGATCGAGTAGAGGACTTTGGGATTCCACTTCAAACATTTAACCGTTAGTCCACTGAGACGAAACCCATCTATATATATTTCTAATTTCAGTCAACCTAAAATTTATCTGGGTGACATCTTTCAGTGTCACTAGTAAACGACTTCCACACATCAAAGTTGATTGAACCCTAGCAGTCACTTCTCTTGACGACCAACTTCAGGACAAGATCCTTGGAGCTCTAATGAGAAGACGCAACCTGCAGAGTTCAGCCATATCTAATTTGACAAAGCTACTTACGCAGTCTTGTAAGCATATAAGAATCTGTTCCTCAAACTATTTTCTTTTCAAGTGAATTATTGAAATCATTATTATTATTATTTTCCTTAGAAACACATTAATTGTAATTAACTACAATTTCATTAATTAACTACATGATAAATTAATCAATCATTAAACCAATAAACTTATCGTTGTTATCTTTTCTTCCTTTTTTTGTGTTTCTTTAAATTTAATTTAACCTTGAATTTAAATTGAAAAGATTCATTCAATTTCCAACATTGATAAGTTATATAATGTGTACTTAATTTGATCGTCATTAATACAACTCTACAACTACTTTAGATATTTAGTACAATTAATGAATTGTATACTTCACACTTTTTGACATTAAGAGTTAAGACTGATGACTATAGATCATCACATATGCTAATGTTTCAAATGAACATTACGAGCTCGAGTTCTGGAGCTTGGGTTTTTGTAAACATCACTAGTGAATGAGTTTGTAATGGGTGGGAGTATGTCATATTAACAAACATGCTAGAATAATAGTAATGATGATATCTACACTCTTAAACTCATTTATTTATATATTCACTTGTATATATTCATTTTCCTTACATACATTTTTAGGACATTTGAGGTTAATTGATTTAATTAAATAAAATAAAAGTAAAAATAATTTCTTTGTATTTATAATATAGATTATTGATTGATTGTTCATTGTTTAATTATTCTTTGTTTTAATGTTAATTATAATGATAATAATTATTTCTCTTTTATTTATTTTATTCACTCCATTCGGTATACTATCAATTCATTCAACCATCTACCCCATCCATCCATCCATCCATCCATCCATCTATTCATCCATCCATCAATGCATCCATGCATTCGTTCATTCAATTATTCATATTTGTTAATTCAATTCCATTATTATTATTTTGCCTAATACTCATCTCATTTACTCATGTTAATTGTATACACACATATATATGCATACGTGTATAAATATTTCCCATAATATGAATATGGATGTTCATCATCTTGTTCTTGTTCCTGTTTTTCTTCTTCTTTCTTCCATTTTTCTTAAAAAAAAATTATCATTCTATGACACCTGGTCGATCGGTGATTTGTTCAAAAATTCTCTCGCTTTCTTTTTTCTCTCTTAATTCTATCGATTGTCAACTCATACCTGTTTACTATTATCACATACTTACAAACTACACTACACTACACTAAATACACTACACTACACACACACATACACACACACTTATTTGTATCTTCTTTTATTTATTTTCAACTTACTTCATTAATTAGTCTCTTCGAAATCTGAACTTATTGATCGTAGCATGTTTTCATCGTTATTTCTACCAACAATGAATAAATCAAATCGTTTATTACCAAATCATTTAAATAATTTATTATTACCTAATATAATTAATTCTGATGATTATTATACAAATATGACTAATACTACTAATAATAGTACTAATACTACTGATATTACTACTAATACAATGACAAGTATTAATAAAAACACTATTAATAGTAATGAAGATAATCATTTTAATCATATGAATAGTCCTTTAAATGGACATAATATTTTACATATTAATGATGATGATAATACTAATAATAATCTACATCATCAATCTGATCAATGTATACATGGTAAATTAAGTCCATCATCAGGACAAATGAATGGTATAGATTCATCTGGATCTCCTCCAACAGTACATTCACCGACAACTGCTGAGAATAAGTGTAAAAAAGCAAGACATAGGTATGTTACTTTTTTAGTGCTTAATTTAAAGTACTTTATTATCATTTTATGATGATTAAACAACAATGCTAATTGGAAAGATACATAATTAAGAAAGGATAAAAGCTCAATGTACATAGGTAATTCAACCCATTTATTACATACATAGTTACAAGCTAAACTATCTGTATGTGAGGACTAGCAATATTTTCTGATAACCCAAACCGAAGTAAGAAAAACGAGATTTCAGGACTATAAGTTAGTAACTGACAGTTTAACATCCGATCCACCACTTCATAGTAAATAGGTGCAATCATGTACAATTATTGTATTTAAATTTAGCTGTAGTACATTAGTGTGAAGACTCGAACAGGTGAATGCAGGATTTCTACAAGTAAACGGGTGATTGAAAGTCAAGATCTATGATTAATAATTTACCATTTCTCCAGCAGTCCCAAGGAATTCCTTGTTTTAGATTTGCTTTGAGTAATTATATCGTGAACTTTACACGCTTTCATGAATAAACTTCAACATAACGTGAATCTAAATTATTAAGGAACTTAATAATTGTTACTATGGTGGTATAGATATTTCTTTTCCTGTTTACCCTTTTGATTAGACAATAACAGGGCATTTACTGCATAATTCACGGAATAAATTTACAGAACACAGAAACAAGTAGGATGACTGTAAATTGAAAGCTATCCACTCTTCATAAACTTCTATGCATATTTGTTTCGATTATTTACAAGTTAATTATTTGTACATCAATTGGGATGGTTGTTTTTGTGGAGATTGCTTATTTATTTGATTGAATATATCAAAGATTGATGTTGGCAGGGTACCATTGAAAACCAGGGAGCATTGGACAGCTGTTTTGTTCTAGTGTGGAACTCCTCAGCAGTGCTCACCTGAAGCCCCTGGTGCGGAATCTAGGGTGCGCACCGCTGAGGAGTTCCACACCAGAACGAAACAGCTGTCTAGTGCTCCCTGGTTTTCACTGGTACCCTGACAACATCAATCTGTGACATATTCGATTATTTATTTACAGTTAATTATTTGTACATCAATTGGGATGGTTGTTTTTGTGGAGATTGCTTATTTATTTGATTGAATATATCAAAGATTGATGTTGGCAGGGTACCATTGAAAACCAGGGAGCATTGGACAGCTGTTTTGTTCTAGTGTGGAACTCCTCAGCAGTGCTCACCTGAAGCCCCTGGTGCGGAATCTAGGGTGCGCACCGCTGAGGAGTTCCACACCAGAACGAAACAGCTGTCTAGTGCTCCCTGGTTTTCACTGGTACCCTGACAACATCAATCTGTGACATATTCGATTATTTATTTACAGTTAATTATTTGTACATCAATTGGGATGGTTGTTTTTGTGGAGATTGCTTATTTATTTGATTGAATATATCAAAGATTGATGTTGGCAGGGTACCATTGAAAACCAGGGAGCATTGGACAGCTGTTTTGTTCTAGTGTGGAACTCCTCCAACAGTACATTCACCGACAACTGCTGAGAATAAGTGTAAAAAAGCAAGACATAGGTATGTTACTTTTTTAGTGCTTAATTTAAAGTACTTTATTATCATTTTATGATGATTAAACAACAATGCTAATTGGAAAGATACATAATTAAGAAAGGATAAAAGCTCAATGTACATAGGTAATTCAACCCATTTATTACATACATAGTTACAAGCTAAACTATCTGTATGTGAGGACTAGCAATATTTTCTGATAACCCAAACCGAAGTAAGAAAAACGAGATTTCAGGACTATAAGTTAGTAACTGACAGTTTAACATCCGATCCACCACTTCATAGTAAATAGGTGCAATCATGTACAATTATTGTATTTAAATTTAGCTGTAGTACATTAGTGTGAAGACTCGAACAGGTGAATGCAGGATTTCTACAAGTAAACGGGTGATTGAAAGTCAAGATCTATGATTAATAATTTACCATTTCTCCAGCAGTCCCAAGGAATTCCTTGTTTTAGATTTGCTTTGAGTAATTATATCGTGAACTTTACACGCTTTCATGAATAAACTTCAACATAACGTGAATCTAAATTATTAAGGAACTTAATAATTGTTACTATGGTGGTATAGATATTTCTTTTCCTGTTTACCCTTTTGATTAGACAATAACAGGGCATT
Organism: Schistosoma mekongi; assembly: GCA_034768735.1. NCBI lineage: Eukaryota > Metazoa > Platyhelminthes > Trematoda > Strigeidida > Schistosomatidae > Schistosoma > Schistosoma mekongi. Next base: position 77,926,434 of record CM068306.1, on the reverse strand, counting down.
TACTGCATAATTCACGGAATAAATTTACAGAACACAGAAACAAGTAGGATGACTGTAAATTGAAAGCTATCCACTCTTCATAAACTTCTATGCATATTTGTTTCGATTATTTACAAGTTAATTATTTGTACATCAATTGGGATGGTTGTTTTTGTGGAGATTGCTTATTTATTTGATTGAATATATCAAAGATTGATGTTGGCAGGGTACCATTGAAAACCAGGGAGCATTGGACAGCTGTTTTGTTCTAGTGTGGAACTCCTCAGCAGTGCTCACCTGAAGCCCCTGGTGCGGAATCTAGGGTGCGCACCGCTGAGGAGTTCCACACCAGAACGAAACAGCTGTCTAGTGCTCCCTGGTTTTCACTGGTACCCTGACAACATCAATCTGTGACATATTCGATTATTTATACAATAAAAAATTTATTGAAGCAGTGGAGACTGCCTAATGAAAATCCTTTACTGTGATCAAATACAAGATACTGAATAGAGTGAGTACTATTAGTTATATTATCCTTATTTCATTGATAAATAAGGATTTCAAGATAAAAGGGAACCTTAAAGAAGCACCTCTTGAAGTGATCAGTATCACAAGTACTTGTATTTATCAATTTCCTTACACTTACATTTATTTACTGGAAAAATAAACCCAATTACAATGATAATAAACCTTGACTAGTAATAATGATTTATTGATATTAATTACTAAGAGTAGCACAGATAAATAATGCTGCTTTCCCCTATTATTGAAGTTGTTGATATGTGCATTTCCAATTCTTATCACGTATTTGGAACAATAATTTCTTATACGGTAATCTTAGCAATAAAATGTATATCGTCAGATTATCGCTCTTAATATACTGCCTCAAAATAAATATTCCATACTGTATTCATTTGATTGCCGTAAAGGATTCTCAACAGAACATATACAATGTTTGAACAAAGCTCTCGTATTATATGTAATTAACTGGAGTATATTTAAACAAATATGCATAAAACGTTTATAGGCTGTGATTGGATGACACTCATATACTTCCTAATGACATCTGTTTTCACTACTGCATGTATTTGATGGAAAAAAAAAAAAAAAAAAAAAAAAAAAAAAAAAAAAAAAAAAAAAAAAAAAAAAAAAAAAAAAAAAAAAAAAAAAAAAAAAAAAAAAAAAAAAAAAAAAAAAAAAAAAAAAAAAAAAAAAAAAAAAAAAAAAAAAAAAAAAAAAAAAAAAAAAAAAAAAAAAAAAAAAAAAAAAAAAAAAAAAAAAAAAAAAAAAAAAAAAAAAAAAAAAAAAAAAAAAAAAAAAAAAAAAAAAAAAAAAAAAAAAAAAAAAAAAAAAAAAAAAAAAAAAAAAAAAAAAAAAAAAAAAAAAAAAAAAAAAAAAAAAAAAAAAAAAAAAAAAAAAAAAAAAAAAAAAAAAAAAAAAAAAAAAAAAAAAAAAAAAAAAAAAAAAAAAAAAAAAAAAAAAAAAAAAAAAAAAAAAAAAAAAAAAAAAAAAAAAAAAAAAAAAAAAAAAAAAAAAAAAAAAAAAAAAAAAAAAAAAAAAAAAAAAAAAAAAAAAAAAAAAAAAAAAAAAAAAAAAAAAAAAAAAAAAAAAAAAAAAAAAAAAAAAAAAAAAAAAAAAAAAAAAAAAAAAAAAAAAAAAAAAAAAAAAAAAAAAAAAAAAAAAAAAAAAAAAAAAAAAAAAAAAAAAAAAAAAAAAAAAAAAAAAAAAAAAAAAAAAAAAAAAAAAAAAAAAAAAAAAAAAAAAAAAAAAAAAAAAAAAAAAAAAAAAAAAAAAAAAAAAAAAAAAAAAAAAAAAAAAAAAAAAAAAAAAAAAAAAAAAAAAAAAAAAAAAAAAAAAAAAAAAAAAAAAAAAAAAAAAAAAAAAAAAAAAAAAAAAAAAAAAAAAAAAAAAAAAAAAAAAAAAAAAAAAAAAAAAAAAAAAAAAAAAAAAAAAAAAAAAAAAAAAAAAAAAAAAAAAAAAAAAAAAAAAAAAAAAAAAAAAAAAAAAAAAAAAAAAAAAAAAAAAAAAAAAAAAAAAAAAAAAAAAAAAAAAAAAAAAAAAAAAAAAAAAAAAAAAAAAAAAAAAAAAAAAAAAAAAAAAAAAAAAAAAAAAAAAAAAAAAAAAAAAAAAAAAAAAAAAAAAAAAAAAAAAAAAAAAAAAAAAAAAAAAAAAAAAAAAAAAAAAAAAAAAAAAAAAAAAAAAAAAAAAAAAAAAAAAAAAAAAAAAAAAAAAAAAAAAAAAAAAAAAAAAAAAAAAAAAAAAAAAAAAAAAAAAAAAAAAAAAAAAAAAAAAAAAAAAAAAAAAAAAAAAAAAAAAAAAAAAAAAAAAAAAAAAAAAAAAAAAAAAAAAAAAAAAAAAAAAAAAAAAAAAAAAAAAAAAAAAAAAAAAAAAAAAAAAAAAAAAAAAAAAAAAAAAAAAAAAAAAAAAAAAAAAAAAAAAAAAAAAAAAAAAAAAAAAAAAAAAAAAAAAAAAAAAAAAAAAAAAAAAAAAAAAAAAAAAAAAAAAAAAAAAAAAAAAAAAAAAAAAAAAAAAAAAAAAAAAAAAAAAAAAAAAAAAAAAAAAAAAAAAAAAAAAAAAAAAAAAAAAAAAAAAAAAAAAAAAAAAAAAAAAAAAAAAAAAAAAAAAAAAAAAAAAAAAAAAAAAAAAAAAAAAAAAAAAAAAAAAAAAAAAAAAAAAAAAAAAAAAAAAAAAAAAAAAAAAAAAAAAAAAAAAAAAAAAAAAAAAAAAAAAAAAAAAAAAAAAAAAAAAAAAAAAAAAAAAAAAAAAAAAAAAAAAAAAAAAAAAAAAAAAAAAAAAAAAAAAAAAAAAAAAAAAAAAAAAATGTTGGCAGGGTACCATTGAAAACCAGGGAGCATTGGACAGCTGTTTTGTTCTAGTGTGGAACTCCTCAGCAGTGCTCACCTGAAGCCCCTGGTGCGGAATCTAGGGTGCGCACCGCTGAGGAGTTCCACACCAGAACGAAACAGCTGTCTAGTGCTCCCTGGTTTTCACTGGTACCCTGACAACATCAATCTGTGACATATTCGATTATTTATACAATAAAAAATTTATTGAAGCAGTGGAGACTGCCTAATGAAAATCCTTTACTGTGATCAAATACAAGATACTGAATAGAGTGAGTACTATTAGTTATATTATCCTTATTTCATTGATAAATAAGGATTTCAAGATAAAAGGGAACCTTAAAGAAGCACCTCTTGAAGTGATCAGTATCACAAGTACTTGTATTTATCAATTTCCTTACACTTACATTTATTTACTGGAAAAATAAACCCAATTACAATGATAATAAACCTTGACTAGTAATAATGATTTATTGATATTAATTACTAAGAGTAGCACAGATAAATAATGCTGCTTTCCCCTATTATTGAAGTTGTTGATATGTGCATTTCCAATTCTTATCACGTATTTGGAACAATAATTTCTTATACGGTAATCTTAGCAATAAAATGTATATCGTCAGATTATCGCTCTTAATATACTGCCTCAAAATAAATATTCCATACTGTATTCATTTGATTGCCGTAAAGGATTCTCAACAGAACATATACAATGTTTGAACAAAGCTCTCGTATTATATGTAATTAACTGGAGTATATTTAAACAAATATGCATAAAACGTTTATAGGCTGTGATTGGATGACACTCATATACTTCCTAATGACATCTGTTTTCACTACTGCATGTATTTGATGGAAAAAGAGGCAGTTGAAGACCTTAGTGAAATAAGTAGCTAATCATGACATGTTTAAATACACATATTAGGCTTAAATAAGTGGATTACTAAAGACACTGCTTTACCTAACATTTTAATTTGCATTACTTTTGAGCTGATTCTTCTACATTTATGAATAATTTTAAGAGAGGATTACGGTGAATTAACATGTTATTCCATGATTGAACTATTGGCCGACCTGTGTAATATTCTTGACCACTAGGCAGGGTAATACTCACAGATGCGTTTTAAAATAGCTTGATATGTGTAATCAATGTACAATTCGTTATAAGACCAAGTAAACTTGTAAATGTATATTGATGTGACTCTAAAGTGGAAGTTTATCCTTCAGCTATTCATTAATAAGATGTCTATATTTAACTGAATTTAATATTCTCCTAAACGAAACCGAATGTCTAATTTTTATGACGTCACATGCAGCATCCCTTCTAAATTGAACATTCTTAAAGAAAGATCTGCTTTAGGACTATACATACTATCTTAAATTACGCGAAATTGTTTCTTCTTATTAGTATTATTACTACATGATTGTTCCTGAAATAGTGAATCGCCTACTTTTCAGTCAATTAAAATCTTTTGTAATGTCGTATACATTATTCATGTATTCCAACGGTTATACATGCGTATTTGTGTATTTGTTCACCAGTTTTGCATATATATATATATATATATATATATATATGTCTTCTTGCATTCGTATTATTATAGAAAAGTGTTTTGTTGATAGAAAAGTCATTCCAATGGTTAATTGCTTTATACAAATGTGTGTGTTTGTGTGTGTGAATAATTATTAATTTCCTTGGTGTGTGACCTTTTTCAATTTGTGATGGGCACTAATCAATGACTGACTTGTGTAAGCAACAATGGATTTCTTCAGGTTTTTTCATATTCTGTATGTTTAGAATTGACCTTATTCTGTCAGTCATATTTTGTAAAATATCAAGCAATGGGTTAATTGACTGGTCAATTTTAACAAACTTACCTGATAATGAATGCAGTGCGGACAATCTGTTTGTTTATTTTCGTTAATAAAGGCGAATATACAACTTATAGAGAGGAAGACACCATAAGTTACTAAGTGGTTTGGACTTTTACAATAATGAATGTCCACAAAGTACTTATTTCCCACCATGATTGACTTTTCCTTGTACAGTAAAATGAATTAATCGTTTTTCTGAGAGCGCGATCAATATTTCAGGGAGTTATTCGCAGGCCTGGATATTTCAGTAGTAGTAACGTAGTAAACTGTGTAACTATGTGATATGGTTTCGAATTCTATGAAGTACATCATTTCCTTCAATAATACAGCTATACTGTTTTAAAGAATGTCAGTTTTTACAAAGCCATGGTTTCCTAAAGTTTCTTCCTTGTTACATCTACCACCTTATATCAGGTTTTAAACTCACAACTTTCTACAGTTCATCCGTCTAGGATTGAAATTAGTCTTCTATAATTGTCAGGTATATATACCTTGAAAATTTCATGTATGTGCAAATAGCTATAAGTGAAACCAGATATACTTACGTAATAGCACCTGAGAATTTTTCGCCAGATGTATCTAAATTCAAATGTTTATACAGACTGGTCATTGATTACTAGCCAATATCATATTTATCTAGACCTAATGAACAAGTTGAAATGTGATCACTACGCTAAATGACTCGGCATCACTTTCATTATGTTCGATGGCTGTAAGATATAGTGTATACAATGAATTGGAACACATTGAAATTGATCAGGAGTAAACTTCTAAACTACCAAACTATTTAGGATAAATTTATGAGCCTTAATTACTTATAAAGGACCACGAATGTTTTTTAAAAAGTAGAAACTTTATATTTTTAGTCCTAAGTAGCGTTAGATCATAATTCTCATCTTTGATTAACACTGATAATTTTTCTGTGACTTAGAGCAGTTATTTTCATATTAAGAAAAGTTATTTGTCTTAGAATAGTTATGAGAAATTCATTTCGTAGTTCAACAGATTCAACACACAAACCAGTACGTATTACAGCGTAATTCAAATGAATATTGGTTGGATTACATTCTGCTCCTAAAATATGATCTACGTATTCCATTGAACAGTTAATAAGGAAAGAGATTCTAATTAATTCATTTTCGATTATTACACCATTAACGTATAGCAATTAATTACAAGGTTGTGGCACTCTGATACATAGTGATATTCATTCATCTGTATTAATACATGATGAACAAAAGTTTACACGACTGCCTATTACACAGTAATAATTAGTCTATTATCATTTAATTGACTATTATATTCTAATCCATTTCAACAAATTTAGCAAGAGTTTCGATTCCTACTTATAAAGTTAATGACTAAACAATACTATCGAACCAGTCATTGTCGAGATGTTTATTTCAAGGTCATGTTAGCATCTGACTTTTAGCTGATGCCTGTTATAAACTGAATGTTTGTAATAGATAGGCTGTTGAAGAAATTTAATGAGGATGTAATAAACAAATATCCCTAAAATAGTGATATATAAAAGGAGTAGAAGTTTAAAAGAAAAAAAGCTACAGTAATCGCTCTTCGAAATTTCTCGAGAAAAGTCCCAGTAATTGGGGACAACAGTGTAGTCTGCTCTAATCAAGATCCATCGTAAACTCTTAAATTATCAACGTGTGAAATTTTAATTTGAAAATTACATACTACTAGATGTGATACATCCATACTGGATAATTTTTGCACAGACTAGGTGTAAATATCAGTAATTTTTGTGAGTAAAACATGCTATCAAGAGTAAAGCCTCATTTCATATCTACTGTCATCTGTCTTCCTTTTGAGACTCAAGGATGTAGAATATGGAATGAGGAGTAAGAAGTTGGCTTTAGGGATAAAAAGCTCCAAAACAGGTAGTTTTCCAAGGTGAATGACAGAAAGGTGTCCACTGTTCTTCCTATTATAAAAACATATATTCAACCAGGCCCCATAATGTTCGTTAGTAACTAGCGACTCTAGAGGCACTGTGGGAGATTAGGCTATTAAAGTGAAGTTGTTATTCGTCAAGGAAACTTCTTAAACTTCTGTATGGTGGAATTTATACGAATTACTTAAAGGTAGGGTAGGGCTGGTTTGAAAAATTAATCGCACCCATACGAAGTTTTGAGATGCAAAATGACTTTCATTTACACAAAATATCGTTTTTCACTGTGCATTCTTTGGTTTCAGAATGGGGAAATCAGTTGTGAACATTGGGAAGTTAATTTCTAAATGCTTCTTCTTTACGTTGTAAATTATTCTTCTATAAAATCATTTTTCTGATTGGTCCTTAATTATCTTTACTCTTTCAAGGTCATTATAAAGTTGTACCCATTCGTCAGTATGCCACAATTTACATCAGATTTATTTATTTGTTTTTTTGTAGAACAACGTTTTCAGTTCAACAGTTGTCAATTCTAGAAACTGCATTTGATAATTGTCCATATCCCGATGCAGTGACGCGTGAAGATATTGCATCAAAGTTATCACTTAGTGAATCACGTGTACAAGTTTGGTTTCAAAATCGTCGAGCAAAATGGCGTAAACAAGAAGGAAGTCAATTATTAACGAATGGTACAAATTCAAATAATACATGTAGTGTTTCTAACACTACAAACACTGCTAACCCGGTTACTAATATAAGTAATACCATTACATCGACAATATCAGTAGCCTCCTCTTCTTCCTCGACATCGTCTTCATCTAATCTACTAACTGTAGAAAATGATGAAGATGATTTACGCTTAAATACAAATCTTTTAGAGACACCATTTTTAACAACAGGTCGTAAACGTGTATCCGGTTCTAGTGTACAATATTATCATCAACAAAAGAATAATAATTATAACACTAATAATAATTTAAAACAAAATAACTCATCATCATGTCAAAATGATGATATAGATTTAATAAGGAATTCAATTTCTCCATCACATTTTAATTTATCATTCATTACAAACAATAATAATGATCATATTGGTAATTATCATCAACATTTTTCAAATTTTTCATTTTTAAATGAAAATACAAAATGTTCACCATCAATTTCTTCTCATTTTAATGAACTTGAGAATTGTTCCAGTCAAAAAATGATGCTGAATACAACAACTAATGGATCAGAATTAATGCATTTATACTTATTCAATGATAAGTCTATAAAAAACAATTCAAATAACATGATTAAATCACCTGTATATAATAATCATAATCATTTATTAGGTAGAAAATCAACACCAACCGCTTGTAAACAACGTAAGCATAATAATGATATCAATAATGTATATGAGAATGATCTTCACAACGATATTGATACCGAAGAAAATGCTGATGAAGATGATGATGGTGAAACAGACGTTAGAACAATTGGAGTTAATCATTCTAAAGCAAGAAATCTACCATTTTCTGTACTATCTCTTACTGCGAATAAAAATTCTATTACTACTATTAATGGTAATAATAGTTTGAATGATCAACTTATAAAGTTGCATTCATCAAAAATTTGTCAAAATTTCATGAAAACAATCAAATCCTTTGATGGCAATAAAAATAATAATAATAATAATCATGAAAATTCTAATTATACACCATCTTCATGTTTAAATGCATTGAATGAAATTAACACAACATCACTGGGTAAATTGAATTCAAATCATGATATAACAAAATTATTGCCAAATTTCACAGATTTCAATATTTTAATGAATACATTATTGAAGTATCGTTTAAACCTATTGAATAGTAAAGGTGCTGATAGTGTGCTTAATAATGGAAATACACTTGTTGATAATACTACTCAAAGTGTTACTACTACTACTTCTACTACTACTAATAATAATAATAATAGTAGTAATGATATTGATAATATCATGCAGAATACAATTTTGGATAATCTTATAAATTGTACACAATTTCCGTTAAATTTACAATATTTAAATGGTATACATACACATCAGTCAAAGTTGGATAGAAAAATTGAACCAGATGTGAATAAACAAATTAGTAAGTGTATGGTTTAGTTTGTTTCGTAATATGATTACTTAAACATTCAATAGTTACTCAGTAAATGAACAGAAGACTAATCACTACTGCTAGATGTTACAAACTTATTTAATACTGAGAACGTTATAGGTAACCTCAGCCTAAAACTACTTGGAAAATGAATCAAATAGGTAAAACGACAGTAATACAGCTTGATAAATTATGACAGAGTTAAGTGAATATGTATAAAAGAAACAAAATAAAGAAACCAATTTATATGTGTTGCTAACAGTACATTATAGAGGTTAGCAGTACCATTGTAGTAAAGAAGACAAAACAATAGTGAGAATGAGATATGGTAGTTGTACAGATATGTATATTATCAAAAATTGTTAGAATTCTCCTGATTGACATAGACGATATCATCATCTCTTTATACAGTTGTTATAAAAACCTAAGTAATTAAGTATTCCAAAAAGAACAAGATAAAAAAAGAAGACAAACACATAAACACGATCACACAAGCCTACACGCCAAACAACAAGATTCTTCCATAAGAGAGAAGGTAAGCTTATAAATAGTACAAGAGAATGAAAAGGAAGAAAATGTTGAGAAGAGAATCAAAAGAAATTAATTTAAATAGTGAGACATGAAGTCTCGTTTTCACATTAAGACACAATTTAGACACGTACATCTCTAATTCCAAATTAATAAACAAGCTAACAAAAAGAAAAAGGAAATCGCATAGAGCATACTATTATAATGAATGCCATATCAATTAATTAATTCATTATTTCAATATTATTCATTAACAAATTAAATAGGGAAACAAAGAGGAGAAGAGAGGTAGGGTAGAGAAGAAACTAACAATCTGGTATACAAACTTTAAACACTGTAGCTCTTATCTATCCATCCATCTAACTATCTATCTGTGTGTGTGAATCTTTTCTACTCCTTATTCAATTAATTATCTCTGAAGAGAGGAAATTCATTTGTTTATGCAGTAATTAATCGAGTGTATATACACCTACTTACCTAGAATAAGACTCATTTTATGTATGAGTGTGTGTATACTTCGGCGTGAACAGATGACATGTTGAATTAATTGATTAAAAAAGGCAAAAGTCCAAAAACAACGAATGAGTGGGTGAGCGTGAACATAGGCGGTTGATCAGGACTGAATTGAAACGAACACAGCTTCCTTTTAGCACATGTTAGTAATTATATATTAAAATCTTAATTAGTAAAACATTAATATCCCGCTTGTCTCTCTCTCACTTTCTCTCTCTCCTATAAACAAGCATATACTTCAGTCTATTTCATGTTCATCTTGTATTCATCTTGTAATCGACGTGATTTTTGTAAAAACAATATTCACAGCATCAATAAACAGATGATATGGACTTGTTAGTTAAGCGATACAAGAAAGAAAACAGAATTAGAAAATAAGGCTGTATTCTGTTAAGTGTAAATATGTAATATTAAGGGATTGTAGTTTTCTCATATTGATATTAAAGATTTCATTTGAAGGTTTAAACTCTCTCCCTAATCACTAAAACATCACTCCATTGAATGATATTTATTATAGGATGTTGTGGAGATTATTGAACTTGAAGTTTCCTTTCACAGACTGATTATGGTTAGATAATCATTAAAAACTCAGTCGGTCGTAAACAACGTAGATCCTGGAGCATATACGCGTTAGGTTAAGTTTCCATAATGCCTCAGTATGGCGTGGTCAAATTAGTAACATTAACACCAGAATATAATTCAGAATAAAGAAATGAAAAGACTTGCATGAAGAATAGTGGAGTTTAAGATCTAGAGAAGGGAAAACAGGATGAAACTACATCACTGTGACCAACTCAAGTTATGTCACCTAATATCTTCAAATACTGAAAAGAATTATCATCTCAATCAAGTGGTCTTCAAACTCCAACACGGCTCAGACCAAGTCCGTGAATTCACAATCGGATGCCACGTTTCTGTTCTTCCATCAGTAGTTATGTTCTATCCTGATCATACACTAACCAATATCATGAGTCCAGGTAGGAGGTTAGTAAACACATGAAAAACATGTTCAAATCACCTCACTCAAGATTCACAACCTAGCCAACAGATATGCCCTCTTTATTTAGCACACTATGCATGACATTATAGTTTGTCACTTAGTTGTTCACAGTACACAAGTAACTCTTCGCGATACTTATGAACAGCCTACACACCTCTTTTAATTTCACTAAATAATACTTTCATACTTTTATTATAACTTATTATAGCTCATAAAAAATGTGTCGCAATCAAGAAAGTATTCGATAGTATGTTTCTTCTTGATTTGTGACTCTTCATCAGTAGAGCAGACCTACGACTTCACCGACGGATAAGCTCAGGACACCTTCGGGCCAAAATCGTAATGCAATTCATCTGCGGTGGAAGTTGATAAAAAATGAATCATTTCAAAAATCGATTAAAATTGAACGAATAGACATAGAATTTGGATGTAACAGACTAAGTCTCAGAGGGACCAGGTTAACGTTGATATTTGAACGATTCAGATGATGTGATGTGTGTACTTTAAATTAGGACTAAATAGTTAGTCGAGTAATGAACTAAGTTATATTCATCTAAGACTTAGTGCTAACTGAATTCTATATATCCAGTTGTTATACGATTACTAGTTTAGACAGATATAGAACTATGAACGAAAGGTATTCTTCTTATTAATTCTCATCAGGTTCTACAGTCATGAATCTAAGTTAAATAATAATTCAAGTAAATATCCATGCTTAAAATTGAAACATCTTTTACAGTAGGTGGTTGTGAATTCGGAATGGTTAGTAAAATTCGATTTGCTTTGTTTTAATACAAATGAGAATTTATTAAAAAATTAGTTGCCAATCAGCATGCAGTCAATGTAGATATCTCAGCCCTACAGGAGTTCAGCTGTGAAATAATTACCCTAATAGTCATGTTTTAGACTGTGACAGTGAATGGTACGAGTTTGGATTTCATAAATATGATTACAACACTGGAAATTTCCGGAACATCACATTGATGGTTACGAATCAGAATGCAACCGAAGTCTTTAAGGTTCATAATCCACTACTTATTACTATCTTTCACGTGAATCACATAAGTGCCTCATCCCAGTATAAAACTCCTTAACCGTGCCTATCTTCACCAATAGTTGAAACAAGGTTTGTAAAAGCCATCTACTCCTTTTTAGTTTCTAATGACTCTTGACTATATTAGTCTGTAAGCTAAGAAATTTTCAAATGAAACAACATGTATGCATAATTTCCCAATGCAGAACAATAATGATAATGCTCATACTCATTCTGAGAGGAATTTCCAAATTTCTAGTAAGATTCTATGACTGGCGAAATCCACCCACTTTAAGTATGAGACAAGTATCACCAACGGCACATTATCGCAACACAGCTATCGCATACTGTTACTATCAAAAAAGTAAATCAATAGAATGATCACATTTATCACCAAGTCGATATAGGATAACATCATATTTAATAAAATAAGTGAATTACTCATTAATTACATCATATTAGATCCTGGAGTCTTGAACAGAAATAATCATTTAATACCAATTCACTATAAATTTTAAATGTTATGGAGCTAATTCCTATTCAAGACATTGATGAACATTCGTCTAACTGATGAGTTACATACTTAAATCTATCAAATGTTCAACACTTTCTAGTTTTAAATGATTGTCTGATTACATAGTCTATGTATAATGTGAAATTTCAAAGTAATAAACTTCACAGAACACAATAATATAACGCCTGTTTGTGATGATGATAATAATAATAAACGACATTTTCAAATAAGAAACCTATCAATTAACTAGTAACACACATAATAATAACGATTAACATTATTAAATAAACAAAAAATTCAATAAACATACACAGACACACCCTATTGAAATCAACAAGATGTTCTCCTGGTTTCTTTGATTTTCCCTACTCTATAATTATGATGTGTTTAGTTCAATTTTCTTTTAACCCTCTTTTTTTAAAATTATAAATGATAATAATAGTAATAATATGATGATGATTAATGTGTCTTATTTTTGTGAATTATTAGTGTCAACATTGACTTCATTCCAGTATGAATACATAGTTGATTAAACATTTATTTATTTGTTCTGATTAAATAATAAAACATATCAACTCACCCCTTGCCACCCTCAATCCATAGTTACATATGGAGTAAAGTATTTGAGAACCCAAAAATGAAAGGATAAGATTTTTCCTTGTATATAAGCTTTGTTTCACATATATACTGGTTACACTCATCATATGCATAGTACACATACAGTTATGTGGGTATGAAGTAAAATCTTTGAAAGAGAAAGAGAACGAGTTAATGCATTAAATAATTCAGGTATAAATTAAAAACCATCCAGTGAGATTGACATGAAACCAGGTGAAATATGACTAATAACCAATTAGACAATGTCTATTCTACCTTTTTTAGTGTTATTCACATTCTTCTTTTTCTTTCTCATCACTTTCTCCTCACTATTCGTGCTTCACTGTGTGTTTTTCTGTATCCCTTTCGAGTTGGTAATTAATGTATTATGTACATATATACAATGAGATCGATAAACTATCATTATCCACAAACATAGTTTCTAATAATCAGACATACAACAATCATTTTTCTCTTGATTAATAAGCATTTAAGAAAGAGAGGCGGATCATCATCATTATTTGTTCTTTGAAGAATGAGACGGGGTAAACTTTGTAGGAAATTTCATGTTAGATTCAGAAAACTCATCATTTTCACTTTATTCTTACCTACTGATAATTAATTAAGTAGTTTGAAATTTACCAAAAATAAGTATTAAATGAAGCTCTTAAGAAATCTACATGGTTTTGACTACTTAGTAAGCATGTCGTACTGAGTAATTGTAGTTATTTTTCTATTAGGTTAGTGGGAATTCAGTCTAATTTTTATGAGGTACCTCCTTTAAACCTTTAACCTTCATGCAAAATGTAGCTTTACTTTTGCTCTGATATTTTATTTATTTACCACTATTTTGGTCTTCTGCTTGTTTTCATTGACTCCGTTTAGTTAGTAGTTAACTCTTTCTATAAATCTCTTCAAGCTCTCAGTCTTTGGCACGTGCTCCTTGTGTAGAAAATTATCTCTCAGTTTTCCTATCTGGAAATCAGTTTTTTCTTTCAACATTTGTTTATAATATAGACTGCTAAGTAACTTCATTGTAATTATTTTGACACTTAAAATTTCTAAATACCATATTATGCTATCTCCTATTATTTTCCTTAGCTAAGATGTTTTAACTCATTATTTTTGTAACTTCTATCCAGTATATCAAGGTGTATTTCACGGACGTGTTCTAGATGAATCAATATGACTGAAATGAAATTTTATATGGTGATTACACTTAAATGCATGTTTCTTACTTGCCTACTAATTAAACAAACAAATCACGGAAAATACTGGCAAAAAACACCTACGGAAAACCGAATACGTTCTATTTGATCCGTTTGTTTACTATTCATTCGTTTGAAAATTTTCATTCTGTTTGGTAGAATTTACTTATTTAATTCAGTAAAAGTATACAACTCATGTAACAGTGAACTAGCTAAGTGTTTTAAATAAAAGTTTACTAAGGAGTGAGTGGGTGTGTGAGCAAAAGGGGAGGGTGCATTTTACTTTCCTTATAAATTTCAGTGTGCCCCAAAATAGGGGGTGTACACTGTCACCATTTAGAAGAGATTCATTAAATTAGAGAACACCTAAACTTACACATGGAAATATTTTAAAGTCGCCTAGTTTTTGGAATGTATGTACATGAGTGGTGATCTTTAATCTAATAAATAGTTTAATTGACTGAATTACTTCATGCTTGATCGACAGTATTCTTCATTTCGTTTATTATAACTGGGAAGATATAAACCACACATAGTAATACTACTACTACTAATAATAATAATAAACTAACACGTTCTTCCAGTTAATATTGTTATTTTTTTCTAATTCCCTCTCCCTCTTTATATTTCTATTGTGGTTCTCTTGTTTTCACTTTCAATAACAATATTATTATTATTGTTTAAGTGTCAATGGTAATATCTAACATAAAAGGACGTAGTGTTTCATTGAAATGAATGACAGTCAACTAATTTTCAATTAGTTTCTCTATTAAAACTCTTCAATAGGAACTTCCCGTTTGTGTTATTTAAAGGAGGAGGAGGAAGAGGAGGAGGGGAGGGTGAGCTGGGACAGAATTAGTTGTCATTCGTTTATGTTTATTATTTGAGAAATTGAAGGAATATTTCAATTGGATTGAAACATTCATTTATATTTTGTCATTTGCATTTATGGAGTGTTATTTTTTTGTAATTTAAAGGTTAAATTGTGCCTTCTTCTTTTTCTTAATTAGTTGCTTATTTATATTTTTTATTTATTTATGTGTGATAAATGAAAAAAAAGTGGTGGGGAGGTAAATAATTTAAAGTGCGTGGATAGAATTCTGTCACTTAGTGTACGTATATTTCAATTGGGTTAATTATTATTATGGATATTAGTATTTTTAATTGATTGAATATGTCACAGATTGTTGTTGGCAGGGAACCAAGATGAACTGGATAGCTGTTTCGTTTTAGTGCGGAACTCCACAACAGTGCGTATCTTAGATTCCGCACCAGGGTTTTCAGGTTGATAGTGAAAGCCGTCACCAATGACAATGGATGAATGTCGCACTATATATATATATATATATATATATATATATATATATATATATATCAAAAATTGGTAGAAGTGGGAATTCTACCATCAGATGCCGACCCAGTGGTGCAGATGGTTAGGCGTTCGCCGTCAACCTGAAGCCTTCGGTGCAGAATCTGTGGTGAGCACTGCTGAGGAGTTCCAAACTAGAAAGAAGCAGCTGTTTAATATGTATTTTTATTTATAAATGTTTAATTAGTTATTGGTTATATTTAAAAAAGTAGAATTTAAGAAAACAATGAGTATCATGGTAATATTCGCTTTTAAGTTTCCCATTCTGGATTGAAATCAGTTAGATAATCATTGAAAACTGGGAATCATTAGATGGTTGAAATGTTCTAACGTTGAACTATTCAGTTACAGTGTGCATTAACTACTCCATTCGGGGATCGAATTCAAAATATTTAAGTCTCTTGTCAACCGTTTAACGTTACAACTATTGTAACTGAATAAAATGGTTCACGATTTTATATTTAGTCTATGCCTGACATTGTATTATCAACATTCATAGGCATTGTGAATGTTGGTCTGTTGTCCGATATATTAGTATTCCAATAGTCATAGGTCTTGTAGCATTGTGAGAATCACCTCTGAATAATAGCCGTTAGTGTGAACATGATGTTTTATTTTAATGTTAAGCTCTCATGGAGAGGTTTGATTTCCTAGGCTGTGATTGTTCTCTACTACCACTATGGAGTTTCATACTTTAGTGAAATAGCTGTCGAGTGCTTTATAGTTTCATATAGTTGTTTAACTAGAATCACTTCATATTATGAAGTTTTAAACTTAATATTCTTCACAAGACCCATTTATAACAAACTATGAATGCCCTGATAATCATATATTATTCGAATGATTTAAAGGTAAATGTTAATTACGAACTGACATTGTATAGTCGATCAATCCTATTTCATAGTAATATTCGATGATATGTGCTCTGCAACTCTGAAATACTGAGAATATCAAAGCTTAAAGTCATACTATAAACAACTTATAATCAAAGGATCATTGTCTTTAGCGGAACTTTATTGCTGGTGAATACTGTTTTCCTTCAGTCGAATTAAGTCGTTCTAGGATATTCATTTAATGCCATTTGTGTAGCATTTCTGATAAAAATAGGTTTCTGTTCTTCAGTATCTCCCCAAATCGTATCGGTTCATACTATAATTTGCTATTTGTTATCGACTCTAATTATATTTACTGTTACTACGCATAATATTAAGTTTTTAAATTATACAAATATTATTTCAAAAATTGAGTTTTGTGAAAATAACACCTGAAAGAAATTAGGGTTGATTTATTTCTGAAGCAGTTTCCCCATGGATTGACATTAATTTGATACTCATCATCAGTGGAGGAAAATGTGAAATACGGAAGGAATCAAGTAGCAATTAGAAGAGGTATATTATTATTTTTATTTATTGAGACCATAGTAAAATAAGGACATTTATACGCACATCGGTTCAAGTTGCAAATCACTACTCCGAACGAGGTGAAGTTATTATGATAAATGCACAAGAGTAGAAGTAATAGTAAAACTAAAGGTAGTAATAAAATTGAATGAAGGTGATTTTGGAAGAAACAGTAAGTTCCTGAAAAGAAATTAGTTGATTACATCAGCATCGATATGACGAGTACTAAGAGATGTCATCTGCAGTTCCTGATCACTGACTAAGTTAATCCCTCAAATTTTAACCAGATAGTACGCATCTACTAATGTATTTGAAAATAACACTTATTGATTCCGTAGATTAATGTTATACTCTAGTCTGACTGACCTACTACTGGAGCTTTGATTAGAGATTACTCTATTCGAAAACACAACTACTGATGGCTACATTGATTTATATACAACCACGCTGGATTATTGCTGTTGTTCGAGTTGCTTTAATTTCTTTTTCAATGTTAGAACGTGTTTTTTTCGTTTGATTGATTAAAAGTAAAGTAAATGGTTGTCATACAATCAATAGCGTATTTATTTTTCCACTGTTATTCATTTATTTTCTTGTAAACAGATTCAAATAACGTGGATACATTATTTGGTACAAATGAAGGTCACTTAGAAAATCAATATCCTGATATACGAAAACTTATTTTTAATGAAATCTGCTCATCTCAAACATCGTCAACAATTACATCACCAACAACTACGAAAACCAATAATCTACTTTGGGAATACTTTTTAAATCGTGTACAAGACCCAAACAATTCTCTACTGCCGAAATTAGTTGCCATGGAGACAGTGACAACAACAGGAACAAACAATACAGCATTATCTACAACAGTTACATCAGCAACAATTTCACCACAAAATGATATTAATAATTCTACTAATCTTTGTTCAACTGATTTAATTTATCCTTCAAACTTATTAAATTTATCAAATGATCAATGTTCAAATATGAATATAGATTTTAATAAAATTCTACATTTTAATGCTAATTTAAAAGATAAAGAAACAGCATTAAATTTTTGTTTTAATGATTTATCTAACCTTAAAAATTCTACTAACAACAATCTACATCATACTAGCAATATGAATAATGTTAATAGTTTCATGTTAGATACATTTGATAAACTTAAAAATGAATTAACGTTTAACAATAATAATAATAATAATAGTAATAGTAATAGTACAAATTTCAATAATTCATTCGATCAAATACAAAATTATCTTAAGAAATTCCAATCATTTGGAAATGATCTAATGAATTTTTCAACTACTACTAATAATAATGATAGTATTAATAATAATAGTAAGTAATAGTAATAGTAATAGTAATAGTAATAGTAATAGTAATAGTAATAGTAATAGTAATAGTAATAGTAATAGTAATAGTAATAGTAATAGTAATAGTAATAGTAATAGTAATAGTAATAGTAATAGTAATAGTAATAGTAATAGTAATAGTAATAGTAATAGTAATAGTAATAGTAATAGTAATAGTAATAGTAATAGTAATAGTAATAGTAATAGTAATAGTAATAGTAATAGTAATAGTAATAGTAATAGTAATAGTAATAGTAATAGTAATAGTAATAGTAATAGTAATAGTAATAGTAATAGTAATAGTAATAGTAATAGTAATAGTAATAGTAATAGTAATAGTAATAGTAATAGTAATAGTAATAGTAATAGTAATAGTAATAGTAATAGTAATAGTAATAGTAATAGTAATAGTAATAGTAATAGTAATAGTAATAGTAATAGTAATAGTAATAGTAATAGTAATAGTAATAGTAATAGTAATAGTAATAGTATGCAGTATTAGCTTTATGTACATTTGTTCAAGCTGCTACATTACTGTCTACATCAACATCTCCACTATCAACATGATTTGACTACTAGTTTCAACTGTGAAGCTGCACAACAGTGACATTATATATATATATATATATATATATATATATATATATATATATTATATATATATATATATATATATATATATATATATATACAGATAGATGGAATTTATCAGTAGATGGATAGATGAATACATAGGTAGTAAAATAATTATCCCTGTGAATAATTCTTTGTTGTTTAAACAATGTCTTTTAGTTACATATATATCTAACAGAAAACAAAGAAAGCCACATTCCTAAACACAAAATTGCAGTGATTAATTACCTCATTAGTGAATCTACGACAACAACTACTATTAACACTATGCATAAAGATATTCATTTACTTCATCATACCATTGTCAGCAATTATATATATGGTAATTTATGCATGACTACTAATCAGTTCTTTATACAACCATAATAGAAATTTCCAACAGAATATTACATAATCAGTTACATAATCACAATTTAAACACTTTATCATTAACATTACTTGCTGTTGTATATGACTTTTTCCTTCAGTTATCTCTTTTTTGCATGTTTAATGACTATGTCTCTCACTTGAGTTCACTTCATCTTATGGTTTGTTTCTGAAGAAAGGACACAGTTAAGTGTATGTGATGATGTCAATCAGATTAAATGAACTAAGAAACGATTTTTTTTTGAGATGATGGATTATCTCTTCAAAATTATCGCTGTATGATTATGCACAACTAGAATGCATATTAATTGTTCTATACAGATGTACACATTAGCGATTACATTAGTAAAAGAAAATCATGTTGACTATTCATAGATGAACAAATTGCGTACATATGCAATGTCTAAAGTATATAGGTCTCTGAGTATATGCATTGATATACAACTATATATTTAGGGTAATCCAATATGACTGTAATGAATGTATCATCATCATCATCATCATCATCATCATCATCCGTATTAATGTTTCATTGACATTCTAAGTACCATGCTCCCTGTCTACATATACTACCTCTATTATTCCATCTTTGTTACATTAGCAATCTTTGATTCTTTCTGATTTCTGATTTTGCTTCATAATTTTTTTAATGTGTATTAATTGATTATACGTGTTTATTGTTTTCGTGGGAACGGGAATGGGGATTCTTTGTTTTTTCTATATACGAATAAAGAAATATATTTAGTTATTTATCTAAGTTGATCGATTTCCGTTCTCGACTTTCTCGGTTATTTAATGGTGATTGGTATGAGGAATGAATTCATCGAGATTGATTGATTCCAACAAAGACAAGGTAGTCGATAGAATGTGATAAACTTGGATTACCTGCTAACTGACAAGGTTTATTCTAGTAAAGATGCCTACATAAAGGGTTGATTCAATAGGTTGTAGAACAATAACGATTAGTATTATTAAAAATAATATACCCAGGCTTTAACTGATATTTTACAGGAATGAAATACTTACACTAATTAGCCACTGAAATTTGACCACTAGTTTAAATGTAACGGTATCAAAGTTATTGTACCCGATGTTGGAAGTCTCTGGATGGTCTGCATGCAACAATAAGTGATAGGGTAACAAATAATAATGCGTAAGTATTACCTAACGACACTGGTAACTAAAATGGAAAAATTTAGGATTGATTAGATAACCCTTTCTACTGTAAGAGTTCTTCGGCCACATATCCTTACCTGAAATCTGTATACACTAGATGCTTTATGACTGAAAATCCCATGATTAACGCAAAATGACATGAATTCCGTATAAAACACCAAGCAAGTTTGCGTCCATCTGCACTACTTAATATAACTTCTAATTATTGGCGTGTATATGTTTCACCCGTAGATTATTTATTATTGTTGTGATCTAAATGCGCAAGAATAAAAGCTTGTTTGTAGAAATCTTGATAAATGATGACCAACAGGATGAAACTAGAAATATCAACTAATATCAATTAATTATATCGATTCTAGAAGAGATGTTCCTTTCGCTTACTTAAAATCTTAACAGAAACAGTCAGCATATGCCTACATCTGTAGATGCCGGAGAATTCCCTGTAAAACCTTTTCATAACCACTGTGAAAAATAGTCATACAACATCATTGGGAAAGAGATGAGGAACTTTTCATTCGTCTAGAGTATTGACTATTCAATTCGTTGCGACCCATGGAAAATCATATGACTTTAAAAAAAGAAGACATAAGTAAAATACGTCAAAACTGTTGAACAGTAGAGCTGTAATAAATCATTCTGATTAGAACTAAGAAGGATTAAGAAAAGAAAGTAGACTTAACTAAAATATACGACGAATTCGACTGACAGCCGAAACTTGACTGGACTGTATAAAACACATTAAGCATACTGGAATCAATTTTAGAAGATATGAAATATGCGAAAAATTAGTTGGAGATTACCAATTATCACTTACGTTGAAAGTATGGGTTATATTCATCATAGATAAATGTCGATTTATGTACCAATAGACATCAGAGATAATTAGGCAGCTATTTTATTTTAATAGTGAATCCTCAAAAATGAGCACCTGTAGTAGGATGAAACAGTTTACTACCTTTTTTGGGTTTTCAATAGTTGCACATTTATTTTCTCAAAGTAAAATGTCTCCATAATACCCTGTGATAACAGTTATCATATACCTACTAACGACTAACTTCGAGGAGTAATTTTCTGAATTCTGTTGAAAAGATCTGAAAGGAAAATCTTAATTCGCTATGAATTTGCCAGCAACTAGTGTGTGACACACAGCAAGACGGCATAATAAATCCTACATTGACTTGAAACTAAGGATACAAGCTATTGGATATTAACTGATTGGCCTCAAGATTAAGTGCTGATTGAGTTGCCTGATTATTTAGGGTTCATATTCTACAATGGTCGCGAAAACACTCACTGAAGAGGAGTTTTATGTTACGACAAAATGACTAAGCAGTGCTTCTTAGTTCCAACGTGTGGTCAACCGTGTTATGAATTAATTGATTTTTAAAACCAAATAGGTGACAAAAGGAGTAGGAAGTTTAAGAAAACGATTAGTAATTTTCAATCTACTCGAAGGTATATCGTTCAGAGCCTCCCTTTTCCCTCAGAAATAAAAAAAAGTATACATATTGGTGCTTCATTTGTTAAATGTCAGAGCTTAAATATCATCTGATTCATGTCGATCATAATATCCCACAATAAATGCCCAATTTTTGAGTAGAATACCTAAGATATAAAAAAAATTTAACATTCGATATTAAGTAACGACTTAAGTTGGACAACAGTTAAAAACCCAGTAACTTGAGACTTTTTTCATGTTGATATAAGACTCCTTAGAAGTGCGTAACTATCATCCCATAGGCAATCTAGGCAGAGATAGACATGCTTCGAGGCGTCAGTTTAACTTTTAAGCACCTTTGTTGTCATCCAGTAGTTTAACTTTATACCTTAAAGGAGTTCATGATATGTTGCGCGATTTTATTACATGTTTTCAGTGGGTAACCGTCACAATAATGTATAAGCGTTTAAGTAAAGTTTTCGTTTTAACTAACTTTTAGAGGTTATGGTTACTATTTTCATTCTTTAACACTTTATAAACCGGTGAATATATCACTGTCATTCTACAACTGTTAACTAACTGATTAACCAATAGACCTTGAGCATAAAATCATGATTTAGTTGGTTATATTTGCTAAAGCTGGGAAGTATGTTGAGTACAAATACAGTGAATTTCACAGTATTTTTACCTCATCCTAAACTTATCAGTTGACCTTCATATTTAAACTATGACCATAAAATGATCCAATACTTTAGTTACTTTAATTATGTAAGTTGTTAGATCAACTCTTTTAGGCTGGTAACTGGTGGATAAAACAAGATTCAAAAAAATTTTGACAATATGATGCAGATAGAATCTCGAGCTACCTATTATTTAAGAATAATAATAAAGAGAAATCCACCGAAAGTAGGTGAAACAAATAGGTTACATGAGTTTAATGAAGTTTGGCTTTTCAAAAGTTGTTATATTATGGGACTTTATGGTGAACAATTTAGAGTATGGTGCTTATTATTACAAAAACTTAAGGTTATCTTAAGGCTTTTTATCGATTATTACAGACAAATGGCTTCATTTCAATTCGATCGATAGAACTCGATCAGTACCAGTGATTAGTTCAACAAGACAATGGTCACAATTCAGTCACCACTTAATGCATAAATTTTCATTTTATAATTCAAACAATTCAGTTGAAATGCATGTAAAATTTCATAGTAAATATTCATATATAACTAGTTAGTTGGCTACTAGGTGCTTCTTTGCATTCTCAGTCAATTGTCTTATTACATGATAAAGAGTGGGTTGTATAAGTTCTGTGCATAAATATACAAAAGTTTGACCACATTAATAATTCCAATTAATTTTATCTAATCAATTTAAGCATCATAATGGTAATTATGCATAGTAATTTTAACAAAAAAATGTGATCATACTACTGAAATTACTGAAATATTTTTATCAGAAAAAAAAAAAATTCTTCAGTATAAAAACAAACT
Source organism: Schistosoma mekongi (assembly GCA_034768735.1). Classification (NCBI taxonomy): domain Eukaryota; kingdom Metazoa; phylum Platyhelminthes; class Trematoda; order Strigeidida; family Schistosomatidae; genus Schistosoma; species Schistosoma mekongi. The sequence continues at coordinate 77,903,079 of CM068306.1, read as the reverse complement.
ACTCAAATCTAAAATATCGTCAAAAATTTAGAACAGAATAATTTGACTTGATTGTAGATTTAATATTCTATGCCTAAATCTATCTGTTTCTCTATCAAAAAATAAATAAGATGAATAAATTACCAAACTACTTTATATTATAATTACTTCATTAATTCATTAATTACTACTTAATTAATTGGTAATTTAATAAAATGATAATTCTATATTAATGTAAAATTCGTTGAATAATGAGATGTATATATATATATATAACCAGGAAATAGATTGTAATTAAATGAATAAGATAAATGGTTAATGCATATTCTTCTAGGCATTAATCTATTCAATTGATTGTATACTCTTATCTAATTATTGTCTATAAGTTATAATGACTGCCTTTTTTAGTTTTTGTTAATCTATATGCGGTAATAATGCATATTCGATAATTTCCGAAATATTATTACTATAGATAATAATAAGTAGTAGTAGTAGTAATAGTAGTAGTATATGGATTGTTGTCATTGAGAAAGATAGTAGAGATGTAATAAATGAATAAAATTAATTATAATTGGATAGTGATCCATTATCGATTTAGAGTGGATGACAAAAAAAAACGATCAAAATGATTTTATCTTTAGTTTGTTTTATTTATCAAGAGTAGAATAAAAAAAAAGATTAAGAAAGAAATAATTGAAAGAGTTATTTTTCAGGCAATATACGGTTAAATAGCAATTCATTATGTTCCATGTTCTTTTTAAGCATATATTTTGTATTATTATCATTATTATTATTATTACTATTAGTAGTAGTAGTAGTATACTAATAGTAATAGTAGTAGTAGTAATAGTGGTGGTAATAGTAATAGTAATAGCAGAAGTAGTGCTAATAGAAGTAATAGTAGTGGTGGTATTGGCATTGATATTCATATTAATAGACATGGTAGTCGTTTAGTTTACTCATATTCTTGTCTCTAATTGTCCATAATGGTAAAGTGTGGACTACTGAAATCATTGTATATATATATATATATATATATATATATATATATATATATATATATATATATATATATATATATATATATATATATATATATATATATATATATATATATATATATATATATATATATATATATATATATATATATATATATATATATATATATATATATATATATATATATATATATATATATATATATATATATATATATATATATATATATATATATATATATATATATATATATATATATATATATATATATATATATATATATATATATATATATATATATATATATATATATATATATATATATATATATATATATATATATATATATATATATATATATATATATATATATATATATATATATATATATATATATATATATATATATATATATATATATATATATATATATATATATATATATATATATATATATATATATATATATATATATATATATATATATATATATATATATATATATATATATATATCAGAATAAAAAAAGATTAAGAAAGAAATAATTGAAAGAGTTATTTTTCAGGCAATATACGGGTTAATAGCAATTCATTATGTTCCATGTTCTTTTTAAGCATATATTTTGTATTATTATCATTATTATTATTATTACTATTAGTAGTAGTAGTAGTAATACTAATAGTAATAGTAGTAGTAGTAATAGTGGTGGTAATAGTAATAGTAATAGCAGAAGTAGTGCTAATAGAAGTAATAGTAGTGGTGGTATTGGCATTGATATTCATATTAATAGACATGGTAGTCGTTTAGTTACTCATATTCTTGTCTCTAATTGTCCATAATGGTAAAGTGTGGACTACTGAAATCAATTGTAAAGATAGTATGTTATTCAGCAGATTTAAAAATTAATTCATGAAATTGAAAGGAATAGTTTATGATAGAGGGTGTTAGAGAGTGGCAGAGAGAGAAGCAACGACAAAACCAGAAATGAGCAGAGTCTTGAAGCTTGATTATCTGTATATACTTTTAGTTATAATATTTTACATAATGTTAAAAACAGTTTAAACTAGGATTAGTGTTTTGTCCCACTTAAGACTCGTTAGTGGTATGTAATTGTTAATAGACAAACCACATAAGCCACGAATATCAAGAACGGGAGAGTTCGTTCAACTTACAACAATTGTGCAGTATATATACAACTTTAGGCTTGAATATAGATAAGAACCTTACCATGAAGCATACACATTACTTAGAAGGTTATAAAGCAAAATCTGAAATGGAACTACCATTCATGTCATCGAATCCCTCTAGACTCCGTAGTTTATATGCACTACAAATCCGAAATCCAGGTTTTGCAACTCTCATTCATGAACCCATAATATCCAACAAACCCGTTTATTAAACAGACATCAGTTCTAAATTTTTAGACCAATGCGATAAAGTAAATAGTAAATATTCTTGGAAAAGTCTATTCACTTCACATAAATAACGCACAACAGATTAGCGTATAATCTGATGTTACGCGGCTGGATATAATAGGGGGGGGTTACGGCAATCTTAAGAAAACAGACACACCCTGTGAAAATACAACCCATATCACCTATTTTCATCTGATTATTAAGATTCAGTTAACACAATCAAGGACTAAACAAATTAACATTAGTTTCTATTGAGTTAGCAGACCGCGTAAGTATACATTCTATATACATTCTAGACTACTATCACATAAAAAATGTTCATGGGTTGATCGCTGTGTAGCTTTTTATGGTGCTATTTGGATTCAATCGATCGAATTGTAGTGTGGTCATTAGTCTAAGTGACACGACTGAGTGACTCAACATCATAAGGTACACCTTGCTGATGAGTGACAAGGAGCACAAAAATCAGGTTCTGAGTTTCATACTAACTCCCCCCCCCCCTACCTCCTTAAATCACCTTTCACATGAAGAATGTTATGACTTATTGGTAATTACGATGGTAAACTTAATTCAACTAGTTACATGGTGTGAAGAGATAATACGAGCTGGAACAGAACTAATAAGTTAGTTAAATAATCACGTTCTATATCACCTTACAGTGAATATAAGTTACAAAGTAAAAATAGCTTACTATACACATAAAATTAAATAGAAACATTATTGAATTGTACTGTGAGAAAAAAAAACAATTGCAGTGATGAGTTTAAAACTTAGAATTTGTCAGTTGTAACAAAATTTTATTCGAAAAAAAAAAACGATAACTAATTGAACACATAAAGAAACAAACTGATATGACATTTGAACAGTCTGATACATATTTTAGTCGAGACCTGAAACATTAACTTTCTAACCGCTTCCTAATGGCTAAAAACCTTACTTTGACATCATCTAGTGCCATACAGGTAACGAGTGATATTACCGAAATCTATTAGTCACAATGTTTCCTTTGAATTTCATGGATACATCTTGAATTGACTAGTTTGTAGAAATTAGTAAAACCACTAAAATACTTCTCTTTATAAACTAGCTATAGGGTGAAAAAAACTATTAAAAATAAATAAAAGTTGGGTGTTTATTTTATAAGATTATTTGGATTCATCAACTGGGTATGTAGTTACAACACTCCATTCAAGAGATTTCATTCATTACATTCAAACATAACTCAATTTAAATTTCAATATTCCTCCAGATTATTGTCAATTTTATTCAGTGATAAGACGAATTTATGATACAAACTACTTAACTGGAACATTGGTCATTCGATTTCATTAAATTGGTTTAGAAAAAGCAATTTAATTACATAACTTTTTTATATTACTCAATACTGATGCCAGTATTTGTTAGCGTATAAACACCATTCGCTCAGTTGTGTGAGCAAATTAGGATCTATTTGCTGACAAACAAAATTTTGGCTGACTGAATAAAATTAGTGGGATATGACCAAAAGTGGAAATTTGCTCAGTGTTAATCTGATACTTATAGACACTATTTTAACTTATGTGATACTGTTGTCGAAATTACTGTTTGTACTGTAACACTGTTACATAATAAAGTTTCATATGTTGATTACAAAGATGACAATTATTGACTAATTCTCACCTTTAATAGAAATCGAGAGAGGGAGGAGGAAATTTAATATTCTACATGCCTGTATATTCAAATTAAGTGTTGGATAGATCGACAATTAGTAATGCGATTGAGATGGTTTGAGGAGATTGGTATTAAGTTTAGTTGACTAAACTCGTCACAGACTGATGTGGACGGAGTGCCATTGAGTACTCGGGAGCACTTAACGGCTGTCGTACCTTAGTACGAGACTCCTCAGCAGTGCGCACCTCAGATTCGACTTCAGGGGCTTAAGGTTGGAGAACACCTAACCTCCTACGCCATTTTGCGGGCACCTAATGGTCGAGTTCCAAATTCCATCAATTTGTGATATAGGGCAACTATCATCAATTGTCATTGGTGATAACCATCTCACATGCGACTAGTCTGAACTTAACCAGTCACGACTTCTGACTAGAGCTTAGGGAACATCATTAAGCTACTGGAGCAGAATCTGGGATGTGCACTACCGAGAAGTTTCGTACTAAGACGAGATGGCTCTCCAGTGTTTCTTAATTTTTAAGGGTACCCTGTCTACAACAATATGTGACGAATTTAATCAACTAAATTAGTAATTTTTTTTAGTTTTTTCTTGGTTTTGGGAAGTTTTTAGTATTAGGTTTAGTTTGTTGGTGATATTTACCACACAGTGACTTGCGGTAGGGTGCCATTAAGAATAAGGATCAAACAGATAACCGCTTTGTTCTAGCATGACATTCCGAAGCCGGAATTTGCAATTCTATCGAACACAGTAACATTCTGGCGACTCAGCGAGCTTCTACAACTTTAAACCTCTGAGTTAGCATACATTAGCTTACTTTATAACTATTGTCAATCCACTTCACTTCCACAACACCCTATTATAACAACAATCATGTAGTTACTACTAGTGGATTACAGGAAGTAATCTTTACGTTCTATTAAAATACCTTGAGTGTTAAGGTTTAATTATACTGAGTAATAAGTACCTATAATTAATCGCAGTATATAAAAAGCCAATCTGTAAACAATTAAATATCATTTCGTCGGTTTAAAGTTCAAGCGTTTACCGTAATCCTTAAAAGTCCGATCCTTGATGTAATCGTGAAGAGTTTTTATTTTGGGAGGAAACAGTTACGATTCAATTTATAATATAAAACTTTAAATGTTCCTCTCTTTCAATTTTTTTCACCAATTATTTTTCTTCACCCCAAAAAGTGGCTGAAAAATCAAATTTGTATTATTAGACAAACAAAAGAAAACGACAATAATTGGGTGTTGTGGTGATGGTTGACTGCCAATTTTAATACCACGAATTGATGTGAATTGGAAAACCATTGATCATCTGGACAAATCTAGTACGGGACTTTTAAGTAGTACACACCTACGACCCCATCGAGGACCGAACCCAGGACCCTCTGGCTCTGCGTCAAACGCTCTACCACCAGACCATTGAGTCGGGTCCTAATGGTTGATATTTCCAGTTCAATTAATTCGTGATAGGTTTGCGAGACCTCATCCTTGTCATGGGTGGCCAACTGCCTCCCAAGGAAATAATAACACAAAGAAATCAGATTATATTGTTATTGATGAACTTGTTTTATACTTTGCAAATAAGATACAAACAATCAAAGCATACAACTGAATAACAATAATACTAGTATTAGTAGTACTGTTAGTTTATTTGATAAAACATGTCTAATGTGCAATATTTAAAATTGTATACTACTTATACTACTTATAATGATGTTTATTTATGTGAATACTTATGACATTAAATGTATTATTCTGGTATGTTTATACATTTAAACGATTATTTATAATTATAAACTGAGACAATCATAATAATATTTAGATGAAATCAAGTTTTTTGTTGTCTCGTATTGTTATAGAATAGAATCTTCTTCATTGGTTAGTTTATAAAATAAATGTTCCTTTTTTCGTATGAAAAAGTTAGTAACCATTGAAAAAATTTTCAGAAAATCAATCTAAGTGTGCTTATTTATATCCGTGTGTGTGTGTGTGTGTCTGTGAATGTGTGCCCAAATAATTGCGTTACATCTAATAAACTATTTAAACTTTACGCTACTTTGTGTATATCAGTACAATCTTATGCTTTTATCATATGTTCAATATTCAATGTATGCATCGAATGTGTTTGTGTAGGTGTTTCATAATACTAATACTAATACTAATAATAATAATAATAATAATAATGGCGATTATATGCCATTTCTTGCATATATAAGAATATACGTATATACACAAATCAAGTTATCAGAGAATGATTTAATTATTTTAACTTTAAGTAAACAATGTAAATTTTCTTTAAAAAGAAAATGTAAAACAATAAGAATAGACTACTAACAATTTATACTACTGTTATTGTTACTATTACTATTACTATTGTTACAAATGACAATTATATTGATGAAAAGATAAATTTTCTATTGTCTGTCTGATGAACTCTTATGAAGTTAGACATTATGTATGTATACAGATATTTATATCATTAATATTTATTAGTAAGAGTGTTGTTGTTGTTGTTGTTGTTGCTGTTGTTGATGTTGTTGAAATCACAGTTATATTCATTTCAAAAGTAAAATTGTAACTCCCACAAATAAAATGAAGCTCGTCAGGTTATTACGCATTAAATTGTCTGGCATATACACAAGCACGTATACACATAGAGATGAACTAGACAGATTGATATACAAGGTCATGCATGTTGGTGACAATTGTAATTCTATCATGAAAAGTATATTGTATAGTAATTCTTTAACAAATAAAAATTAATAGCAGTAGTAGTAATAATAATAATAATAATAATTGTATATAGTGATAAGTATATTCACAATGTAGTAACATTTAAGGTATTTTATACGAGTGATAAATGTGAAAACGAGGGCAAAATGTATCAGCATAAAATGGCACAAGTTCGACTCTTACAATCAAATATAATTTATAGGTCGTCATTTCTACGTATGTTAGTGTATACATACCTATGTAATGATTATTAGCTTAAGTAACTAGAATAGAAACAGCACATGGTTTGAAATGCGGGTAATCAACTTAGTACTAATATTCATATTAATAATAATAACTGAAACAATAAACAAATAGTTACATTAAGTAGACTGTTAGATGTATTTACTATTGTAGACAGTCCATTCCCCTGCCCCCTTAAAATATTAATGTAATTATTTACCACAATACACAATGATATAACATTTTATGTTTTATCATTATTATTCTGCTTTAAAAAAAAGAACAACTCTGAATGAATTGGTTACTGGGTATTTGAATAGTTGAATGTCTGATTAAATAGAAAGGTGAATAGTGAAAGAAACTAAAAGTGTATATGCACGCATGTGTGTATGTTGGTGGGTGGTTGGATGAGTGATTAAAAGATAAATGAACATGGTGACAACAAAAAAGCTTATTTTCATAGTTTTTCTTTTTTTTTAAATATTTTTATCGTACTGCCTCGGTTATTTCATCTCTCCATTAAACTTCGTATAGTTTAATAAAGAAAAAAAAAAGTTAATTTTGACAGAAAAATATTAAAAATGAATTGATCTCTTCATTGTATACGTTTGTTGATCATTGTAAATGAACCAGACAAGTCTCAAATAAGAAGTAAAATTAATCTCTAATATGTGAACTAGTTAACTTGTTCTATCACGTATTCCATATAGTGTGTTATGTATTCATTCTTTAATGTTTACTAGCATAATCATTATAAGGGTTGGAATTAACTATCTAACAATAACGACCTTTATTAAAAAGATAGAAAGTAAGACAGAAAGTAAGATAAGGTGTATAGTTAACTTCAAGTTGAAAAAATTGATACAGTTACTAAATGTCATTATTTGTATTTATTATGTCAAAATGAACTATCATGATATTTAACTGTTAATCATAAATCTTGAGTTTATTTCAGTTTTCTTTATTTATTTCTTGGAGAAAAAAAAAAAGACGAAAGCAAATAAAAAAAACTGATTGAATATGTAAAGGATTAATGTTGACAGGGTACCGTTGAAAACCAAGAAGCACTGAACAGATGTTTTGTCTTAATATGGGACTCTTCAGTAGTGCACATCTCAGATTTCACACCAGGAGTTTTACGTTTGCAAACAAAAATTGATGGAAGTAGGAATTTTACGAACGGATGCCGATCCGATGGTGTAGAGGGTTAGGTGTTCTCTAATCTAAAGCCCCTTAGTCGGAATCTAGAGTGAGCATCTCTGAGGAGTTCCATATTAGAATGAAATAGTTGTCCACTGCACTCAAGTTTTCAATGGTACCCTGGTAATATCAATTTACGACACCTTCAATCAATTAAAATACCAATCTCCACAAAAATAACCATTTGAATTAAAATAACAAATTATTATATTTTCATAACTCTTGTTGGTCGTATTGCATATGTAGGTAGTTCATTTAAAATAGACTAACTATATAATCAGATTAGGTTACCCATGTTTGCTATATATTCAGGATTATTGGTCATTGTACTATTAATTTACCCGGGCAAAGGTTTCATATTTCTATGAAGCATTCATGTCTTAACTTTCAATATACTTATAGTATCCATTCGGTATATTGGACTGTGTTACACTGGACATATTCATAGCACACTTTTACTGATGATATTAGTTATTTGAAATGAAATATAACCTAATTTCCGTCTGAATAAACAAGACAAATGACTGAAAGTTTTAAATAAGACGTACTTTATGAACAATGAAATGAGAACAGGACCAGTTAAGTAACGCGTACGATGTATACGATTTGATTGCAAATATTCAGTTTTGAATAAGCTGTATTCTGTGACCGTTAATACCCAACGGTGTAGTAGTCGAGTTGTTTCATATCTACTGATCATTCGTAACATACAGTAAAAATGTACTTCATATTTACTATTAGTTAGAATAACCAACCATTAATATCATTTCATCTATAAATGTAAAACACTAATTTACATCAATTATACACATTAAAGTCATGGGTAAGAAGAATTTATCTTCTATATCAGTAAATCTAAAATACGGACTCCTTAATTTGCTCCTGTAGTAGTCGAATCGACACAGAGTTTGATAGTGTCTGAAGATAAACATCATTCGTCTTCATCACGATCTTAATAATTATGTTAATAAGCTGACATTAGTTGGATGTACACATATTCCATTCTTCTCACCTCTTCAATAGATATTCCTCCATATGATTCAATCGCTTTCGAGCTCGGATACTCATTAATTCATTCACACCGTTTCAATACCGATTACTTTAAAGCTTAGGGGCTGCAGAATTCTTAGATCACAATATGAAGATATCAGTAATCAGTCACAAGATAACCTTTTCTCCGTTTAACAGGATACAAAACAACCGCAGGATTGAAATGCTTATGTTTTTTGTAATATCGCTGCTTTAGGTCATAGATTTACTTAAATCACTTCTTGAGGAACAATTTCTTGTCATTTCTCGTCGAAAATATCACAAGAAACTCTAATAACTATCGGTATTTCATTAAGTTAACCCAGTTAATCGTCCCTATATCTTAATTTACTTCTAGTTATATCAATATGAATAGTTTTGAAGACTTAGTAATAACGTGTGTTGAAGTCCTGATTCAAATCATAATTATTTCAGCCATAACACCCCAACCCTCTAAATATTCAGTGTTATGAATTATTATTGGCAGTAACTTGGACTGGCCATCTTCAACAATTTACGAAACATATTTGTGTTACTTACTATTTTAAAAGTAGTATTTAAGTATAAAAGAATAATTATCAACAAGATTTCAATATAATTTCATGATGGGTAAAATTAACATTAAGTTATTATTCTTTGAAACAAAAAGTTTAGCATTCTGAGGATAACTGAAATATGTGCAGAAAAACGTTGAGGTAAACTGATTGAAATTGTTCCCAAAGTTAATTTATCGCAAGGATTAATCAGAGAAGCAAACTTAAAGAATAAAATTGATGCACAAGGAAGCTACCTCGGTTACATAATCATTTAAAATTAGGAATCCCTGTGAACTTGTTTCATCCTAGAGTGAAACATATCAACAAACCGAAACCATTAATTTATTAGAGAAAGAATGTTCAGGCTTTATGAAGATTTCATTACTTTGATACTGCTGTGGTGTAATTGAATGACATACATTTCTAGGAACAATCAAAATTTGTGATATTGTATTACTGTCACCAACCGCTACCAATCATGCCTACATCAACCACTGGATACAGTTCGTTATTAGAATTTCGAACATATCTCTCAAAAACAAGTCATTAGGAAATATATGCTTACTATTAGCAGATAACACAATGGATAGCAACTACTCTTGAATTGATCAATCAACAGAAAAATCCAGTCTCAATGGTTTTCATAATTAATTATTCATGTATATTTTGTTCTCATCGCACCTCTTTCTCTCCTTTTCCTTCATTTGGAGTATTCCTTTCAAAATGCCATCAAATTAAGTATAAGTTACTTTATTACAATTTAAATAAGTCTTTTCAGTAATACAACGAGTTCACATTCATCATTCATTATTAACAATACATCAAGTACTATGTAGAATGCATAGAATATACACATTTAATTATTTTCACAAAGCTGTTCAGTTTTCCTATCGAACTCTTGATTCATTGTATTCATTGCACTGATAATTGCTTGTTTACGTGTGTTTGAATAGATTGCTTGAAACTAGTAATGTAAATTAAAACAAAATATATAAAGTGAATTTCGCGGCAAAAAAAACATTTAAATAGTTAATGAAGCTAATACATAATGAATTTAAGATGGTTTCGTAGAGAATGGTATTCACCTTGTTGCTCATTTTCGTCATAGATTCATGTTGGTTAGATACCAGTGAAAACTAGGAAGCACTATATTGTTGTATTGTTCTAGTATTCGACCGCTCAATAGTGTGCACTTTCAATCCCTACAATAAGCTGAATCGAGATACTTCAGGTTTTACAGACAATACCTAACACTCTACGCCGCTGGATTGGCGTCACTTGGTAGATTTCCTATTTTCATAGATTTATGATATATTACGACGATCTACTACTATTCCTGGTAACAACTGTCTCACTTCCGATAAATCTGAACCTCAACATTAGAACTTCAACGATATTCTGAAGTTAATTACTAGTAAGCTTATTACTATAACTAAGTCAAAATCGATTTACAGACGAAGATAATAAATTCAGCTTTTTGCATTCATCAGATTAATGTTAGTTTGGTACCAGCCAGCCAAGTGATTCAAATGGTCAAGTGTTCGCAAACCAAAAGACCCTGGCTGAATAGGAGGTCATCACTGTTGAAGAAACTCATGTCAGGACGAAATGGCTTTCCAGTGCTTCCTGGTTTTAATGGTACCTAACTGATATGAATCTGTGACGACTACGAGCAATAAATTAGTGCCTAATCTTATCTGTATATGATAACTGAAGATAAAGAAGAAAATAATACAATTACGATGAGCGGTCAGATGTTGTTTACAGCAAATCATTTTTGAACTGTTCTGTGGTAATTGACACACTTTACCATGGTGTGGCCTTAGTGACCACGTTATAACTTGGTTTTAAAAATTTGTATTGCAATAAGGACTAGAAAAACATGATATTGATCACTAGTCAGTCAGAAAATCTCAGTGTTGCAGAAAGTTATTCGGGACCTGAAAATCTTAGTTGCACTTTGGAAATTGGTGACTTAGATTCAAACTCTATAAGAAATGTCAACTGCTTCGCGATATGCCAGTGTCAGTGGTAGCCGAAGAACTACCGAAAACGAATTGGTGTTATATTGCTCTTAACCTTAAATCCTACCAAAGTAACTAATCCTTACATCTCAGGGTTGAGTTTCAGACGTCGGTTATTTAGCGAGTGATTACAGAAACATATTTATCACAACAGATGTGGCGTCAAGATGGCCTAATACCATGGTTTCACAGACTGGTAAAACACAACTATCCAGTGTGCTCTGTATCCATAAAGTAACTAATTATTGGAGAGTTAGTGGAGATTGTTGACTCATATAGTCTACATCACAGATTGTGTACTCATGAGTGAATTACTTCGAAAAGTTATTGGTAGAAACCTAACGAGAATCCGTGATTAGTAAAGTTTAATCATGGTGACAGTCTGGCAGTCACCAACTCATGATAATGTATGAAGAATAGGCAGTTTCACGAACTGTAGCTAGAAATGTAAACCACTGGATATCAACTCAGTTGTTTGAATGTTAAATGTCCTTCATGAGGCCTGAATATTGTCGATGCGTATTTCATAAGAGTCCCCCTCCTCCGCCCTCCTCCACTGGAACGAAATATTTGTTCAATACATTATGGCTTCCATTAGTCATTTAGTCAGAATTGGTAGACAGTGTCAAACTATATGATCTGATATCCACAAAATTAGGAAATCTAAAATGATTATTCTACAAGTATCAGGGTATAGACATAAAAGGTCTAATACGAATAGTACAGTTAGTAATAATAATAATAATAACCAACTTGTTCGAATAATTCTTTGGCTTTCTTTGGTCTTGTGCGCCTAGGTTGATTTAACTGATTAATTTTTTTCAATTTATAGACAAGAGGATTCTGTTTAGCGATTATTTTCTTTAATTGTTGCCTTTCAGTCTCTTCGTCTTTTAATACCTATGTGTTTGAAATAAATCACTTAAACGAAATTAATGATGTCAGTTCCTATGAAGATTAAGTTGCATAAAAGAATGGAAAAAATGAAGTATATTTATTGTATGGTTAGCAGTAAAGTACAGAAAACGTGTTTCATCCTATTCGTAACCTATCAACTGAATGCATATGTTACATCATAGTTTTGATGTTCCCAAAAGGACTCGAACCCACCACAATTTCCTATAAACTCCAAAATGTTACCTACTAAGAAACTGAATCTAGATTGTTACCAGTTTGGTTTACGGGTATGAAGATACTAGAAAAGGTTTGTAACTATAATCAGGTTGACGATATATCAGTTATTGTGAGCAAATGTGCATACTGATCGGATTATCCTGACGTAGAGTTATATTACAAGTTTTATTGTATTTAACGAAACCCTAACACTATTACCTTTGTTTACATTGTTTAATTTTATCACTTACTTAGTAGTTAAAGTAAACACGAAGTTACTACCAAAGAATAAGGGTTATTCCGCTTGTGGTGTGTAATAAGCCATCTTTTAGAGTTGAAAGAAACCACTTCTTAATGTATGGCAGTAACTGGTATGTTATAAATAGTACTGTCTTATCGATAACCTTGTCTATTTGGAATTAATATTGAGATTAGGTCACAGTGACTTTCCACTTATTTGTCTATAGCTACTGTCAGGAGAGCTATATCGGACTTATATTTCTCGATTATTCAGTCGAGTTATGCAGGCCGGATTATTCATTTCTTTAGATTCTACTGTTAAGTGTAGGTTAGATGACAAGCAGTGAGTGTAAAAGTGAAGTTACACTACTGACTGTACTGAAGTGTAATAGTAGTAGAAAGTATCTTCAAGATAACCAGTATCTACAATGACACTAAATTCCTATGATGGGAGGTAGGAGATTAGAAAAGGGCGAACATAGAAAATGTCACGTTACACCTTACTCCATGTATTCATGTGGAGGTATGGTCTGTAGAGTAAGCAGTTAACGCCTTAAAAACTAATAACATAAAGGCCTCAGACAGCCATCTTTTAGGCTCTACTATTATTCTCTCAGACTATTATGATCACTTCTTAGAACCCAATCTTATTTCTAGAAATCCCATAAAGATATATCCTTCATGGTGCTGGTAATTGGAAATAACAACTGTCTATAATAGCATATGATGTCATATTGCTAGTAATCTTGACAAATAAACATATCCACTAAAAACATTCAGTTCATGCATTAATTTGCTTATTTTACTTACTTTAGTCAATGGTATTTCGGTGAAACTAGTAAACTTCTTTGTAAATTGATTTAAACTAGGTTTAGAAGGGAGAATCTCTAATGCCTTGGAAACTGGGACCAATTTCATTGATGCAGACGTTGAAGAGGGTAAAGTTTTCCTTGAAAGTAAAGTACCTTTATGTGATGACTGAAAACCTGAATTGCCTGAAGAAACTGGAATAGGTAAGTTATCTAATTCACCGTCTATTGACTTCGAAGATAATGACAATGGTAACATTTGAGCTGAGTACTTTACAAACTTGTCATTTCCAGGTAATGCAAACAATGAATGCATAGGTGGATGAATTGTAGGTTTATGTTGTAAAAGATACCTTAACTCTCTTATACATGCTTGCATACCTTTAAAACATGAAAATAAGAAAAGTTATGAGATCATCGTCATCTCAAATGAACTTTGATATTCTAACTAATTACATTTTTATTTCACTCCCACATACTTTCTAACTGCAATACTATAACTACCGCTTACTTCTACCGGTTTTATTGTGATGTGTATTTCAACAGTATGCAAACAGTAAATAAACACCAGTTTTCCAGTCATTCTTAAGGACACTAAAATCTTGACGTTAATTTCTACTAAGGAATGTCATTTATTAAACAAACTAATGAAAAACAATGAGTGTTGAAAAAGTAAGTAGCTTGTTCTAGTTTAGTACTGCATTTAAAACTTCAAACATGACCGATTCAGAACATTCACGTTTCATGAACAGTACGATAACTTCAGACTACTGTGGATTGAATATATTAATTGTCTAATAGCAATAATGAAAACAAAACGAGAGTTAACTTTTACAGTTCTTCGTTTTGGTAAATATGAGTTGACTGATGGTAGACTTATTTATGAACATTATTTTACTGCATACTTATTCTTTCTCGTCTTTAATATGGACTTCATTTGCTAGTATTTAGTCTGTCTTACTATCATTAGTACTACTGTTTTTACTATTTCAATAGTTTCCTCACTCATCTTGTCTTATTTACATGACTCAGCAATGTGGACTGAGATGGATTTGAATCAAACTCCATGTTGATTATTTCCAGAAAAGGTTTCCGTTCTCTTACATGCTTACAAAATCTGACCTTCGGAAATGATAAGTTTGTATTTCAGGTTTCGTGATATTTCATTATAGTTAATTTAAGACAATTGATCAACTTTCAATGTTTCTCCAAATGAGATCATTATGTAACGAATACAACTTACATATTAAACCGATCTACGCGATAACTTCTTCATGCAAACTCTAAAAGTCAGTTAACTAGTGACTTGTTTCAATATGTTCTAGTAAGGAGAATCTGAACATCGTGAAAGTCAGCTGGTTGTCTCCGACGACATTAGATAAACGTAGTGCCATACGGTAAACTAAATGAAGTTAAAAATATATACCACTCGACACCGACCCAGTTATTTTGACGTATAAATAAATGATGCAAGATGTCAGGGGTTCAACCCCCAACACAATTAGACATGAACTCATTGAAGTCATATTCTAGGACACAACAAGGTTTCATTGTTTACCGGTTTTCAGTGGTACCTTCACAATAACATGAATTCATGGGGAATATAAATCGAAAATTAAACTAATTTCCGAAGCACCCTTTCAACTAACCACATTTAACATAATTGTGAGACTTCCCGAAATAAAAAAAGGTATTAAGAAAAGTATCTTACTATCTGGTAGATTTTCTTCATCAATAATTCCTTCTAAATAAGGTAATAATAGTCCTGAAGTTGTAGAACAGTTGACTACTGCCTCGTTCTCGTTTACTTGTTCATTTGTATTATCCAGTGACATTGTCATTGCCATTAGTTCTTTAGATAAATTATCACTCTCATTACTTTGTGGTTGACAGTTAGTACAATCATTATTAGAATAATGTGAATTACGCTTTGAAGTCTGTTCTATTATACTTGTCTTGAATGATGATAACTAAACAAAATATGAAATAAAATCCGTCTGATAAATTTCATGAATTCAAACAAAAAAAGATAAATATCTACAGCAATTAAATAACTTGTTCTAATCTTAGTCCTGTTCATTGAAAATGTTCAAAAAAATGTCAGGTCTTCTTAGCATCGTGATTAGTAATGCAGAATGAATGAGGAAGTGTTTCTCTACCACCAAATACAAAGTGTGTGCCTTTAAGACTGATATATGACAGTGATCAATTTGAAGTGGTTGATCATTTCATATTATCATCCTCAAAGCTATGATGATATATGATATAATGAATTCAGTTGATGTACATTTGTCCTAGGTTCAACTTTGTCTATAACACAGAAACTTATCCACAAAAATATGTTGTAGAACAACTAAACGTTTACTATTTAAAGATGACTATAAAACACATTCCATTCATCTTCTTGATAAGTATCAACTAGTACAAAACCTAGGTCAAGTAGCGTTTCCTTCCAACTACCACAAACCATCTAACTTAATGAATACATAATCGATGTAGTATCAAATCACTTAGACCAATGGTTATATTGCAGCATGATCTACAGTATTAAGTCAGTATTACTAAACACTAAATAAACATAACATCAGTCACAAGGACAGTGATCAATCAATTAAAAAATGTGCATAACATGAACTTTTATACGTCTACTGTTAAACACTTTACATTATAGAATGATCCTGATTCACAGAAACTCTAAAGTATCACTGATAGTATACATAAATATGAATATTATACTTCTAAACAGTTGGTTATTTTGTGATCTTCAGTTGTGTTCTAGATTAGTTATTTGGTAACTAATAAGTAGTTCATGATAATTCCTATTTGTCGAATTATTCATATATCATAATGATGATAACGATATTAGTCATAGGTGCTTAGTACATATTGACGTACTCAGTCAGTTAACTTGTAGTCTTGTCTTCTAAAATGTATTTCATTGGCATTTGTAAATTGACAACATGAGCGTAACCATTAACAAAGGTTTTCATATACATTGATTGTAACGTGATCTGCTCTTTATTTTAGTCTCAGATCGAATATATTTTGAAGTTAGTATAGTGTTACAGAGCCTTTTTTGAGCTTCAACTAATTATTTATTAAACTATGGTGATTTGATGGAGATAGGTAATAAATGTAGTTGCACTCTGCATTAGTGCACAGCATTCACTACGCCTGGGAATAGAACCTAGGGTATTCAAGTCTCATGGAAAACATTTAACCATCTAAAGCACTGGGCCGGCATTCAACTTCAGAATTCCAACTTGACCGATCCATGAAATATTGTAACTTTTATCCATTGCGATTAGTGGTAACTGTCTAACTCATGATGTTGGTTGACTACCGCTAAAAATCAGGAAGTAATGATTACACTGATGTACCGTCATCTTTGTAACATATATCGCACTAATGAATTTAATAGCCTATACTTCACAAAAATGCCTCAGTAAGCTTTGTCAGACACATGATATTAACATAATACTATAATTGTTCTACTAATCACAAATTAGAAATAGACCATAACTCTCTGTAAATCTTGTGATATAACCTTATTCTTCTTAAAATTTACTAAAATTAACTTATTTTCTGGTTCCTAAATAAACTCTTCCACAACGAAAATTGGAGAATTCAAGTAGTCACCTTGTGAGAACCAGAAGTCATTTCTGTTGCTTTTTGAATATTCGACTACACTACTGAATTTACTGTAGTGTACACACCATACATCACTAACAACAGAAGAAATTTACAAGATAAACTTAACTTTTCCATGTCAAGTTCGCAACACGGCGATCAGCTGATTTCTTTACTAATCTAATAAAAGCAGTTATTTAATATTTCATCAGTTCAATTGGATTATCATAAAACCTACTTACTTGTGTTGTGAAGAAATTATCTATATCCTCTTCATCTTGTTCATCATATTGAAAATTTGACAAAAGTTCAGTTAAGTTTTGTTCCATTAATTGTGAATCATTTTTAATAAAAGTTTTATAATTTTGAATTGGTGGTAATTGTAGTGAAGGTGTAATGTTCTCTGATTTATTAAACATTGAATCCTTGTATTTTTATTGTATCATTTAAAGTTGAAACATTCAATAAATTTGATAATTTAACAGGCGATGGTGACGTTGATAATGTTGTTGTAGATGAAGAACTCTGCGGAGAACTAATTGAATTTCTTTGATCCAACATTATTAACTCATTTAACATTTGATCTACATTACATTTGGCTATCTTTGGACCTGTATCCAAACTTGATTTGTTTAACCTGTAACCGATAATAGTAACGTGTATTTATGCATTATTTAAGATTCTGGAACTTTTAGATAATTAACTTTAAACTGATTGTTGACTAAATAGAAATTAATATCATGTTTTGTTAGTGCTATTTATTGGTGATTAGTTTCTAACTACGGAGTTGTAACGGCTGCTAGTCTAAATTGCTTGACACCACATACATTACGTTTTGACGTTATATAATTGAATAGAATGAACGTAACCACTATTGATTCACGCTTTATCGTCAGGAAGGTGTATCTGTAATTCTGTAGGAGTTGATGGTCACCGTCTGGTCTAAACTCACATCACTCCACGTTTAAAATCTTAGACGTTTCTGCTGAGTTACTTGAGTCGCGACTAGCACTTAATTATTTGACATGCAAATATAGTGCATGTGATGTTAAATCATTTATACTAGTGACCACAATGCAATTTGTTAGATAAGACTAGATTATCACTTGGAGGACTAGCAAAATAAGTGGTTACTACTGAGTGATCAGTCAGTAGACTCATTTTAGTCCTATAAAAGACCGACGACTGCACGAATAGCTTAGTGCTGATTTCTCATGTCGTAGCAATTAGTAACACAGAGTTGAACCTCAAATTGGGTACTAGTTCTATCATGTTTTTAGACATACCATACTGGCAAATGGCAGTTACTGCAAAATCTGGGTCAATCAGAGTTTCATGCTAATTATTATCAACAATGTCTAATGTCAGATTTTCGGAGAAGTATCTACTGTTTAGATAAATTTCATACGTCAGTTATCAAAACAATTTAACCAAACATGAAAAAACTTAACAAAAGTTTTGCACATAATAGTGTTACAGTGACATAATCAAGTGAGTTGATGCAATAATAAAGTAAAGATTTACTGTGAAATCACACATGAAAATGAAAATCATTCTGAATGTAACAACAAAATCAATGGAATTAGGCACCTTTCACTTGACAAAGCTAAATCTAAAGACAAGGTTATCTGCAACATTGTCAACATTTAGTTAGTGACTTACAGCGAATAATTTTAGTCATCCTGTCATTAATTAGGGTGAGTTTTTATCTTCCCGTTGACTAGTCATGGTAGAATCGGCGGTGTTTAGTAAGAGGCGAACTGAGTTGGAATCTCAGCGTAAACATCAACATTGTGATGTAGGTACATACATCCGATGAGTCTCAAATAGGATGAAATGCGCGTCTTGGATTTCGCTTGTCAATCACAATCCGATTTAAACATCTTATCATCAGTTTGGTAAATGCGTGAATACTGTGTATTAAAGGGTAATATTTATCAAAGATTTCAATTCAAAATGGGTTAAAATTATCCAAAATTGTTTTTCTATGAATGTATCAATGTAGGGTGAGAAGCATGAAATTATGGATTGAAACGACATGCAGTATTCACCAGACAAATGACAAAATGATCAAACTGCTTATTATGAGCAGTGCTGCAATAGTAGACTATGAAAATATTGATGGTAACCTCATCCAGAAAAAAAATCTAATTATATAAGACTTACTTATGTCGAATAACAACTGGTTTCACATTGGTTCTATGAATTACATTTTTACAACTTGATATATATTTTGTCAATTTTGAACTACTTGTAACAGTAGTAATTTGATTCTCTTCAACATTTGGATTAAAAGTAGGTGGTAAATGTTGTATATGACCATTTTGTGAATTGATCTTTTCTCGATAAACTATCATTTTTCATATCAAATAAACAAGGATTATCAAGTGGAGAACGACATAGTTTAATGTTTAATTGTTTTACTAATAAACGCTCTAATAAAGGTGGAATTCTCGAAGATTTATTTACGACAGGATTAGCATAGATTCTGCATTCTTCTAATTTTGGCCATACTGCAATCGGTAATAAATGTTCTTCGCATGATATCTAAGTAGAATTGTTAAAGGTGAAAAAAAACGGTGAGTAACGAAGAGTTAGAATTATCATGATGTATTGTAATGTCCCATATGTAAATTACTCGTTGACTCAAACAGTATACATTTGATGGTATAATGACTGATGTTCAATTACTATGTGAACAAATCAGTGTAATTTTGTACATTTGCACTTATTAATCAAGATAACAACATTATACTGTGATAATCTTGATAACTGCGTAATTCACTTTCAGTGAAAATGTGTCGACTTCACGATTCTTCTGTTGACCTATGAACAGCTGTGTAACTTCTGGATTTTCAAAAGCCGTAATATATATTGACAGCGGTCTTTAAGAGCTTGAGTTTTTAATTGATTAATTAATTAATTAATTCGGTGACGGAATCAAGCGTGTGTATTGTTGAGGAGTCCTATATTACGACGAAGTAGATGTCCACTGGTCTTTGACTTCTAGTGGCACCCAATCAACACCGATCTGTGGCTAATGGAAACAACTGATTACGGAGTCTTATTATGAAATAAGTCATAACAACTCGTTCATTCTTGAGTTTTACGTATACAAAAAATTTCAAGCTAAACTAATTCTAGTTTGACAATGTAATGAGTGTCATTGTTATTGATGGGTTAATTCAACAAACAAAAACATTGGTGGTGTGATCATACTATGATGAAGTTAGTGTTGAACAACTTAAGACGTGGCACATTTTGCACACAGGTCTAAGTTGCCATACCACATTAGCACTATGTGATCAAATTTACTAGATTAATATGATAGAATAATGCATTAGGAAAGAATAAAGCAAACATGTGTACGAAAGAATAATGGAATTTAAGATCTAGAATAACATAAAAAATGAACACACCATCTACATTGTAACCGGTTCTCAGCCATATCACCCAGTCTCTGCAAACACAAATCGTGATTATCACCCAGACTCCAATCAGATAGTTTCCTTATACCAACACGTCTCAAACCGACAACTAAAGACTTCGTGGAATGATGTTAGTTTTGGCTTGGCAGCCCTTACCTTTTTCCCATCTTATTCCTATCCCAGCCAACCTCGGGTGACGAGATAGGTGGTGGTCAGGTATAAGTAATACATGTCCTAACCATCTCACTCGATAAACGTTTATGTCCTCGTCGACTGATTCATCACGTTCCCCGCGTAATATGTACCCAATATCAATATTACTTATTTACTCATCCCATGATATACGAACCTGTAGCCTATGTATTTCTGCAACTTTCTTACCCCATGTTTAGCATCCTTAAGTTAAAACAGAGCGAATCGCGGAGCAATACACTCGATTTTTGTTATGATATAGATATCTCGCCTACGACAAAAGTGGAGGAAGTTTGCAAAAGAAAAAGTGAGCTTACTAAACCCGTGTTAATGAAACTATCAGATAAAAATATTTTCTGTACATCGTTTGTGGTCTAACAGCTGTTAATCCTAATGTACAATAACAAATTTAATTAGGATAAATTGAAGAAAAAACTAAAGGCGATCAGACCAAGATACAGTATAATCTATTCACGAAGTTATTAACTGCTAGATTGAGTCATTTCATACAGTGTAGACATTTTTGTTGAGACCTGGATGATACATGTTAGAAATTATTAAAGACTTTAAACGACACACCAGAAAATATATCACAGTGGCACACGTACATCAATTTACTTCTCACTATTCGATCTTAGACATAAATACTGTTCCACTTACTTTGGTTGAACTTCACTTAGACAGTATCGTTAGGTTACATGCAAAAGATAAGCTTTCTTGGTGAGTACCAACTTGCATAAACCTAGGGCATGTGGGTTTCCTCTCATACAACAATGTGTATGATGTTGAATCACATGGACTAGTAAATACGTTGTAACTTTATCAATAGAACTCGATGATCAACAGTAATGGTTAGGCAAATATCACATTGGTTACTGGTCAGTGATAAGTCAGTACAAAAATTCCATTGTTTTCAGTCCATGAAAAAGAAAGTTTATACAAGCAAAGATCTAAAAACAGTTGTTGAGCACCAGCCAGCAAGTTCAGTATAATCAATTTTATACAGACCAAAAGACAAGATAATAAAAGAAGACAGACCAACCGTTATCTGCAAAATAAACTGCAGCAACTGTGACAAGGATTATATCCGACAAAAAGGTTGAACACTTCATCTCAGTCTACATAAACATCAATTAATAGTCAGACGCCATGACATATATTCCCGTATATCAACACATATGGACATCTATGGGTACAAGTTTAATTGAGAAATAGTGGTGATTAAAATCACTATGACTTTTGGAAACATGGCTTTCCAGTCAATCGACAATCAATAAACATATTGAAACAGATGTAATTTATCAACCAGTTAGAAAACTAATAGAAACGACAATATTATGAATCAAGTTAAAAGGATAGGAGATCAAAATAAACGGGAAAAAATGACAGAACAAATGTCAACAATAACCGATGGAATTCAAAGTCGACAGATCAAGATGTTAGTCACTGGTGGAGATCTTACAGTTTATTTCGACCAAAAGTGATCCAGAATGACGATGAAAGCTCTATAATTAAATTATCAAGTACATAGAATGTAGTTTAACCAAAAGATTCCAAGAGAACTGGAATTACTAAGATAGATGACAGTATTTCTCTTAAGCATTAAAAAAGAGTAATATAACTTACTTTGTTATAAGATAAGTCAATACATTGAAGAGACTGAAATGGTGGTGGTATATATTTTGTCAAATTCTCACAATTCTCTTCATTAATCAAGGGAGTGAATTTACTAGTTCTAGATGTTTCCAGTAGACAAGTATTTTCTCTATCTGATAATAGTAAATCTGATTCCATTGAAGTTGAATTAACATGATGATATTTTGTTTGTTTATTAGAAATTAAAGGAAGTAATTTTCGTAGATTATTTATTCCAACATATTCATCTATTATACGTAGACGTGGAGCATTTGGATTTCTACATTCATCTAATAATGTATCTAAGTTAAAAAACAAAGTGAATACCGTAGGATTAGAATTCATAGAATAATTTAGCGGAGTTTATTCGGAAAGTCAGTGTTAACTATTGTATATTACAGTGTGATTTCTATTGCAAGAAAATTCTTTTGAAACTGTAACTTCTAATATTTTGTATGCTTTTTGTCGGTCATGTAGGTTACAATACTTTGAAATGTTCATTGTAGCCATTTATGGATAACTTCATATGCTTGAAGTAAAGATCTTAATATAAATTAAACTAACCAATTAAATGAGCAGAAGATAATCGCAAACGTTGGATACTATATACTTACTGGGCATTGAAAATGTCTTGGATAACCTTAGCCAAATAGTAATGTGATAAGGATGAATATTTTATCTTCCCGTTGACTTGTTATAGACTGAATCTAGTCAGTCTCTGTTGCAAAATGTGCATCCTGAGCGGATTGACTCGATATAGCTATAAACCACAAGTATTATTTAAGTTGGACTGTGACTAGCAAGCGGGATACAGGATTTGCGTTTCGTCTAGTGGCGAAAGCAGTGGCGTTTGGCACGAAGCAGATTGAGTTCGAATCCCGATGTGAACATCACTATTGAAATGTAGGTACATCCAGCTAACTAGGCAATGTGATTGTTTATTCATAATGAAGGCATTATTAAAATGAAAAAGGTTTTAGAATGCTATGCCAAGTTACTTCTAAAAAGTTTAAATAAGAATGATGTTTGTTGACTGAATATTTGACAATGTAATAATTATGCATTCACAACAAAAAGGATTGATATGAAGAATGATTATATGTGATTTCATTGAGAAGATACAGACAGTTAACGTTTGAGTAACTATGTATAAACAATACTATGACAAGAAACGTATAGCTACAAAACATCTGTGAAATAAATCTTTATAATCATATGGATGAATACTGGTACCATTTATTTCTTTTGTTTAAAAAGTGAAAAGCCTTCAATTACTCTTGAAAATATCCATAAGTCATGTGAAAGTCCTACATTTATTGTAAGCTGATCATTTTCATAAGGTACTTCTAAGGAACTGATGGAGGCTCGAAAACTCATTCCAGCAGGCTCGGAGTATGATGAAGAGCGACGACAACTGAAACGTAGACTGACAAAGAGTTTGCGTAAGGATCGTGAACAGTGGTGGGCAACAAAAGCAAAAGCGATAGAAGCATCAGCAGCGGCAGGCAATAGTAGACAGCTGTTCCGACTTATTAAGGACACCGGTATCAAAAAATCGGCAGTTAGTGAAATCATCTCTGAAAAAGATGGGTCGTTGATCTACTCTCAATCTAGAAGATTAGAACGATGGGCGGAACACTTTCAGGAACAGTTTAGCTGGCCCCCAGCCACGCTTAGCTTACCCACAATCTCCAAGCTACCTGAATGGAAAACTGACACAGGTCCCCCAACTCTCAGTGAAGTTGAAAACGTCATAAGTAAATTGAAACGAGGGAAAGCAGCAGGGCCTGATATGTTGTCTACCGATATCTTCAAGGATGGTGGTATAGTTTTAACGTGCAGGTTGACTGATATATTAGCCAAATTCTGGGAACTAAACTCCATCCCATCTGACTGGTCTCGATCGCTGATTGTTCCAGTCTACAAAAAGGGACAGAAATCCTCTTGTGATAACCACAGAGGAATCAGTTTGACTAATATAGTATCTAAAATATTAGCCACTATAATCATCCGACGTTTAACCAACACTAGGGAACAACAGACTCGAGAAAACCAGGCTGGTTTCAGACCTGGCCGGGGTTGCATTAATCACATATTCACCCTGCGCCAGGTCCTCGAACACAGACATATGTACCAACGCCCAACTATAGTTGTATTTCTTGACTTAAAAGCAGCGTTCGACTCTGTTGACCGTGAAGTCTTGTGGCAATGTTTGTCATTAAAAGGCGTACCTCAAAAGTACATTAACCTTATAAAGGCTCTCTACTCGGTCACCACTGGTCGAGTCAGAGCATATGGCGAATTGTCACGAGAAACTTCATCCTCAAGTGGAGTCCGTCAGGGTTGCCCCTTATCCCCATTTTTATTTAATTTCATCATAGACGCACTGTTAGAAACCTCTCTCACTTCTTTTAAGTCCTCTTGGATTAGTCTCCTTCCAGGAGGCTCTCTTGTCGACTTAGAATATGCAGATGATATAGTCATATTTGGTGAAGATGCACACAGCATTCAAGGTCTCTTGAACACGCTGAGTAACAATGCAGGCATATTTGGGATGCGCTTCTCCCCTCCCAAATGCGAAATGTTACTCCAGGACTGGTCTGCTTCTTCCCCCAAATTATTTATAGGGAGTGAAGTAATTGAATGCGTTGATCGCTTCACTTATCTCGGAAGTCTCAATACCCCTGGTGGGTCGGTGTCTGATGAAATCTCAGCGCGGATTCAGAAAGCTCGATTGGCATTTGCCAATCTACGGCACTTGTGGCGCAGACGAGATATCCGTGTCTCAACGAAAGACCGGGTGTACTGCGCAGCAGTTCGCGCCGTTTTAACATATGGCTGCAAAACGTGAGCCATGAAAACTCAAGATATGAGTCGACTTCAGATATTTGACCATAGGAATCTTCGTAACATCGCTCGTATATCATGGAATAACCGGATTAGTAATAGTGAGGTTAGACAAAAGGTTCTTGGGAAACACGGTAAATCAGTCGAAGAGGTCATTAACCTTCATCGACTGAGATGGCTGGGACATGTATTGCGCATGCCCGACCACCGTCTACCCCGTCGCGCGATGTAGGCTAGGGCTGAAGTAGGATGGAAGAAGGTTAGGGGCGGCCAAACCAAAACATGGCATCAGTCCATGAAGTCTACTGGTCTACTGGTCTAAGCCATGTAGGTAGATGTAGACTACCTGGTTGGAGTCCGCGTGATGATCGCAACAAATGGTTGGAGACACTAGGTGATATGGCTCAGAATCGGTCACAGTGGCGCAAGTGTATTCATTCTTTAACCTCATCTACATCTTAAATTCTATTGTTATTTTCTGGACATCTTTACTTACTCCTCTCTCTTGTATTCTGTCTATACGTTACCTCAATATTCTCGTAGAGCTATTGTGGTATGGCAACTTGAACCTACAGGCGTTTGTGCCCGGTTCTACGTTGCTGATGATGATGATGATTCCTTCAGGGTCATTTTAAGGGTTACTAATTATCGTCTCTTTACTTAACAATTAACAATTAATGGTAGCACATCTCGAAAGCGAATCGAAAAAAATACTTCTAAATTTAACATTAAGTTGTAGTTGCTACATTGTTTTACTAGGTTATCCATCACTACCATTGTCAACCGTCTTACTTGGTCGAATAGTTAATTCACAAACTTTAGAATATCAATCAATCACTTAATCAATGCCTGTTGCTCCACGTGGGGCATTGGCCGCTAACCAGCATACACTAACCAAATCTGTCCTGGGCTTCCCTTCCAGTTCTTCTCAAGTACTATTCAATATTTTCATGTGTGACTCTAACGTGTTCTTTGGTCTTCTTCTTTTCCTTTGGTCTTGGAAATCCCAAGTTAGTGCTTGTTTTGTGGCACAGTTTGATGATTAACTCAATATGTATTATATCCATCTCCAGCACTTTTCCCAATTCCTTTATCAGTTGGATTTTGGTTGGTTCGTTCTCTGCTGCAGTGGATTATTGTTGATTGTGTCTGGCCATTGGATTCGAAGTATCCTGCTTAATCAGTTGTTTACAAATACTTGCGTATTTGAAGGATGCTTTTCGTAGTTCTACAAGTTTCGGTTCCATACAATAGAACTGTTTTCATGTTTGTGTTGGAAATTTTGACTTCGATCTTGACTGACAGCTGGTTTGAGTTCCAAGTGTTCCTCAGTCACAGAAATGTTGCCACTGCCTTGACAATCCGTGTCTTCACATCAACATCAGATCCTCCCCGTTTATTGATTACGCTGCCCACGTGTGTAAAAGTTTTTCCATCTTCCAGACTTTCCCGTTAGGTTAAGAATAATTGGATTGGTGCTCGTTGTTTTGTATCTAAGGATCCTGCTTTTCCTTTTGTGTATGTTAGGGCCTACTGCTGGATGCCGAGACTCCTGCTACACTATCCGCACTAACTTGCATTTTTTGTTGTGTGTAAGACAGAAAAAGCAGCTAGGTCATCTGCAAAGTCCAAGTTGTCTAGTTGCATCCATGATGTCCACTGTATTCCGTGCTTATCAAGAGATGGTGCAGTCTTCATAATTTAGTCAACCATTAGTAGAAAGAGAAACGGCGATAGTAAGCAGCCCTGTTTAACATCTGTCTATTCTTTGAATGAATCTGTAAGCTGCCATTGTGAGTATATATCTACTAATTCAAAGTCACTATGAACAACACTGAACAAACTGTATGTTTAGTAGATTTAAGTGGGTTATTTCATCTTCTCATATCCACTAATAATATGTATGTAGCAAAGTTATATTTAAGTGCATATGGATAACCAAGTAAATCTTTTTATGCTGGGAATGATGTTCAGGTCGACAACTAGATATCTATTTTTATAGATTAAAGCTAAATGAATTGCACAACCTGACCATTTACTTCTTTGTTTACATCACACTTACTTTGATACAAAGTACCAATAAATCCTGCACGCCTAAAAAATTTCAAAAAAAGCTAAAATAAAGTTAAAGATGATGTGTGAGGTTATCCATAGTATTTGCAGTATATACTGGGTGTCTCTGGTACTGGTATCTCTTGCATTTGATTGCAGATAATATCGCATTCAACTTCATTAATCGAATTCATTGAACCCTCCAAATTGCAAATCAGAAAACAGAAGGAAAGCATAAAAGAATATTTATCCCAGTAAGTGTCACATATGAACAAACTACTCGAGTATTTATAGTTTTGAGTTGATTGATAATCACTACCCATAATTCATTCAGTCCAGGAGCGAGAAGTTGTATAATCAACAAATCGGTAGATGTGTCAGAAAAACATGAACTTTTATTGAGTGGTGATTACATGGTACGTTTTTGTCTAATTCGAAGCATCTTCAATACTTCTGAGTGCCACCCAAACATCTACAGTATTCATAGCTTCCTGAATACGATTGTCTCCTTGGATCCATTTACAAATTGTTCACAAGAACTTATCATGATCTTTGTGATGACATGGAAGCCTTTGCACTTCTTTACTACTGTGATATACAAGTAGACTTCAAGCAAATGTAGATTTGCGAAATATTTACCTAAATTTATGCTAAAAACTGGAACTTCAGGTAACGATAATGCATATTAGTGAGTTTCTATGACTCTATTTATTCCTGTTAAATAATTTACTCATAGGTGAATATCTTTGTTGACTACCATGTTTCCTGAAAGCAACTACAGATAACTTCGAACTCATGAGATTTTCAGTGTAAATTACAATTCAACAGACAGAACTCTATAAGTAAACAGAGAAACGATCACTAATATTGCATGGAATACATTTATCAAATACTAAAAGCATACCGCATAACCTCAGATAACTGAATAAAATGTAAGAGTAAAGACATGATTATTACCTGTTAAATGTTGTTTCTGATGAGTTGACTTCTTTGCAATAGGCAAATGTTTATTAGTTTCAATTGACTGTTTATTCACTGTCATCTCATTATGAGTGTCTAGTAAATTTTCCTTGTCTACATGAGAGTCATGATCAGGATTTGATTGACTAAAATGGGAAATCTCCAGTCGTTTACCATTTATCACTAAACTCCTCAAAAAAAATATATTGATAAACACATGCAGAAAGAAAATGCTTTACTTCATCAAAGAAAAAAGTTTAAAAGATTATAAAGAAGAGTTCAAGATAATGGTTTTGATCAAACTAAGGAGCATTTATCAATTTGTTGATAGACGATATGCTTACTATGATAATACCAGATAAAGGGAAATCAAATGTCGATTATAGAAAGGGAGCTTAAAAATTGGCTACCATATTTAGTAGGTGCAAAAATTACCACTTCTATTAGAAGATTACGCTGATAAAGTCGTCCAGAATGACGATGAAAGATGTTCAATTAAACCATCCAGCCCACTCAACTAAATATAACCAAAACGTTTATATAACAATATACAACTTATAATGGTAAAAGTAAGTTGAAACGGTACAATAATTGTCATTACTATGGCCAGTTCACGATCTCATTAGCCGAACGATTGGTTTTAGGCAAAATGTTTAGTTTTTAAGGTTTTGACCACGACGATTAAACTGGATAGTTTCAGCAGAAGAATCAGTAAAATCGTAAGGGATACTACACGGTAGTTTCAACAGCTTTGCACACAATTCTTAATCCATGATCATAAAGGCCTACACTGTTAGCTCATTCAATAGAAATTTAATGATCTAGATTTCCCAAACTTTCACATAGCACTAGTGTACTTAGACATATTCGAACTCACGTTACTGAGTATCGTAATCAGAGCGTGCCAGAGATAGATGTTACCACTAAGCCAGTACACATGTGATTAAATTCGAATACGGTTGTAATATCCACACTTATCAATTACTGAATAGTAACCAATATCATGGTTGTTTAGTCTTCAGTTCTGACAAAGTTTTATTTGTCACGTTTCAATGTAGTTAACAATCTAAGTAAATTTACATCATAGTACACTGTGTTTGGAAGGAATTGACAAGGAGCCTTATATTGTAATTATGTGCTAATTGGAACTCGTTACTATGGTATACCCGCAACTATGCGAAGAGTGATACTATTTGTGAGCTTTAAAAAAACGGTTGATAAAAAAATAAAGAATTTATCGAATGTAGAGTAAACTGATGCCACATTTTTAAGGTGACAATTTATAATCGAGATGGAGGGAAAGTAGAAACACACAATGACGAGAAATTCGACCATGAGAGAATAGATTTATTGACTGCCATTTCATCAATTGTGAACAGCACAAGACCTATAGCTGAAAATTTTCACCAACTAAAAGTTCCATGGTTCACATCTGTACAATTTGGGCAGGTTAACAACACTAAGAACTGTGTATTATGAATAATAATATTGTTCATACCTAGTAAGTAAATGTAATAAATATAGTTCAGGAGATTTTATTGTATTACCGAAATCTATTTTACGCCACTTAAGCCAGTGTCCCTTACATCTTACTATGATTAACTTGTAGACCACAGATGGGAAGTTTTTACATTCCGACACTGTTCAAAACAACAGTTAATGGTTTCATATACTAATAACACAACTTCATGTACCAATTATACAATTCTTTCCAAACTTATTATTCTGTTAGTGAAAACGGTTTTCAACAGTTACTGGTGGCTAGGCTTGTGTGCAAATAGTTTTCAACTCCATGTAGTAGACAAAATGTGTTTTACCTGTTCTGTTGATGACATTCGTTTATTATTCAGGCTATTCTTAACCAAATTACCAGACAAATTTTAGGAAGATACGATAAATTATTGTTACGACTCATCTGTAGCTACACAACTCTAAATGCCGACATAATGAAAGCCTAGAAATTAACGCAAATAGTGAATGTATACAAGTACACAAACAAAACTTGAGGTATTGCACCCTCCGAAGAACTCTTAATTTAATTCTCAAACTACTGAGAGGACAAAATACAGCAAAAGGTTAATTTTAAAGTCCAGTCAATAATAATACGCTGGAAACTACATTGTAGTTGATACAGTTCTAAGGTACCGTTAAGAGTCATTCAATCAGAATGCATATTCGCCACACATGGTTTGAAAATTCGGGATCTCACTTCGTCTGACTCAGTTTCAATATTCGAGTAATAATGAGTTGAGTCGGCTTATGGAGAATAATTGTTTTAAATATGTTGTCTGTGCTTTACTGAGTGACACTGGAAACCATTGGACATTAGCTGTTTCGTTATAAACTGATGGTAGCGATAATTATGCACTTTACACAGGAACTGGCAGATCCTAGATCTGATTTCTTGGTGAGATGGAGAGTGTATGCTGCTAAGGAGTCCCACAATAAAACGAAATAATGAGTTTGCCGAAAACCACCAAGGAAAATTGCCTAACTTACTCATTATCTTCAACCTGTTGCTGACTACAATTAATGAACGAATTCTCAAACTGAAGAGTTTCGTCTATACTAGTAGTGGATTTGAAACGCAGTGTATCATCGATTGAAGAATCATGTCGAGCCTTGGCGACTTTATGTTTTTTCGATGATATTGATTTCAATAGTGGTACAGTACGAAAGTTGTTATTTGCTAAATTTAAATAAGTTAACCTGGAAAGAAAAACATTCCAGAAAATACATTTCACATAGGATTACATTTTCATGGAAAAATTGTATGAATAAGTTACTACCATTGTCGCGTTAAATTATATAGCCTAGACCTTAACCTAGTTTAAGCAGTTAGTACATTTAACAATAATAAATCTTACCTTGAATCGTATCTGCAGCGAAAATCATTAAGTCGAGATATGCAGGGTACTCGTAATTTACAGTGTGATACATTGAGTGATATCCCATCCTGGTATGATAAGTATAAATTAGGCCCAGGAGTTAGGTAATAATCCATCATCAGGTGAGTGAAATGATATCCACTAGGTGCCTATGGAATTTGATTATCTTTTTTTTCAGACGAAATTTTCATAAAAATGTTTTGTTTTATCAGTTAGAAGAAAACCTGTTCTTTTGACTACTGGTAACGTTATTAATGTTAGTTTATACGGAATAATACTGAGTCAGTAAACCATCATGTAGAAAGCGATTATTCAGTCACCTAGTATCAATGCATTCGATCAAATTAAAATCTATTCACCGTTTATTGTTAGTTTCAGACTTTAACACTGTTAAAGTACAATCTGAATGCAAATAATTCCGATCATCTTCTAAATCCTGAGTTTCATATCATTTCAAACATAACATTCTCTTTTGAAGTACATTCTTGATAGTTTGCTTTGCACTGAATATTATATTAATTTATCGTAACTGTTTCTCATTTCGTCTCTCCTCTTTTATTGGTAACTAGTAATAAAGCACATTTTGGTTATACTGCACTATCCTAGCTAGATGATTCAGTCATCCTTCTGGATGACTTCATTAGTGAAAACTACTGATAAAAGTCAATTAACACAGTATAACCAAAACCATTTACCTGAGCTACAAATCTTTTCCACCACAGATATACATTCCTTTCAAGTAGACCTATTTTGGCTAAATTTTAATGAATGTATTCATTGGTTACAATAAAAGGTTTATAAATTATTGCGATGTTAAACACTGTGGGAACTTAAGTGGCAACACTGAGAGTTGTAAGTATATATTCCTCTTTGTTTATCTTCTAAGAAAGTAAAGAATGAATACATCAAAATGCACTTGTTTTATATATGACGGATGGAAAACAAAATAGATTACCGTGGTTGAACTGGAAGAAAACGTTCCTAATTGAAAATGGGTGATAGATACTGACTGCTAGAAGCGTTTATAAATAGGCTTCTTATTAAATACAAACTAAATATAAGTCACACAAATGATGTTGAGAATGATATACGCACCAAAGTTTATAATACTGCATAATACTAATATATGAATTTGATATAACGATTTGACTTAGGCTGGACAACTATTTTAAGCTAAAAGTACTAGACATCTGCTTTGTTCTAGTATGAAGCTCTTTTGCAGAACACACATCCTCTCTGGAGAGTCGAACGCTAAACCACCAGAAATCTCAATTTTACCATTAGACCACTCAGCCGGTATACAATGATCTACATTTTAACCTTTATATCGCTTGTAATATATATGTATTACAAAAACATATCTGTTCTAATATAGAGGTAACGTTTACGTACACGAAATAGCTTAACTTTGTTAGTCATGTCTTCTCATTAGAACTCCCGATCTACCGCCTGAAGATAGTCACTGATGAACTTATATCATCATTACAAGCTAATATGATTACAGTCAGCCTTAAAAATTCAACTTCGTGTAATTCATTTATGATGATTTAATTATACAATGTGACTTAAATACGATGAATGGTTTGTGCAGATTTAAAAAAAGCAACAGTTAGCGAACCGTTGAAAACCAGAGAAAATTCTTCTTTCTCATATCAAAAACATTCTTCAGTAAAATACAAATGACTTAAATATGAACAAATTATTTCGAGAATAATGGTTACAATTTTTACATGAGTATTATTTCATTATACCTATTTAGCGTAGATTCTTATCTAATGGAAATGAATTGTTTCTAATCAAAATATATATGTGGGGGGGGGGGAATCAAATGTACAAGATTACTATATTGGGGCTAGAAGCACTTTGATGATTCGTGAATGTAAGCAAAACATTCCTAGACATAGATCCCATCTGACAATATTTCCAGAAAATCAAGCAGAACATTCAACAAAAATATAAAAATCAACAATTGTCATTATGCGCTGAGTTAGGACTCATGGAACAGCTATACAGTTTACAATCACTTGATTTAACCCAAAATGACAACAAATACTACAAAATTATATTTAACAAGCGCACAGAGCTCAACACAGCCAAACATATCCATTATTTTAACATTGTTTAAAGAAAAAAGTTACACTAAACATATACCTTGGAAGACTAGCTAAACTGGCAAAATCTTGCGCATCTGAAAGTTTATTATCATCCAAGTAGAGAATTTCTAATTTCGAGAATTTGAATACAATATGCCTAGACAGATGAAATAGTTTCAAATAAATAGTACCTCATTAATATATGATTTAAGATCCATTAATGATTTTTCAACATACCAAAAAATATTTCAGTCTGTTAGGTAGTATTATTGTTAGTAGCGAGGTCTAGGTGTGTTTCATTCTCTTAGGAACCTATCAACTGTATATACCCACATCCCAGTGTTGTTGTTCCAATTGGTTCTACAAGATGGTTACTGGAGAGCACACAGTTATTATTCAGCTAGCTGATTTAGTGATGCTACTTTTAATTTAAATATAATTTCTCTGCACTTTTCTACTTCACACGTATTTATTCTTTATGATTCGCCAACTACAATTCCTTACTGTGACTTATTATTCGTAAAGGTTCATTCTTTTAAGGTCTTTGACATTCCAGGCAGTAACTAATCCTACTCTATTTGAATATAACATCCTGGAGAAGATTTATAGATTTCATCTGAATTTATGAAATGATTATATTCTTAACAGTGATTAACGAGGAAGTATGTGATGCGCATTTCCTTCTATTTAGACCTCATCCATCAAAAGTTGACATTCTTACTAAGACTCAAACCTAATATGGATCGTTCCGTCATAATATGGGACTCCCTGGCATTATACTCCCATGATCCCACTGGCAAATGAACACAAGCCTTTTAGGCTTCACCGAGAGTGAATAACCTCTAAGACGCTAGTCAGGCAGTAAATGACTGAGATTACAAACTTTATTCCTATTAAATACGATTGTATGAGGAGTTATTTGGCTAGAATTCGGCATTACCACAAGAAACTCATATACTAAATACACCCTGTAAATTTCATATATTCGGAGTTTCAACTCATATTGATTGTTAAATAAAGCATTCTTGCAAATACGCACTTTAAATTTTTATACAAAACCTACCCATCTGAAATCAAACCTGATTCTGCTAGGTCCGGTGGTAACCTACAAAGATCATTCCCGCTTAAATACAAAATCTTTAAAGATGGCAAATAACCAAGTTTTTCAATATCCAAAGGTTTGAGAAAATTGAATGACAGATTAAGACTCTAAAATGAAAATGTCACAAAAAATTAACGTGTTACTGGAGGTTCTTGAATAAAGTGTATTGGTATAAATTATTGTAGTCCGGAGTATCATACAAAAATGAACTAAACAGAAACAGAAAAGTAGTGGAAGCAAATTTAAGAACAAAAAAAGAATGAAATCCTATATGATGTTTGTGATTTGAAGGTTGATGCAAAGTCAGTGCAACTACACCCCTGTAAACTGCTCTCACCTATGTCACCAAACACTGAGTTTTATTGTATTTGGCACCTCTCTATAAAAGCTTAAAACCGCATATATATTCACAAATGGTGCCATATTTTGTTTTGCACATTATTTCGTTTTGTCAATAATGCTGTACTTTTGGAAAGCATATGACTCAAACATCTTAATCAAAATAGTTTTCTGGATTAATTGACGAACTAAGAATTCGGCCTTAAAATCACACGACCTGTGGATAAAGATGATAGTCACTAAATGATATAGTTTTGCAACGTATTTTGTTCATTTTGGCTAATATTTAGTACTTCCAGGATAAAACCATACCGATATAAAACCAAATAACGTAATTATTAAGTGTTTATCTATCATAAGATCAACTGAGTCGTGGAGAGCAGTGTGTGGTAAAACACTTGACTGCTTTTAAATATTAAATAGGGTGTGTCAAGATGTTCTGTGTATTTGCCTGCTGACTGTTAAATATTTGGTTATTACGACGACCCTTGTCTGTCTGGGGTTTGCATGACTTCATAAGCAAAATTTTGATTTCATTTTCAAAAGTTTCATAATTTATGAAAGATTTTACTTTTGAAAACAAAATTTTTATATGACATGCTCACTCTGTCGTTGCATTTATTATCAAGGCACGTAAGACGTTACATGTATGTATTCATCGTGAACTTCAAGTATATGTCCAAACCAGTTAAATGCCTTTAAGCAGCTTGAGTGTTGCCATCTATATTTTAGAGCAAGATATATGTTACTGATAACAGAATCATTCATTAGAAAGGTAGAAACATAAAAAAGCTACTCACAAGTTGTTGGGTTTTTGAAGCAAACATTAGTTAGTTACTACAATACAGAAATTACTGTTTAATGAAGTATATTTCATTGTGATATATGTTTGTGATAAAAATCACTGGTCTATGTTACTGTATAAGATTAGATTAAGCCAGTGTTAGAGTTAAGACTAAGTTTGTTATCAGGATAAGGTTAGTAATAGAGTTAGGCAACTCAGCGTCATTAGTGTTCTCAATATGTGTAAACATAAAGGTAGTTTACCCTTAGTAAATTATCCCTTTTTATTGTTCTCACTTTCAGCTTTATGATTAGCTTATTAGGCAAGCAGTTTTGTAATATCCCTTTACGTGTCGTTTAAGTTTAGACATATTGTTCACATTTGACACGTTTTTAAATGTATTCGAATAATAGCATGGAGATCTGATAAGAGTCCCCTTAGAACTCAAGTAAATGAATCAAAAAAGAAGTAAAAGCAATTTAGACTTAACTGGGAGAAATCAATCGATTTTGGTTTACGGTAGTGAACCTAGGACTTAATATATAAACAAAATTATGGTATTAATTGTATCGTTTGTGAGTTGTAAATGTGACAAATGCTTCTTATACTAGTATTGACTTAATTTTCAGCTCACAGTGCCTTCCACAATGCTATAACAATGGACCAAAATGAGCCAACTATTCCTTTTTATAGAATATTATTTTGACCGCACGTACAATAAAATCTACAGGTTTTTGCACTCATTAACACAAAAGAAATATATAGTTCAATTACTTTATGTTAGTATGTTAATCTTGGCATATTATATTCTCCTGCTTCACACCTCTATTCATCGTTGTTATTTTTATTTTCTGTCTCTCATTCATCTATACTCATCTCGTTCATTTATCCGTTTACCCATTTTTCTGCTATAAATTATTTTTGTATGTTTAAATGATTAAATGTACATCTCTATCCTCAACCACAGCCTTCTTCATTTCTCGACATTTTGTCTTCACGATTCATCAATTTCAACCTCATAATGGACTTTCCCGTAACGTGATAACTGTTAGCTCTGGCAATCACACCTCTCTAAGATAAGCTCATTCACCTATGCTTAAGACATACAACCCCCACCCAACACAACTGTTGCTTCTACTAGGTATTGTGTAGTTGAATGACTAGGTTACCAATAACGAACACTATCAGGAACTGTAAACTAAATCGGACAAGGGGGCAAAAAAAACAAAGAAATAAGTTGGCCTGCAGTTATTTGTCACGAAGATATTGGAGGCTTCTAAAGTTTAATTTAGTATTAAAGTGAATCTACATTATTTCCACAGCAAGCGTACTTATTATTCCTACTAATAAGTAGGATCTAAATATGCACGTATGGATACTGGTTATTACCGAAAATTTATCCAGTTCAAATAGAAATAAATGATAAGGAACTCTGAAGTCAATAGGGGATTAAGCATTTGTTCACAATTATGAACATCTTATAAACTTACGTGCAAGTACTTGAACCCATTCGAATAACTCAGAAGTGAGTTAACTTGGTTTAACGAAAGATCCAATTCTGTTAATTCATTAAATTCCTTAAAAGAGTCTATAATATGAAACAGAGTAAATGTACTACGGAACACTGGAAATACCTAAAGAAAGTGTGTTGTCAGCAGCAGCAATTTTCCTTAAAGAAGTAAACCGTAGATGTAGGTCAGATTCCATGCCCTCCAAGCCCAAACAGGATACATTAACCTCGTAAAGACATGACGGATCTTTGACTAATCCACGTTTCAACTAGTATAGTAAACGAATAAGACTAAAATTTACAAGTATTTCACAAGTTAGGTTTGTAGTAACTATGTCGGAGCTTGAAGAATAGTTACCACACGAAAGAGTCTCAGAAAAATCCAAAGTGTTGAATCCGTTAACTTTTTCTCGAACCCATACACCACCTATTCTTCCAATAAAAAATAAAGTCAATTATTGGTTGACCTCCATCACGTGTTAATGGCTTAGGTGGAAGATAATCTCCCATAATTTTTGTTTTCAAGAATTTTTAAACATTAAACCTGGTTAATTCTGTAAAGAAGTTAGTACAAAAGATTATTATTTTTACATGAACGCGTCCCAGTTGCTACAGTTTATAGTCATTATGACCCACAAATTGATAGTTTAAAACAAAATAAAATATGTTCATTCTTTTAAAAAACAAGAATTGCTCAGATTATGAACAGCACTGGAAACGCGGAAAATTTATAACAGTTTAGCACGACGGTTTAAATACACGCTATGCAACACGCAATATGTTTCTAAACTCCGTCTCATATATTAACTGGGAGACTAATATTTATGAACTTCGTAAAATGTGAGACGAAGCCTGTTTAGACGTAGCATATATACCCATAGGTGCGTTATCAGGTCTGAAAGCTCAGCTATTTTTTGAAGGAATTAAATGACAAATTTTTTCTTACGATTATTGATGTTAAGAAACTGTAGTGATATACTGTCAGCATGATGATATTGGGGAACCTCTTTATAGTATTACTTAGTATTTTTAAGATTTGTGCAAGTAATTTAGGTCGTTTTATAAGGATTTTGTTTATATAGCAAATATTGGCTTGTTTTGGTCTTGCTGGCATATCTTGAAAAAGTTTAAGGAGTCGTTGGATTCGCCTATCTTCTGACATGCGTAAACCGATCCGCAAGCTGGCCAGAAGCTAGTATACTAAAAAGACTTCACTAGTAAAACGATTACTCGCGTTTTCGTCAAACGATGGATAACAAATTTTGGCTGTTCATCTAAATTAACAACAGACAGTGGACGTCAGTTTGAATCTAGACTCCACATTCTGACCAAACTCCCTGGAATTACGCGCTTCAGAACAACCGCCTACCATCTACAATCCAGCAGTTTGGTAAAATAATTTTATCAACACCTGGAAGCATCACTGTCAGCCACGAACATCCCTCAATTGACCGGCGCTTTACCTTTAGTTTTGTTAGGAATTCGCAGCACTGTAAAATATGTTGCCTTGACGAATTAGTCTACGGAGCCACTCTTTGACTTCCAGGTAAGTGTGTGGAAACCACTCCCACATCGACAAACGTAGATATCAATTTCTATGTGAACAGGCTTACAAGTGCTATGCGTTCAGTTAAGCCAGTCCAAACTCGACAACGATCGACAGACGCTCCTATCCATCCCGCCTTAACATATAGTACACACGTCGTCGTACGTCGTAATGCTCTAAGCTGACCACTAGGCATACAAGGTCCTGAAACGAGAATTAAAGTACTATATTTTCGAAAAAAATGGCCGCGAGAAGAACGTCAACATTAAGTGCTCCAAAGCAGCCTACCTAGAGGGCAAACTTTATGATGTCGAACTCGCCACAACACCCTCGAAACTTGACATCAAAGAAGTCACCACGCCTCAAGCAACGACTGACGAGCAAGTGGAAACTTCGAAGACCTCCACAACGCTGGGAGCTACACGTTCCGGCAGAGATGTACGATTTCCAGAACACCTAAACGAATATCATGTCTGTTAATTTTCTCCTAGTTTTCCACTCCCCACGTATTGTGAAGTTTTTCTTTTTTAAAAAAATAAAAATTTAATAAACCTGGTAT
This sequence comes from Schistosoma mekongi, assembly GCA_034768735.1. Classification (NCBI taxonomy): domain Eukaryota; kingdom Metazoa; phylum Platyhelminthes; class Trematoda; order Strigeidida; family Schistosomatidae; genus Schistosoma; species Schistosoma mekongi. The sequence continues at coordinate 77,863,535 of CM068306.1, read as the reverse complement.
TTTCACTTGGGGTATGTGTTTTACACGTTTTATGGTCCCTACGAAACCATTAGGAGGCAAGTGAGCTGTAGCGTTAAATAATCCTTAAAATAAATAGTTGCGTAGGTTCTCGACATTGATGCTGACCATGTTTGTTTTAGTGGACATGACTAATCAAAGGCGCTCGGTTACGCATCACCACCAGATCACAACACGACGCACCATGGGAAGCATTTCTCTCTAGTTTGCCAGCCTAGACGTTTCCATCCCACTGACGCTCTACTTACGATCAAATATAACTTCTATCCCATCCTTTATTACCTCCCGATCTATTGTCATTTGTAAGAGTGGGTCCAGTCGTGAGAAGTTGCTCTGGTTATACGACAAACATTATATGATCGTACACCGGGATGCACTTCAGCTATATTCCTATCATGAACACTTAAATTGTCATGGTCATACTTTTTAATGTACGAAAATCTTAACAACTCTTCACTATTGTTTTTCTGAACCAGGTTTTTTAATGTAATTATTTTAGTGATTCTGTGTTGTGGTAGCCCCGGCAGCCATGGGAATTGTATTTTCGCTGCACTGGAGTGTATACTACAACTTCGAAACCAGTTCTTACTATATGCATTTAATAATGAGCATTTTCCTAATCACCTTGCGCACATGATAAGCCAGTAGATAAAATAAAACACTTTTTCATCCTTCTATTTAAAATATACGAATGGTAATCCATATTCGAGAGAAGCAAATTATGTGAAGCTGCAGTTGCTGCTTACACTGTATAACAAATTGCTATGATTTGAAGCTATGAATTTCAGTCTGACTGTTAAGTAACGAAAAATATGTATTTTCATTGGCCCTGTGTATTTTATTATGTTTTTATAAGGCAACAACCGCTATGTTAGCTGGGCTAATTCGTCGACAATGTTTTTTGGGGTACAAGATACCAAATTTACCTTAATTTGATTAACTGTAAAACGCGAACGATAACAGTTTATTTCTGAAAATGGGTACACTATTGTTTTACAAGCATAATAAATTCTTATGCAAAAGAGTAGTACGATGACATTTAAAGAATTTTAACAGATAAAGTTTTGGAAGAGCTCTGCAGATATGCACAAAATTTGGTAAAATATTGAGCCTAAAGTTTATGATTCTAATAGTCATTATATGACAAACAGTTACATACAGTAATATGAAGCAAAATGATGACGTCCAGCAAAGGCGACATCACCACAAGCAGGATAAATGAAAAAACAAGTGGACTATTCTTTAGACAACCGGGCTATATATATCGGGATTAATAGTAAACGTTCTACTAGTTGAAATGACAGTCTTCAATAAGATACTTGCCCAACAAAAGTTAAGTAACGTGTAACCGTAAACGAAATGGTTTATTTGCAAATATACAAGAAAAATGGGAGAGAAATGGATTGCTGCTTCTTTGGGTAATATGTATGATCTATTCGTTGAGATGACCTAGGATCTGAAGCGTCTGACCATGTTTAGTTGTTGTAGGGCATAAATTAAGTTGTCACCAAAACAGAAAAATTTGTAAAGCAAGTTAATCGAATATCAGATAGACTCGAAAGGCCAAATGTTCACTGGCAGCTTGTTCCATAGGTGAGAAAATCTAACCAAGAAAATGCCAGCTTTGAGGGTGGTTTTAAGTGTCTAAACATAATACAAAAGATATGATCACATGAATAATAATAGTGGATTTTACTCAAATTGAATATCGTTACAGGTAGATGACGCTAACTTGAGGAGGAATTTGTAAATTTCGATAACGTTGAGTTTAAGGCTTAGAGGCTATACGGAGTTGTACAAGGAAGTGTAATTGGACCATTACTCTTTCTTCTCTTTATCAATAATGTATGCCATCAATTTGTGCAAAATAAAACCTTCCTTTTTGCAGCTGGCTAGAAGGTAGCCTATTTATTCCCAATATCACCTGAGTGACAATACACAATTTCACCACACTGTTAATTGCACTGTTTGATCTCTCCATTACTATAATTCTCTATATATTTTACATGGTCATTAGTGCATATTTTCGCTCTGTTCCAATGTGGTTTATTATTATTACTATTATCTGTCTTCTGTCATCACTTATAAACCGATTCTAAATTTTGATTACAACTTGACCTTTTAATTATATTGGGTTTATTATTTGGCTAACAAACCTATTTATGCAAAGTCTAAGCTACGACTACGCATTGAACTCTTTAGAATTATTCTTTATTTTTTTCTTTTTCTTCTTTTTTCATTTTCGTTTTTTTTTATTCACACGTCCCACATTACATTTTCGTTTATACTCTTAAAACTACTTCGCTAATTTGATTTATTGAATTATTATACTCAACTGATAAAGCCCAAAATGGTTTCTTCACAACGCTTATTGTAAATGAGTAGTATGTGATTAAAATAATTAAATTAAATTAAATTAAAAACACTATTACCAAAATAGTACAAGAAGAAATTGATAATTTATCAGAGTAGACTAAAATATGGCATTTCCCCCAAAACGTACACAAAAGAGAATATATTTTCACTGGCCGCAGATGGAACCTCAGTCTCCACCTATAGGAAAACACTATTATTATCCAGCGATGTCGCACACATCTACGCCAAAACTTTATCACAGTGAGATATGCAACATATTCGCTACAGCAAGTCGTTAGCCGCGTTCAAAACACTACTTTACGAACGCCTGCTAGGTGGAGGTTTATGTAATCTCCCTAACTACCCTGAAATAAGTAATGATACATAAAAACAAGGTCCCAGGTCTGTATAAACGATTTTAAAATATATCAAATGCGTTCACGATAAACCATACGTCTATGGATTCATAGTTAATAATGCATATTTTCATATTGTTCCAACCCACATACACACATACTTCTTTATTCACTTGTGTGAAAATCCATAATTTTATCGCATTGAGAATCATACACTAATTCACAATTTTGACGACAATTTGACCTTTTAATTACATTGGGTTTATTAGTTGTCTGGTAATCCTATTCACACTGAATCCATACTGTAGTTACCGATTGATTTTCAACATTATATGCTTATTCATGTACACACACACTTCTTTATTCAGAAATTTCACCCCTCTAATACCACTTGAGCGAAAATTCACAATTTCATCACACCGTTAATTGCGTAGTTTGACCTCTTCATTACTATAATTCTCTATGTATTTTACATAGTCAATAGTGCATATTTCCATTTTGTTCCAATCTATTTTATTATTATAATTACTATTGTTATTATTATCTATCTTACGTCATCACCTATAGACCAATTCACAATATTGATGACAATCTGACCTTGTGATCACATTCGGTTTTTTAGGTGGCTAACAAAACTATTCAAACAAAATCTTAACTACATCTACGCCTTGAACTCTCTAGAACTTCATTTATAATCCCTTTCCATAGTGTCATACATATAATTTTATTTACATAACAAAGTTTGTATTCTCAAGTATCATTGTGTACATGAGAGCATGCCAGTTTACAGGCATGATCTGAATGATATAAGTTTACATACATACGAGTATTTCGACCAAGTGTTACTGTCAGGACTTTTATAAAATATAAGGATATGCATTGAGAACAAAACCAATTGCAACAAACTTCACAGTATTAGGACACCAATTATGTGTTGTAGCATGATGCATATATGATAAAGTACCGCGCGCTCCTTGACCAATGCTTTACAGTTCCAAAAAACGGCTGAGGGTTAGCGGCGAAACTAAACTTCGCCGACGACCTTGAGGCGCCTTTTAGCTAATGAGAATGCACTTGTAGATAAAATCATTTTGTCATTATGAAGAACGGTGAAATTGTAAAAAGAATTACACATTATACACTTGCATTTCGATTTGGGACATACTTGATATGTCCCTTTCCTACTGTTTGGTCGTAAATACCAGGAACCTACTAGTAATATTTAAGCAAGTATTACTTACCCATTCGGTTTTTACAGATCTTCCTATATTATATTTTCGCTTTCTAATTGCTGTTTCATTTATTTCAACGATTCTTCCGACACCTCCTAGCGACTGATTTCAGCTTAACATGATTTCTGAGCATTTCTGAGCACTGCTGATACTTCGCTTCCATCTGTAAGAGACGATGCCAGCGTAACAGGCAACTGCATAACCCATAATACAACTAACATGCATGTTTGCCTTAGTGTCAGTCTAGATTTGCTAAAACAGCTGCCTATTCTTATTGATCTCTTTCGCCAACAACCATTACAACGTAAGATTACTCCATCTCGACTATCTGCGGATTGTACCTGAGCCATATTGAGCCCACAATCACAAATTAACTCTCTACGAAGTAATCCGAGAGAATGTAAATTATGAATAATAACGCTATTATTGAAAAATCTAGACATACGATCTAAAGAAAGCATTTTGAACTTGAATGACCGCGCGATCTTGAAACGAATATTTTAATTCTGATTGGCCTTCTCAAGTCCATCAGCAGAGTTTAGTTTCGCCGGGTTAGCGGAATGGATCACTGAGCATGTCTAGATGCGAGACCAAGGGTACTTGGGACTTGAGTGCTAAGGAAAAGGCAATAGTTTTGTGTCAGTAAGTTCCATACTTGTCTTGCTCATAATCTTCTACAACAGAGGAAAGACAAAAGAAGGGAGAACACAAAACAACAGCACTGGTATTCCGGGGTTAACAAAGCTAATGGGCAGGATTAGTAATTATACTTCCGACACACCACTTATGCTTATAGGCTGATTAAAAGGGAAGAGCACTATAATATGACGAAGACAGGTGAGTGGTGCTCACACGTTCAATGTCCCTATTATTTCGCTAGTGGATTAAGAAACATTTTTAACGAGGTTTCAGAAGAGATGAAATTACTAACATGCTGTACAGATAAGGGAAGTGAATCTGTTTCCCGAATGGTTTGAGGCAAATGGTTCCAGATTCTGGAGAATTTATTTGTAAAATAATTCATATAAAGAGCAGGTTTAAAGTGCGACATTTTTTTTCGAGGCTGAATGGCGCAGTTTATAGCAAGAAGGTTCCTCGAACTGAATTGTATTAGGTGATGAGAACGCTAATTTGTTTAATATTTTGTAAAAGAAGATTAGGTTTAATTTTAGCCGTCGCCTGCATAAGGTATCTAGTCCTAACTTAGTGCATTTAGTTTTATAGTCTAGAGTACGATCAGCCACAAGAATACGAAGAGTAAAGCGACGTTGTACAGACTCCAGTCTGAGTTTATCCTTAACCGAAAGATTACTGAGAATAAAGGTGCAGTATTCTAGCGAAGGTCTGACACAAACTTTATATGGCAGAATACGAGAATCGTTGCTATAAAAGTTACTTAGTATACAACCTAGTAGTCGATGTGACTTAGATGTCTGCATATTGACCTGTTCTGTAAAAAACAGGTTATAAGAGTACCTTAGTCCTAAGTCAACTACTGACTGAAGCCTAGATAACTTACTGCCGTTTATAGAGAGATCGAAATTGAGGCGCTTATCCCCGAAACATATCCAACCACACTTAGAGGCATTAAGATCTAACTTCCATTTTGAGCACCATACTTCGACCTTATTGAGCTCGGCAGTGGCGCCACTGAATGTATGTGCAAATTCGTGAGGGAGAAATAAGTACACTATTTTGAGATCATCTGCGTATAGAAGGGGTTTACCTATGCTGAAACATTTGCATATATCGTTTATGTAAGCTATAAAGAGCAATGGGCTTAAGACACTTCCTTATATAACACCACTTGTAACCGGTTCGGCCTTCGAAAGAGTGGAATTAATTTTAACTATTTGATGTCTATTACTGAGGAAAGTAATGGATTCCTAATCCCATAAGAGGAGAGGTTGCCTACAAGAAGCTTGTGGTTAACCATATCAAAGGCTTTAGATATGTCTAAGTATTATACTAATACCAAGTGCCCAAGGCTTCGTTTAGTAAAGACTAAATTAAAGAATTCAAAGTGACAAGTCATACAGGACCTAGTTCTGAGAAAAGTATGTTGGGAATTAAAGATGAGATTTTCGGAGAGCAAATAATCAGACATTTGATCGCATAATATTTTTTACATTTGTCGAGGAAGTTGAACATTGGAACCGCTGAATGTTGTTTGGCTGCATCGAATTCCGTTATTATCAGCCATTTGTTCTGGAACGATTGAGCGAACGTTCGGGTTACTGTTGGAGTCAATACTATTCAGAAGTACACTTCTAATTACTTTGCATATTTATTGTCCTATTTTAGACTATTGTTATTGCTATTGTTGTTGCTATTGGCATCGTTGTTGCCATCGCTGCTATTGTACACAATAATTATTCATTTTCCGACGACTTCTTGTTATTCCTTTGGGTTTTGGGGGTAATAAACAAGGTCGATACTCGATTAATTAGAAAATCTTGATCAGTAAGCGCTAAATCGTAGCAGTTCAGTCGGCTGATTCGACTCCATTATTCTAGAGATGACCGGGGTGATATTTATCGGTTTATAGTTATGCAGGTTTGTCCTGTCACCTGATTTAAATCGAGGGTATATGCATGAGGTTTTCTATCGATTAGGGTAAGATCCTGTCGTTAATGAAAGGTCAAACAGTTTTAATAGGATTAGTGGTAAATTAGGTCCTCCGGGTTCGAAGTAAATGGATGCTGTCATCTACTCCATAGCTACTTGACGTCCTAAGCGAGTTTATGGACTTGCAAATATTGTCATAAATGAAATTAACGAATTCCATATGGTTTGTAGCTGAGTTGATTATGTCTACTTCATTGTCGTCCTGGGGTATACCTCTGTTAGCGAAGAAATCGCTGAACAAGTTGGATATGATATTATGGTCTATAATCATTAATCCATCTCGTAAAATGCAGGGAGTATCACTATTTCGAGAAGGTTTGAGACGTTTACTGAACAGCCGTACCAAGTTTTGTACCTTGGAGCTACTGTGCATTGCCGATAATTCTTCGTTAATCGCCTTTAACCTGTGGACTTCTTTTACTTGATTGAAGGTCATGGTAATTTCCATAAGTGCTGAGAAGTCATTTGACTTATGATAACTCTTCTGTAAACGTCTTAGTTTTTTACGGTAATGAAGTAGTATATACAAATTATTTGATTTAATTATATTGCTTAGTTTGGTAGGTGCAATCGTATATAAACATGAGTTATTAATTTGATAAAAAATATCTAGTGCATCTGTAAGACTACTAGATAAGAAAAAATTGTCCCAGTCAGAGCAACTCAGAAGAGTATGCAGAAGATTCCAGTCCACATTTTTATAATTTCGATATTGTCTAGTTTTTTGTAGTTTATGAATATTGAAATGACTAAAATCAAAAGGAAGAGAGCGTAGAACCATTTTGTGGTCACTGCTTTCGAGCTCTTTGCTAACTTGAAGTGACAGAGGAGTGACATCATGACAGAAAGCAGGCCAAGAATGTTATGATGTGTAGTGGGGGTGTTTACACATTCTGTTCAGCAGTGCATGTCTAATGTAGCAAGAAGGTTTTCTTCATCGTATGACAGTCCTCTACCAACATTCCAGTCTGTCCTAGGAAGGTTAAAGTCTCCTGCAATGACTTTCACATTATAAGTTAGAGCAGAGGTATGTATAAAAGCATTAATAATGTTGTTATCTACAGTAGTCGAGGCGTTAGGAGCTCTTTATATACAACCAAAGAGTAAACTATGGTTCGGGGTGTTGACGGATATCCAGACCGACTCTGGTACCTTAGCGAGTATTTCGTCATCGATTTTATTAGATGACAAACAAACACTTACGTATATTAGACAACCACCACTCCGTTTAGATTCTCTATTGCCGCGATATAACATATAGTCCTGGGTGGCTAATTCTGAGTCCGTAACTGAGGAGGAACATCATGTTTCTGTGATAAATATTACAGAAGGTTTAGCCAATAAAGCTATAGATACTAAGGTTGATATTTTATTAAGTGAGCGGGCGTTAATTACTAAAAAGTTTAGAAATGAAGAGTGAATTGTGAAGAATCGAATAAGATCGTTATCTAAGTCGTTCATTTTTCGTATAACTAGATGTTGGTTTGAAAAGGCAGTCTGACTGTTTGAGCTAATGTCTGGGCAGGCTGTATTTCTAAGGGGACTAATGACTGCCTAATCCCAAATATATTATTATAGTAGTCAGATATATTAGGATGTTCAGAGCAGTTTGAGTTAGGCAACATGGCAGCTCGTTGACGATGTACATAAAGTGGAGGGTGCCCTCGCAGCCCATAATGAGCATAATTATAATCATAATAGTGAGGAGGAAGAGTAGGACCACTTACACGACCTGAACAGGCGTATTGTGAAGGGTTACTAAGGCTTAGAGCATACTGGTGTGTATTCGGCGCCCTAGAATTAACATGGGGATGGGAGGAGAGAAATGGTTTATTACCACACTGAGTATTAATTTTTAGTTTAGATGGTTTAGCTGGCAGGGATTTAGTTAGCCTAGCATTTTGCGGTTTGTCGTTACATTTATTATCTAACCTATCAAAGTCCCAATTGATTTTGGTCTTGTTAGTGCCGCTGGTTTGAGGTTCGTTGAACTGATCCTAAGGGAGATAGTCTACTCATGGTGTATAGGTACTTATAACTGTTGTTAGACCAATGTTTGAGACCCTTTTTTGTCTTTGCTGTGCGGAGATGGTTTACGGTGCATAACGTTTCCTCACGCATCACTTTAGTATGAAAATCGGTCGTAATATTCAGAGGAGTAAGGTCTAAATCTATAAGGTCGGCAGCCATTTCCGTTTTTAATACCATAGTATGCTGGTTTACACCGGGCGAACTGGTCAGTTCATTTAAATCATGTGGCCCTACAGTTATTTGTTTAGTCGGCGTGGTCGAAAGTTCCGATGGCATGTTGCGTTCACCACAGGCTACTGTAGGACTAGCTTTGCCGGAATTGTTTTGATTTACTAGTTCATGTTTGGGTTCGTTTAGATTAGGAGCTGTGGCGTTGTGCCTGCTACGAGCTCTGCGTTGTAGTGGTGTTTTGTCAGCAACTATTAGTACGTACTTGTACTCACTGCCGGTTCTTATATGACTCACTGACTTGATAAATTTCGCAGAATCCTGTGTATATCTAAAATAAAAAAGGATTGGGCAGCTAGTTTTCCAGTCTTTTTTTCTTAGTCTTTTGCACTCACAAAGCACTTGGGACATGCCGGAAGGCTTTAAGGGAGTTATCTTTACCTAATTTAGAAAGGAATTCTCGGGGATGTTGTAAACTATTGCCTTATGGAGCAAACTAATACGCTTCACAACTTCGGTCAAAATGAAATCTAGGAAGATTTCAGCTTGCTTAACTTCTTCTATGTCAATGTTATTATGTTACCAAATAGGTATGATAGCGGGGCTAGATCTTGTTGGACATTCTGCATCTCGGTTAGTGTTGACTTAATGTCTTTCACTTCCATTTTATAAGAGGCAATATCAGTATTCAGATCGGCAATGTTGATTACCTCAACAAGTGGTATTCAACTGTCAGCTAGTTGCTGATTGGTGATAAGCGTCTCGTTGACAGATGCTTCAGAGTGTGCAGGGGAAGGGCTATTAAATATTGGTCTTTTAGTTTTGCTACAACTTGTTTGTGTGTCTAACGGATTAAGAAGAGAAAAACTGGTAGGGGGAATGTCGCTCGTTTTAGGAGAACTAGTATTAAGCTTTGAACGTTTCGCCTTAACGTTTGCCATTTTGTTATACCAAGATATTAAGATACTATAAGGTTGCAGGTAAGGATAGATAATACTGCTGGAGCATTACAAATGATATAACGAATTGAGCAACGTGCAAGATATCTCGGAAAGAAGCCACAAATGTAAACCACGTTGAAAAACGTTACCGTTTTTGATGTTTGCAGATATGGTACCTAACATTGACGTTTTACTCTTAATATTGATTCGCCAATTTGATTAATTGAATTATTATATTCATTTGATGAGACCCAAAATGGTTTTTTCACAACGCTTATTGTAAATGAGTAGTATGTGATTGAAATAAAATAAAATATAGTCAATGCACAATTCTATTTCTTCTGAATTATGTAGATCTACCAATCAGTCAATGTAATTTAAAGTTTGATCTCAACTTTTTGCTACACCGTGTGATCGATGTATTATTGTCCTACCACGAGCTGAAGGAACCCAGTGCCATCTGATATGCAATGTCTGTGTATGAGTTACTATAAACTATTCCATTTCTATGAGCTTGTGTCTAGTAGTTCCGATAGCGTTGCCTGTATCAATCCAGGAAATTTTTTCAGTTACATTGTTATTGTTATCGACATTTACAGTAATCTTGTTCCTTCCACTCTTATTGGACAGTAGAAATTAACGGAGCTGGCAGCAGTACGATTGGAAGTCAGTAGGGTGCCTGATCACTAGAAGCATAATATCAGTTTGGGAGAGGGCAATCTAGGAATAAAAATAAAAGGAAGCGGATGCAAAATAAAAACATAGTGTGGCAAAAGACAGTAGGATCCAGTCGTATGGATGAAAATTTTAGTAGACAAAATGAAGATTTCCACAATCCTTCTCAAGAAGTAGAGACGGGAACCTTGAGGGTGACTTCAAGTTAATAAGCTTACGTAACGTCCCAGACTCACCTAAAATTTGTCATAATCACCTCGTTGATAGGACTGTCGTTATGAAATCCGGTGGAATTTTCCATTTGCAGCGCGTTCCAAGGACGTGAAAGCGTTTACTCACTGGCATAGTTTGTTTTCGCCAAGTTGTCTACGCCAGTTTCTCCAGCAATTCGTCGAAAAATTGTAGCCTGAGGGTTTCCTCGTTTATCAATCTAAATCTTCGAGTCCATCATGCGTTCAAATAAAGTCTGCTCTTGTTACTTCGTATAGCCAAGAAATAGGGCTTAGCCCCTCAAGTTAATTTTCATTTAGAGTGCGTTTGGACTTGTTGCGTTAGTATCAGGATGTCTATAAAGTAGACGTATTTAAAATGCTAGTTACAAGAAACAGTATACAAAATATCCAAGTTTAATGCAGCAGACTCTGTCCTAATTGTCGTTTTTTCGTTGTCTTTATACTAATCGAAGCTCATTGACTATTTAAAATGATGAACGATAGGTGCGGAAAAGTTGGATAACTTAATGACCCTACAATGTAACCCACCGCTACTACAACTCCATATTAGTATTATGGAACGACATATGTGGAGATAACAAATCAAAGTCAGGGTAAAAGGGGTCCTGGTAATTAATCTGCCCCCCAGGACGTAGCATGAAGCTACGAACTTGGGATCTGCTCCATACACTTCCTTATAACCACCATCGCACGTACAACATGACTCATAGATAGCCTTCCATCGATTAAGATGCCTGGCCACTAACGGTGGGTAGACCAGACTTATGTAACTTATATCTGACATTGAGGTCGTTAAGCAGTTGAACCATCCTGCGATTTGTGCAATAGGAATTTTACTAAATAAATGGTCGGAGTTGGTCAGCTTGAAAGGACCATTATGTCTATTCTTACTGATCTACTAACCAACAGGTTACTTGGTACTAAACACCCTTTAGAGAGTTCGCACTCTTCTTCCAAGTTGGTGGGGTCGGATAAATGTTTTAAGTAATTTAGAGGAATTTGGAAAGTTTATATTGGGAACTATCTTTAAACATAGTAAGAAGCAACGTATACTTTGGTAGTCTCCTTCCTGAGGATTTTCATCAGTGATTTAGCTGTTAATACTGGTATGAATAACATGTTTGTTATGTTGGGAGATTAAAGAAGAGTAACGAACTTTCAGAACTGCATTCTGGGTAACTATTTCAAATATTTTGGTTGTGAGTAGTGCAAACATTTCGTTTCTATGATTGTTACGTTCCTCTTACCTTATCCTCCCATTTAGCATAATATATTGTTTCTTACCACGAACTACAGTTAATTGGTTGTGTACAAAATATCTCTACTCACTACCTCTATCTCCTTTGTTCTGTACTAACGTTAGACTCCTAATTGGATTGCTGAGCGGTCTGGTTTTGTGTATATATAGGGGAATGCGTGAGACACAATACGATTCTGTCTAGTTGGTTTGCCATCTTATGCTCTTCTGTTTCCTGCTTGGGACTGAGTGGGCATAGGGCAGACTCGCAGGTATTGACTAGGCACACCCAATTCAGCGTTCGATAAATCGATCATATTTTCTGGGTCAAAACAGCTTCCCTCCGCTGTATTGACAATGCACTGGCTCCATGGGATGAAGTCCTCCTGGTGAAGTCTAGTTGTACAAAATTCATCACAAGCCATTTCATACCAGACCGTCGTAACGTACCAACCTTTCCAGCGACAATAGACTTTATCAAGGCTACTATGAATGACCATTGAATCTGATGGCATCCTAAAGTTTTACGTAACCTGTAAAATATAAACTGTCGTGCCCAAGTTCGACACGAGTTAAGCAAAAGAAGTAACGGAGAGCAAAGAACGGAACTACTCATATCCCCTGATGTCAATGTTAGTTAGAGAAACGATACTATTATTCACTTAGAATGGGTAATTTAATCCATTTCTGTTGGCTTAGACGGACATCATTATCGTAACTAACCATTTTGTGCGACGGACTTTGGTCAAAAGTCACAAGAAACTGTTATAACTGACCAGACATTTCAGTGATGAACAGGTGGTGACTTCGAACGAAATGTTACAACCAGTTTTCAGAAAATTACGCACAAATGAGATATAAAAAACGTTGACAATCGGGTCTTTCGTTCAGCCATTATATCGATGGAGGTCATCGAAATACAAATACATTTTTGCAAAAAAATCGCCAACAAAGTAATAGAAACAAAGAAAGTCTAATGGGTCGAACTTGTTACGTTAAAACCGTGATTCTAAAAGCAGATGGTAAGACAGATGCAACTTGACAAGATTTTGATCAAGCTTTAAATCGTTTCAAAAATAAAAAGAGGTTATATTATGTGATTATATTGCCTTGTCAACTATAACCGTTCTATGCAGTAAGTTACTTAAGTGAATTATTATACGTCTTAAAATCACAACCTCCCAGGGTCTGAAACCAGTGATCTAACTATGTGTAGGAACCAAACCAAAATCTCTGGATAAATGATAAGCAGTCCTGGAGTAGGTACTAGACAGACCTCATAGATTACAATCAGCGAGAACAAATAATCTTTCAGGAACTGTCTACACACACGTAGATGCTGCATGCATCTACCTTAACACCTCTGGTGTCTCTTCAGTTGTTTTAAATGACGTTATAGAAACTGGCATATTGGTTTCCACTATAGCGTGTAAAAAAATTTAATTTCTATAGCATACTTAGTGGGGTGGTGCATGTGCCTAGCCTACGTTAGGTGTAAGTCACACCAAATTACAATCTATCTTAAGTAACCTAGCCATGTTAACCTTTAACGCTTTGTTACACCCCGTTCTATCGACAGAAGAAACCATATTATTATGGAATAAGTCCTTATTTTTATATCGTAGGCCGAAGACAATGGAGCGCAATACTAATCATTCAAGCACACAAAACTTACCAACATTTAATATAAGATAATAGGAAATATAATCCGCATGCAGACTTGGGCTTTATTGTTAAGGCGTGTGCTAAAGGTATGGAGTGAACTCAATTAATCAACCTAAGTTGCTACAAACCTACTTGTTTGAAAGATATGATGACATGGAAATAGATAAAGCAAAGCAAGCCGGAACATGATTTCGTAAAAGCAGAAGTTGTAAGGCGGTTCACCTCGCTTCACAAAGCCACCGTCTACAAAATCCCAGAGAATTTTCCATTTAGAAAGGTTGAAGCGATCCTACTAAATGCTAGTGGCATGTCTCCTATTCCATGCTAGTGTAATAGACAGCATAAAAAAGACTGTCAGACTAGCTGCCTAGTTCTACCCTACTTTGCATTCACCTTAGGTTGCAAGCACTTTATAAAATCAGTTATCTACATTAGATCTGGTAGTGACTTCAAAAATATGGTACATATGACCATTTCACTTACCACTGAAACCTACATAGATAGAAACGAGCCCACTACGCCACTATCATGTGAAATCAAGAGTATCACATTTAATATAGAAAATATCACAAAGGCCATCACTACGCTAAAACGTTCATACACCATGGACCCTGATGGTATACTAGCTAATGTACGTAGAAATAGTACTTCTGGCACTTCTCAAACTGTTTGCAAAATCACTCTCTATTGCATGCTACTCTACCCTACGAAAAACTAAATATGCCATTCCTCAGTTTAAATCTGGACCTTTAGGGAATATAGAGAACTACTGCCCTACCAATCAAACGTCTTTTGCTTCGAGAGTAATGGAAAAAAATAATCAATCAGCCGAGCATAACTCATCTCGAATACTTCAATTTTCATTAAAAATTTCATTGGGACACATAAAACGTAGCATTCGAGTCACAATTAAGTCAAAGTAAAGAATTAGAACAAATAGTCTATATTTTTCTCATTTAATGTGATCATAAACTACGAAAAATTAGTGTGCAACATTTAAAGTCCTTTAGAACCTCGTTGAATTAAATTTGACTATAAAGTTTATTAGTTTACTAGTTTGGAGCAGATAATTGCAAACTACAAATAACCGTGATTAAAATATGCCGCTTTTCAAGAAGTAATTTTAATCATTGTAGTAGTTGTCTTTTTATCGACACTATGCTTTTTAATACACTACTGTCTAACCTTGGGAGTTTCTGGGTTCATTAATGGCCTTCGAGTAAATTTGAAATATTTGTTGTTTCTTATTATACGGATACCGTACCTGTCTTATCTTGTTCGTTAACATGGCTCCAACTATGCTTCTGGCTCCAAAATATCTTATGCCGCTTTTGAGAACCTCTCAACGATTTCCTTTATTACGCTGCTATTTGAAGACAGATTGTAGCACAGCACAAAAGACTACAGGAAAACAAATCAAGAAACTAATGGCTGCCAATCGAGGTAATGTTTTACCTAGTTAAATCTGTAACTACCTAATACTTGAAATAAGTGATATAAATATATTAATTCAGGATAAAATATTCTCAGCATCTGCAGTTTTATTATTACATACTAATATCAGTCATTAATCTTATAACTTTCCGGAGTTTAAATCAATTTTTGTTAATCAAAACTATTTGATATCATACAGTGAGTGCCCATCGTTATATGATCTTTCAAAATATTATTGTGTCGAACATGTCGACATCTTGGAATGATTTTCGAACTCGAACTGTCAAGTAAAGTTCTGAACTCACAATGAATAAACTTTATTTTCATGATTTTGCCACGCACTCCATGTTTTAATAGCTTTTTACAACAGGTGAACGTCGGGCTCTTATATTCTAGTCTTTAAATAAACAGTATGATTTCTATCTGCTGTGGACCATATTCTAAAAACACATGCTCAGCATCATCATAACTTATTCTTCCAGATGTCCTAAAAATATCACAACAACTAAAAGGTCCAGTTTATTAGTTTGAGTTGATTTTTCATGGTTTATCGTTCTTTTCAAATTCACTTTATTCTGTTTTTGTTAGATGTGAAATTTTAAGTGTAAGATGAGTTAGATGGTCTATGTTGACCCTTGCAGCGGTTATTTCCGAAATCTTATTGGTCGGTCTAGTCGACATAATTTGATAATTTGCATTAATTTGAAGGCTTAGCTAATTACTAGTCAAGAACACTAGCTGAATGTAATTAGTCTTCTAATGATGTAATCGAATCTGAAACATTTTTTAGCGAAATTTATATTGGATTGCTAGTTGACCCCATTTCTTCCGACTAACTCAAGTATTTTTCCACATTTACTGGAATAACGTTGCTACAACCCTCTTATGTGACAACTGTATTCTTAGTTGGCTAATAAAATGTAAACCCATGCACAGTACATTTCTAATTTTGCTTGGTAAATTGCATATCTTATGGAAATCTGAAGCTCACATATGAACACAAATGTAGACCTTTGTGATATTCATGTTGTATAATTTAGGTCGTCGAAGTTATTTTAACCAACCTAACCTGTCCTACTTCAATTTCAATCCCAAGTATTGGGATTGCTTACTAAAGACGTGTAATACATGTAGTATATAATGAACAATAAGGCGAGATTAGTGGCCGTTGATATGTTGCTTATTATTGTCAGAGTTGAGAGCCGTTTTGTCGGTATATTACATTAAGACTCATTGAATCAAGCAACCAACTTTCACCTATTTCACTTTAATTAGCTATCACTTATCAATGTTATGAGCTTATAGTTTATGACGTGTATATTGGTGCAGAGATTTATACTGTATGTAGTTGTTTTCCTGTACAAATGAAAGAATTATTGCCAAATTATTTGTTCACATACTGGTTACCACTCTAGTATAGATAAATGTTTATGTGTGTAGCTACTTCAGCGTTCACCTTTTTATTAGATGCAAGTTGTGACCAATTTCTCATTTGGCATGTACATATTACACAATAATTGTCCTTGTGTTTAAGGTCATGTTAGGGCTAAAACATCTTTTAATATTTTAAATTTTACTGCTTACCTCTAGTGTTTGTATAGTGAATAATATCCGCCGTTAACATTTAGATCCATATTAGTCAAATTGATTTTTTGATTTTCATTAAGCTTCCTTACTTATTTTACAGACTGGAATCATCATAAGCATACCGAGTGCTTTTCACTTACGCTGAAAAGTAATTCAGCTTAATTGTGTGCAGCTTACCATTATTTTAGAGGTTTATTAAAGACATATTGTCAGAATTTGCCGATTTATTACTGAAGGTGTTTCATTTATTTATATCAGTTCCAATCACACTAAAAGACTTATTTGCTTTATCCTTGAGTGTTTTATCCAGGCAGTTTAGAATTAGACATACTTGTAGATCCGATTATGTGGCTACTCAGTTTTCCGTTTTGGAAATGCTGACAGTTTGTGGATTGACATATGTATATGTATATGATTTCATCATCAACTCGAATATCTCAAATTGTTTGTCTGTTACTTCCTAAAATCGCTTCCTATAGTGTTGGTTATTCTTTAGTCGATGTTTTAAAACTATCGTTAGATTCTGAACTCAATTGTATTATTGTTGGCACCTATATTAGCTTTTTGATATCATTGGCTATATGTTAATATCTTTCTGCGGACTACAGATAATTTGAAGTCAAATTCTCGACAACTTCTATAAACTGCTATGGTGTGCACACAGACCACACAATGTTTTCCCCTCATGTATCAGTTTAGATTTACATACACATTACGGATATATTCTTCAAAATAAATGGCTTTATTGGCTATTACTCCAAAATAATTAGAAATACACTGTACTCATGCTTGTCGACATTCATATTTTTAGAATTAAACGATTTTTAGACTAGTAAGTTATTTTGAATATTAATGATAAATAGATAGAAATAAGTCACTTCAAAACCTGACCTAATATCGACTTGATTAGAGTTGCTGCACACTAGTGACGCATGGAAGGCGAATCAGCAGTGAGCAATCTAGTTCCCATGATAAACTTTGTATGGTAAGAATATCAAACATTTTCTGGTAAAGTAAATATACTTCGTCTTGTATTGTTTAAGTATTCTACATACGCACCAACTTTTATGGTTGAAATTCATGTTATAAACAAGGTGACACTCGTAAAATAGTTAATTTATGGATATCAATGCGTATTTTTAAACAGATTCCTTTCATCTCACTAAGTATGCAGAATTCCTTTACAAAAAAGAATAATAGATGAGGATAATGGTAATAAAAGTAAGAATGAATAAATGAAGTCAAAGGGATATGGTAGCTGCGTGTTTTAATTTTAAACATTCACCCTCAGTTGTAACTCATTTTCTTTTATCGCTGTTTGAACATCCAAACAATGTAATTAGCTCT
This sequence comes from Schistosoma mekongi, assembly GCA_034768735.1. Lineage (NCBI taxonomy): Eukaryota > Metazoa > Platyhelminthes > Trematoda > Strigeidida > Schistosomatidae > Schistosoma > Schistosoma mekongi. Next base: position 77,845,628 of record CM068306.1, on the reverse strand, counting down.
TGCACGAAATATATAGTTTAAAGCCAAATACATAAACTTTTATTTGTGAGTCGCGAATTAATTATTATGATCACAGTAAGAAACAAAACAGGGAGTTGGTATGCAATCATTTTTTTATTGTATGCTGTGAGATAAAAAATAAATTACTACGGACGGTCATTTATAGTCCCCTCTTGTCTTTTATTTAACTATTTATAACAGTTTTACCTTAACAAATCTTTTGTTTCACAACCCAGAATTTATTTTCAGAAACAAGTTATAAATTGCGTAACTTTATATTTAATGCTGTGGAATGGTTACCTAGTAATAAGGACATTCCATTTCTGAATTGTCGTAGGTTAGAACAATCCTGTATCTGATTCAGTTTGAGTAACTGTTGAGGGTTACTGTCCTTCATACTTGGTGTGACTAGGAGCCCGATACACATGTATTGTTCCATTATTTCTTATGCTCATACAAGGTGATCAGAAAGATGATTATCAGGCCTATGTAACACAGTACGGTAACTCCTATTGCATTCTCGCCCATAAATTTATTTTTACTTCACTTCCCTTATTCAATGAACTAGTATTCTCACTCTTACTCCCTACCTATTTCAGGTGAAATTGCGATTCGTATTTTTCGTGCATGCACTGAAATGAATATTCGCACAGTGGCTATATATAGTGAACAAGATAAAATGCAAATGCATCGTCAGAAGGCTGATGAATCATATTTAATTGGTAAAAGTTTACCACCAGTCGCTGCTTATCTTAACATACCAGAAATCATACAACTAGCTTTGGTACGTCTGACCACCTAATCTATGCGTTTTTTGTCATTTAAACTCGTACTAAGTTCTGTTCCAAAAAAATTTAAACGATATTTAAATAATTGCAAAAATAAATTTCAGTTATTTTTTCTGATTTTACTCTTTGTTCAACTCATCAGACACAGATAAGGGTATTTGGCTTCGAGTTGTCTTCTGAGTGTGAAGTCTTGTGATACTATTTCGTAGCCCAAACTGAGGTAGGTGGAGTGGGGTCTAAACTTTCGCATTAATAGCTGAAAGTCCAACATCATAGCTGTTAGGCAGCCACTTTATCGAGTCGTATTAACTTTTAATAAATCTTCAAGAAATATTACTAGTATATTGAAATAAGTTATTGTTCACAGTTTAATGTGAAGTACATTTATTAACCATGTTTTAATACTTTACAGTCTATCCATCGAGAATCATTTCCTAAGTTTCTTATTACGGAATGCCTTAATTTTTAAGCGTAGTTTTAAAACTAACAATTTGGTCAGAACGCGAATGTTTTAGAACTTACAATTTGGAATGACTGTGAATGACATAGCTGGAGATCTATTCCAACTGCATAAAGGCATTCATTTGTTAAATCTTAAGTATATATTATTATTCAACACAATTTTCACTACATATCTATTTGTTTCTCCTTGAGCATTAAACTTAACTACTGTTAGTTCTAGTACTATTGCTTCTCTCATTATTTTAACTGGAGTTATGATTGACTGAATTGATATATATTTTTCATGTCACTCATTGTCTACACTTGTCAGTTCATAGTATTTCTAATGGGAATATAATGTCATAAATAGGAAGTCTAGATACTTACTTACTTACTTACTTATGCCCGTTACTCCTCGCTGAGGAGCATAGGCCGCTCACCACGATTCTCCATTTAACTCTGTCCTGAGCAATCCTTTCCAATTGTTTCCAGTTGCTGCTCATCCTTTTAATGTCTGCTTCCAATTCTCGCCGCAGCGTGTTCTTTGGCCTTCCTCTTTTCCGTTTCCCAACAGCATTCCATGTTAATGCTTGTCTGGTGATGCAGTCTGATGGTTTGCGTAGTGTATGTCCTATCCATTTCCATCGTCTTTTCCTAATTTCCTCTTCGGCTGGAAGTTGCTTTGTCCTCTCCCATAGTAAGTTGTTGCTGATGGTTTCCGGCCAACGGACATTCAGTATCTTTCGTAGGCAGTTGTTTATAAATACTTGTATCCGTCTGAGGATGTTTGCAGTAATTCTCCAAGTTTCAGCTCCATACAGCAGGACTGTCTTCACGTTCGAATTGGAGAGTCTGACTTTGAGGTTAATTGACAGTTGTTTTGAGTTCCAGATGTTTTTCAACTGTAGGAATGCTGCCCTTGCCTTGCCAACCCTTGTCTTTACATCTGCATCGGACCCTCCTTGTTCGTCGATGATGCTCCCCAGATATGTGAAAGTATTCACTTCTTCCAGAGTTTCCCCATCAAGTTGAATTGGGTTGGTGCTCCTTGTGTTGTATTTGAGAATCTTGCTCTTACCCTTATGTATGTTCAAGCCTACTGATGCTGAAGTTGCTGCTACACTGGTTGTCTTCTCTTGCATTTGTTGGTGTGTATGTGCTAAAAGAGCTAGATCATCTGCGAAGTCCAAATCATCGAGTTGTATCCTACTTGTCCATTGAATCCCGTACATTCCCTCAAATGTGGAGGTCTTCATGATCCAGTCGACCACTAGGAGGAAGAGAAAAGGTGAGAATAAGCAACCTTGTCTGACTCCGGTCCGCACTGAAAATGCATTTGTCAGTTGTCCTCCATGCACAATTTTGCACTGTGTCCCGTCGTAAGAGTTTCGGATGATGTTGACGAGTTTCTCTGGTATGCCGTAGTGTCGAAAAAGTTTCCATAGTGTTCTCCTATCTACACTATCAAACGCCTTCTCATAATCAATGAAGTTGATGTACAGTGGCGAGTTCCATTCAATTGATTGTTCAACGATGATCCGTAGTGTTGCGATTTGGTCAGTGCACGACCGATCCTTACGAAAACCAGCCTGTTGATCTCGAAGTTGAGCCTCCACTGAATCTTTCATTCTGTTCAGCAATACTCTGTTAAAGACTTTCCCTGGTATCGACAGTAGCGTGATCCCTCTGTAGTTGTCACATTTGCTCAAATCTCCTTTCTTTGGTATCTTGACAAGATAACCTTCTTTCCAGTCTGCTGGAACTTGTTCTTCTTCCCAGATCTTTTTGAATAAAACGTGGAGTATCCTTGCTGTTAGGTCGATATCTGACTTGAGTGCTTCAGCTGGTATATTGTCAGGTCCTGCTGCTTTCCCACTTTTGATTTGTCTGATGGCCATCTTGATTTCTTCCATCGTTGGTGGGGTGACATCTATCGGGAGATCTGTAGGTGCTGCTTCGATGTCCGGTGGGTTCGGTGGAGCTGGCCTATTTAAGAGTTCCTCAAAGTGTTCTACCCACCTATTCATTTGTTCTTGAATCTCAGTGAGTGTCTTGCCTTCTTTGTTCTTGATCGGTCGCTCTGGTTTACCATGTTTATCTGCCAGTTTCTTCGTTGTGTCGTATAGCTGTTTCATATTTCCTTTTCTTGCAGCCTTCTCCGCTGTCGTTGCAAGGCCTTCGATGTATTTCCGTTTGTCAGCTCTAATGCTTTTCTTTACTTGCTTATTTGCTTCTGAGTATTCAGCTTGAGCCCTGATTTTCTCTGCTCTTGTTCGGCTGTTGTTGATTTCTATCTTCTTGTTCCTCCTTTGTTGAATTTTGCTCAATGTCTCAGTGGAGATCCATTCCTTATAATGGTGCTTCTTGCGGCCTAGAACCTCCTGACACGTTGACGTTAGTGCTTCTTTGATTTCTTTCCAGTTGTCCTCCATAGTGGTTTCTTCTTCTTTCGGCAGGTCTTGTAAGGCTTGGAACCTGTTGTTGAGAGATATTTTGAATTCCTTGAGTTTGTCAGTGTCTCGGAGAAAGCCTGTATTGAACCGTTGTACTGCTGACACTCCAGTTGTCCACTGCTTCTTTAGCTTCAGTTTCATTTTAGAAACCACCAGGTGGTGGTCTGAAGCTATGTCAGCTCCTCTCCTGGTTCTTACATCTTCCATGGATCTTCTAAATTTTTTATTGATACATATATGATCGATTTGATTCTCAGTAGTATGATCCGGTGAGACCCATGTAGCCTTGTGTATGCGTTTGTGGGCGAATATTGTACCACCTATAACTAATTTGTTGAAGGCACATAGGTTTGCAAGTCTTTCACCATTGTCGTTTCTGTCTCCCAGTCCTTGTCGTCCCATGATTTCTTCATATCCAGTGTTGTCCATTCCGACTTTGGCGTTTAGGTCCCCCATCAGTATTGTCAGATCCTTTCCTCGACACTTTGCTATAATTGATTGCAGTCTATCGTAAAACTGATCTTTGTCTTCGTCGTTGCCGTCGTTGGTTGGTGCATAGCATTGGATAATATTCATTGTAATCCCTTTCTTCATTGTTTTGAAAGATGCTTTGATGATCCTGGGTCCATGTGGTTCCCATCCCACAAGTGCATTACGTGCCTCCTTGGACAGCATCAGAGCAACTCCTTGAGTGTGAGGAGCATTTTCCTCTTCGTGGCCGGAGTATAGTAGCGTCTCTCCCGAAGCCAATGTTTTCTGTCCAGCTTGAGTCCAATGGGTTTCGCTGATTCCGAGTATTGTCAAGTTGTATCTCTTCAATTCTGCAGCTATTTGATTTGTCTTCCCGCTCTCCCACATTGTTCGAACATTCCATGTACCTATAAAAATATTTGCTCTGGTTGTTAGAAGGGGGGGCATCGGCCTCATGACTTCCGAAGAATTTCGGCTTTCATCATGAGGCGTCATATATCCTTCCACTCCCAGGGCAGAGTTTAAATGGTTTAAATTGTTTATCTTGTTTAATCTGGTTTGCGTTTTTTTTAGCAAGTTTGGGTTTTTACGCGATGGAGGTGCTAGCCCCATGCCCAACCCTCCTCCTTTACCCGGGCTTGGGACCGGCAGTAACCCTAGGAGGGCTACAGGCGGAGTTAAGTCTAGATACTTACCCAACCATATCTTCCTATGTTATTCCTGGAAATCTTATCGATATTTGGTAATGAATTGTATTACAATTGAATCACTACGGCCTTAAGTGTGAGATTCAAGTTCCCATATAAGTTAGAGGCATAACATATTATCAGGCGTTGGCAATTTCGTTCAGAACCACAATAGAAATTTAGTAATTAAACCACCCAGCTTGGATAATAGAGAACTCTCAAAAGCTTCCATTTGAACCACAAACCTCCAAATCATTTCTTGATCTGAATAGTCCACTTCAAGCTACCATTTAGTCAATCGTAGACAATGTAAAATGCAGCACAATTGTACATTAACTTAAGTTGCCAGTATCATATTAGCATAATGATATCAAATTAACGAGATAAATACCAGAGAAGTCAAAATAGTGTAGCAACTATGATAATGAGATGGGATAAACATCTAAAAAATGGTTTGACAAAATGGGACGTAACGAAATACTGAAACCCAGAACTGCTTGAAGGAATCCGAACCATGTCACCAAACGTATCTAATCGCTGATAGCAGTTACTGCGAAGACCAAAGTCACGTATTATAAATCTGGACACGAATCAAAACAACAGTTAGTAAATCCATAAACTGGTGTCATGTTTTTGATTGTCCGCTTTCATCTGTACACCAGCAAACTTTATACTTCGTGTTGGGCGATGATTAGGCATATCTAACAAATATCTCAAATATGTCTATCAGTAAACATTTACAACTTAATCAACAGATTTTCCACCTTTGCTCAGTATTCTATGAGTAACCTGAATATTACTGATAGCTCTTCTATAATACACATTCAATACTGTGTAGGATTGGCCTCTGTAGATCCATCTTGACTTCCTGGTCGGGGTCTTATAGATGATTCTAACTAGTGGCTTGAGACTTTATCATATATGGCATAGAATAGAAGCCACTGGTGATCTTGTTTCAGTTTCCTATTATAATCTTCGTGAAATCGTGATGACTTTTCTTAATACAAATGAAATATTCTTGTTTGTGTCTTTGTCCGGTCTATATCTCTTCTCTTGTAATCCTGTAGTTGTCTTACTAATTGTCCTACTATTTTGCATTTTTCTCTTGATTGCCTCCTTTTTCTTTTTTTCACAATCTTACTCTTGTACTTGTGTGATGAATATATTTTTGGTGCTATTTTGTGCTAAGTTGTGTGTTCAAATAAATGAATAACAAATTGTAGTTAACCAACCATATGTTGGTGGATCACGTATACTGGTTAGTTTTGTTTAAATGTGTTCCGACTAAACTCAACGGATCTTAATACGTTTTTACTTAGTTTAGCTTGCTAGTAATGTGTAAACAAACATGATTTCTGTTTTTACTTCCGATAAAAAGGATTATTATAACATTCTGTCAATGCTTTTGTCATCTATCACCACATATTTACCTATGTAATTAATGTCTAATATACATTATAATCTGAGTACTTGTTTCCATAATCAGTCATTTTATATTAGTATGTACATACAACTTTCTTTACATGTTCTCGACACAACACAACGCTATCTTACATCTTTTGTTACTGTTTTTTATATAACTTACGACAGAAACATGATGTTGAAGCTATTCATCCTGGGTATGGATTTCTTAGTGAACGATCTGAATTCGCACAAGCATGCGCAGATGCTGGAATTATATTTATTGGACCATCTGCTAAAGTTGTTAAACGTATGGGTGATAAAGTTGAAGCACGACAAGCGGCAATCAATGCAAATGTTTCGGTAAGATGATTCCGTTCACATAATATTATTTCGGGAAAATATTCAGTATGATCTCGCAATAAGTTAGCATGTGTATCTCACACGCATTCACCAGGTATAGATTTATGTATTGGCGTCGAGCCATACTTTAAGTGTGTGCTTTGCTCAAGTCGTAGTAGGCGGTGAATAATTCAAACTTGTTAATTGGTAGAAGGTAGATACGAATGTAGAGAGTTGTAAAATCAAATTTTAAAAAAATTGAATGAATTGGTACTACTGAAAGTAAATTAAGTCGATTCTTCCTCTCCAAAGGCTCTCATAAGTCCATACCAGCGAAGTCCCACTCACTGCCTTCACAGAACAAGGGTATTTTTATGAAAGTAATAGGATGGAAAATTGACATCTGGCGCTTAAGCCACTTAAGATCTTGATATGCGCTGAATATCAACAATCAAAACATACAAAGTCATATTAATAAAATGTGATAGCATACTTTATTGGTTACTTGTTAGGGAAAGGGATTTGGTCTGCAATCACGATCAGTAGCTATCCAGTATACTGTGTAAACTTGCTGTAACTTAAACTCATTTCGGAGTTGAAGATTCGTGTGCTTGACATTGAGCCACACTCTAAATGTGATGGGTATTGATACCCAGTTCCTCTAACCAAAATAGGTGAGGTGTATTTCAAAACTATGACTTAGTTGTCGATAGCTGGGTGCTTTTTCACTGTAGTGTTCATATTTTGACTTATTATTTGGTTCTTATAAGAAATAAACTCTACTATTAACCTTTTTTCTAAGGTTGTTCCTGGAAGTCCTGGACCAATTACTTCTTCTGAGGAAGCGATGGAATTCTGTAAACAATATGGATTACCAGTAATACTTAAAGCAGCTTATGGTGGAGGTGGTCGTGGTATGCGTGTAGTTCGAAAGCTTGAGGTATGCCTTTATATATATATATATATATATATATATATATATATATATATATATATATATATATATATGGATCGTAATTATCGATAGTGTCACCATTAAAAATGTATGCGTAATGCATTTATTTGTGTAAAATATACTAACTGTCACCTGTGTGGGAGATAAGAATGCATAATAATCCTTCATGAACTTATCATTCTGCGTGTAAAAATTGGATATAGCTGGACGAGGACAATCAAAGTTGCTGATGAGAATTAATATGATATTATGTTGAAATGTTCCAACTTCAAATTGTGACTCACTGTGATGCAGTTGGAACAACATCACTGGATAATCTCTCCTGTTGTAATAGTTCCAACTTTTGAAGAGTTCAACACAAACTAGTAGATCACATTCTGATGTTAATCCCAGATTAAGTTGAATTGTTTTTGTAAAGTTTGGTTTAAATTTATTGTTTTGTACTTATCACAGATTGATCTTGGTGGAGTACCATTGGAAATCAAAGAAGACTGGACAGATATGACAAATACAAACAACAAATTTACTATTTTTCAAAAGCGCGTACAGAGAGTGATGTGTTTTTTTAAATAATGAATTCTTCACAGTCGCAGATAAACTTTGTCATTTGATATTCTGGCTTAGTAAAATGATAAGGTTTTGTTACATAAAAATCATATTTGTTATCGATCTGTGTATTATCACTCCGGATCTGTTTTGATGATCATATTGAAATCAGACAGGCCATATCATTCTGGGTATCTTACATACGATTATTATGCCCCTAATAATACTACTGTATTTTCTAGTAACTGTGTGGAACGGCGTCCTACTGGTTGAGGCGTTTCGTTTCTAATCATTAGGTCATTCATTTGATTCCCGTCCCCCCGCACACACGCACACCTATATTTATTTGGGCATCGGGGTAGTATCATTAGCCCTCACTCAAAATATGACTTAAAGCTGAGTACATGAACTTGTACTTAGAAAATGGCTTAAAGTAACGTATAGTGAATGTGACTCGAAATGTACAAAAATATATTCCAATATTTCACATGTTCAAATGTTTCTGGATTGATTTTGTACTTTAGTCAACAATGAGTAGCGCATTGTCATTTTAAAAGTCATAGTGGATACAACATAAAATGACCTTTCATTTAGTGCGAACAAATTGTACTCTGTAACAGTTTCATTATAGTTAAACATGTAACTCACGAGGACCAAAATAGTTTACATGAGGTAATCTATGAAGCTTCTGATTGATGGAGGTTATAGTGTCCACTTGGTACGTTGTATTCATTTAAGCGGTGAATGGTGAATATATTTTATGTAATTTTCATTAAAGATTTCATTTAAAGCATCTAGAGTTCACTATAACTATCTGTAATGAGAATGTTAAGTGTTATGCAGCTCCGCATTTTAGATGAAAAACACAAAGCTACGATTTTAAATGATACACTTGATGAAAATTACACAATAATATTCCACATTCACTTACTTAATGGACAGAAGAATGACCAAGTATGATGTATACATTACATTTGGTGAACATTTAAAATACTCTAGACAACGTTAATCCCTTTATTTATAAACATAAAGGTCTGATCATTGTTAATAATACTTTCATTCATACCATTTATAGATTCAGGGTTTTGGATGTTATCCAGACGTAGAAAGTGGAGTGGTTCATGTAAATAACTGCACTGAGTCGTCGTTTTAACGTTTAACGCTTGATTTTAAATGGTATTGAGTTTGACTACTACTACTTCCACTATATTGATATGAATTCTCATTTTTATTAGTTTGTCAGCAGTTCACTTCAAATTACTATGAAACTATCTTCAAAGTTACTAATGAAATATTTATTTTTATGTCGTGTAGGATTTTCTGATGTTTGTTTACCAGTAAAGTAATGTAAAGATGATTTACACTTAATTCTAGAAGCCCAATAAGGTATTCCTATGTTTAACTACAATAGTGATAAAACAGTCTCATCAAAATAACCACTAGAACTTTTATACTCCTTTTGGAGAAGAAACAATGAGAATAAATAACTTCGTATTCGTCTTACTCTTAGCTTAATCTAGTGCTAACTAATGACTAATTTCGAGAGGTCGTCCCAGAAGTTGTAATGTTAAACAGTTACTAGTAAAGTTCAACCATTTTTGAAGTGAGGTAGTTCTCTATAAATGGCATTGGATAACTGTTTTGTAATAGTTAAAATTGATCACAGCTACAAAATGTAAATACTGAGAGATATCAACTCAAAGGTCTGGAGATTAAACATTCTCTTCTAGGCCTAAGGGTCCTATATTCAAACGTTGGTTGAATCACGGAATCCCACAGTAGGACGAAACAGATGTCAAATGCTTCCAGGTTTTCAGTAGTTGCTTAGCTACAATCAGTCTGTGACATAAATTATAAAATAATCAAGTTGTAATGATGATTGATTAGGGGGATAACTATAGGTACAAATCTAGTTGCACTTTCGTAGAAGCTACGGTATCCGTCAAAGTTAATAGGAAATTCTTTATTTATTCTGCTTATTGGTTTATTGAAGATTTCTTCTGCTCATCTGTGTTAGAAATAACGTACGAAAAACGGGATAAACTTTTATTACTTATTTTAACATGTAGTATATTTTACTGGTTAACACATCTCTCTCTCTCTCTCCTTGCTTTATATGATGAAGGATCTAAAACAAAATTTTGAGATGGCTTCATCAGAAGCTTTAGCAGCTTTTGGAAATGGTGCTATGTTTATTGAGAAATTCATTGAACGACCTAGGCATATTGAAGTTCAAATATTAGGTCAGTCTAGTAACAAAATTAAATACTATTTTTTAGATTTCCATTATTATTGTTGTTTTTTTTACTTTTTAAATGCTTCAGTTGTGCACACTGTGAACTCCTGTTTCATCTAATAGGGACTTTGAAATTTCCTAAATAAAATATCTCATTCGTTTACGTTGTTTAAAGTGAATTGAACATTACTTATTTAGTGAAGCGATTTATGAAGATATTCTTCATTATAAAGTTGTCATCGATAATGTTCTGGAGACAGATTTGAAAGAAATAGTACTCATGTAGATCTTCTAACTGAAAACATACTGTTCGATCTTACGTATGCAGATAGTAATGTTTCAATGCACGATGACACACAAGCCATCCAAATTTCACTTAACCAGATGATAATCAGTGTCCGAGGGTACGGCCTATACTTCACACTTTCCGAATGAAAAGTACTTCTACAATACATGAACTAGCTTGTGTATATTCATATTCTTTATGGTAAGCCATTAAAACCAATCAACAGGCTCGTGTATCTTAGTGACAGTGGAAGTACTGTGACCGTTGTGATAGATAAAATTAATCCATTCATATCGAAATCCAGATCGGTGTCAGTAGCATATTAATAATACTGAGGTTTAACAATGTGTGTTCGGGCTCAGTGATGATTATTCAACTGATCTCACCATCTTGAAACATTACTTTCAGTGGCTTGGTAATGCTTCCCAAATGTCATTTCAGCGGATACCATATTGTTCATTATTTGTTGATGTTTGAACGGAATGAATAAAACAGAGATTTAATCACCTTAGGACATGACATCGTAGAATGAAAGAGAGATGCATACCACTGATCTCTATCCGTCCATCATGACTTCTTGGTTGAAGTTCTAAAGATAGTATAACTCAATGGCTTGAGACAATAGATATGGCTCAGATTAAAGGCCAATGGCGATCTTTCTGTACGAAATCTTAAACTGAATGAAATCTTTCTTTGTTATTTTTCTGCCTAAACTGCACTTTTTCTCTATACCGTCTCCGTGCTTGTCACCTTTTTGATTATGATCACCTCCTCACTTTTATTTCTTTATAATGTCATCTTTCTAATTGTATGGGATATACAGTTTTAGTGCTCATTTGTATCAAAATCTAGATAAATGAATAAAATAAATATCATTTGGCTGACAATTCAATGGATAAATGGTTTTTCACATATCCGATGGCTGAAAAGTTTCAAATTTGATTCTATGTAGTATTAATATTTAAGTTGGATTGTGACTGACAAGCGAAATCCAGGACGCGCGTTTCGTTCTATTTGGGACTCATCGGCTGGATGTACCTACATCCCAATGTTGATGTTCACAATGGAATTCGAACTCAGTCCGCTTCGTGCCAAACGCCACCGCGTTCACCACTAGGCTACTGTGTCCAGACAGTCACACTTGTGCAACGGGCATATATATGTAATTAGGATAAGTTTGTATTTTCCCGTTGATTTGTAATGGACTGAAACTGGTCAGCCTCTGTTGCAATATGTGCATCCTGAGCGGATTGCAACAGAGACTGACCAGTTTCAGTCCATTACAAATCAACGGGAAAATACAAACGTATCCTAATTACGTAGTATTAATGTTTTGAATATCGTAGTAAAGTTTCAAAAAACTAGGCTGTAGCTAATGAGAAGGTAATATCTCTTCAAATTAAAAGAAAACATTTTCTGCAAACTTCTGGATCTGATACATTGGATATTTGCATACTATCCACTGGATATAATATATTCTTTCAAAAAAGTTGTAGTCACAGCTGTAACCTATGATGATAAACATGTCAGGAGTAAGTTATCTAGCTGCCGATAGTAATACATAGTTGTTGAGTTATGTTGTGGCTGTATTAAAGTTGAAAATTGCAAAACACCAAATTCTGACTTGATGAAGGAGTGATATTGTGTGAATATCATCAAACCTAAGATTCGTCAGCTTAATCTTGTGTATGCGTTGCTGTTGTTAAGAGATATTTCTTTTTCATCTTATGGTTTTTCTACAGATTCATTTAATTGATGAGTCACAAACAGGGTTTTGTACTCTACTGTTAAACAAAATCGTAGTTCATTTTTAAATCGTTACTGTTTTCCTAATAGATGAAATCGACTAACAGATGGAAAAGAAAACATTCATAACGATTAATTTTAGTTCTTATTAATTGTCACCAGCCTATCACAATGTGATAAACTTTACGTTTACACACACTATTCATATCAAATCACAGTGTTATGAGCATTCTCCTTTATTCTTCTCTTTAAATCAAGTTCCTTTCTCAGTGTAATTATTGATAACATTTAACCTAGTAAATCTAATTACTCAAACTATCCATATCTAATAATCTGTTGTTTCTAGGTTGATTGATGTGTTCTTAGTAGTAGTACATTCCATTTAAGTATAATTTACAAATGAATGACTTTATTTAAAGTATTGAAGAATTGAAAATTTAATGAACTAATCTATAAAAAATACTAAACCTGTTCACATCACAATAAATTCATTATAAGAATCTTTAATGTATGCAAATATTTTGTTTTAATTTAGGTGATAAATATGGAAAAGTTGTACATTTATATGAAAGAGATTGTTCTGTTCAACGACGACATCAAAAATTGGTAGAGATTGCACCAGCTCCTAATTTAGATCCAACTATACGTAAAGCATTATTGAATGATGCAGTACGACTAGCTTCTTCTGTTGGGTATGTTTCAAGTAAATAGAAATCTTCCATGTTTTCCGTATATATTCTAATTACATTCTAAATTACCTTTAGTAAATAAATGAACGAAACGAACTTATACTGGTTAGATTCATTGTTGAATTACCTTGTAAATATACTTCGTACTTCGTAATACAAATACATTGATGAATTCAATAAATTATTCACATTTATACGAACACAAGAAACTAACCTAGTTATTTCGGATTTTTTTGTCACTCATGTACGTGATTAGTGAACTCCTATGAATTCAGTGCAATAGGCTTCCTAAATTTCCTAATGGTAACCTGAAAGTGCGTTTAGTATAGTCAACTACAGGCTAATTTCACATTTGAGGTCGTCAACATAAATACTGTTCGAAACTTTCCAATGAATGTTATCAATATATCTGAGAATTGTTATCAAGAAGCAACTGACGTAAACAGTCTATAAATGCTTAATTTGAATGTGTTTATATATTACCGTTGACACTACTAAGGACTGAATTTGATCAATCTTTGTTACCAATTGTTCATTCTGAGCTGATTATCACGACACTGCGGCAGTTCACAATTATGAATAAGGTTGGATTATGAGTGAGACTTTCTATAAGCTACATGTACCCAATATTGATGTTCACGTCATGACTCCATCTCAGTCCATTTACACAAACCACCACTATCCTTAACAACGTTAAAGGGAGGTGGCTTCCTGGATTTAGTAGCCCTGTGAATAATGCAATGGCGTTTGACACGAAGGGATTGGGCCCGAGTCTTGATGTGAAAAGAAACATGGTACAATTGGCTGATGGGTTCCGAATAGGACAAAACGCACTTTCTGGATTTTACTTATCGTCCATACTCTAACTTTAATCGTATCACACAATCCATCTAGTTACCTCCATTGATACCATGAACTGGTGCTCTGAAAACTTTTATTTCAAATCTATTCATATTAAATAGGTTTTGTTTTTTCAGAAATGTGATACTCGATAGACACAATGACCGTAGTCAGATTTATTTATGCTTCTAAGATAAATAGAAGTGACTGTACCTTGATCAACCAAAAAAATATAGGTAGCTACAGATACACACACAAAAGCGATTACCAGCTCTATAAATACATATTAATGGGTTTTGTGCCGTGGTTTAATTGTTATAGACTTGACTTCTCCGTTCGAACCCTGTTTCGTTTAAATTTTGTTTATTCAGCTAAATTATGTATATTACAAATAAGTAAAAGGATATGCCTTAACCCATAATACAAGACAATTCACTTGTGGTACATGATTTATTTAAAAAACAATCTAATAATCCTAATTGACGTTATTATGATTAGTCTCATTTTTGACGTTTAATACTTTAATTAATTAATTATTGTTTGTATTCGTCACATTGATTTTGGTTGGGTTCCACTGACAACTATTGAACACTAAACAGCTGCTTCATCCTAGTGTAGAACTCTGTAGCATTGTGTACCCATGATCACATCGGGTGAGGAGGCGGTTCAAATCCAGACATGACATACTTATTACTACGACAAGCGCTTAACAATCACTGAACCATCGTCCAGTGGCTATACTCCAAATTTAGTCAATTTTAAATGCATTGCAATAAATGTCTCATTCCTAGCTTTCCTAATCTCAACCAACCACAGATTTCACCCAACCAACTTCATTCTATGACAACGTATTCATGTAGATTTACACTTTCGAGTAGTACCATACTAGAACGTAACAGCTGTTTAATGCTCTTTGGTTTTCAGTAGTTCCTAACCAACACTAATTTATGACGAATACAAACAAGTAAATCATTTGAATAATTGTAATCTATTTATTTAGGTCTTCATTCATATGATACTTTCTTATTATACTACCAATATTGACCACTTATTGTTAAATTTTGGCTACAAAAGACTAACTTAAGATAATTAAAACGGCTTAATGTTAATAAATCTTAATTTTTAAATCATAGAAGTAATGGTGACTGTTTAATTCACTCATGAATTGGTTTTTTTCACAGTTCACTAACTAACACTAACTACAACAAGTTACCTTGTATATCAATGACCTTTCTAGATTTCGTCAGTTAAGCTGCATGTGATACGTGTTCTTTTGATAACTTGACTTGGAGTTAAATAAATCAAGAACAACATAAATTTACAAATTGAAGGATGGTTTTAAGGGTTGCCTTAAAGAAACCATTGATCGTTTGTTTTGTGCTATCTGGCACTTGACTACAGATGAAACCACCTCCCATCTCAGCATAGCATCACCCACTGATCGATCATTGTATATACTAACAAAATAAAGTGATATCATCATTCTACTATAGAAACTTCATCATGTGTTTAAACAAATATTATTATTAATTCCCGGATGAAATTAAGACATCCATATCAATAACGATGAATTGATGGCATCCTTCTATGTCATGATTTTATTCATTCGACTGAATGGTAGCTGACACGAGACACTATATCTCTTCTCTTTGCTAATTATCTAAATCTTTCAAAACACACAAAGCTTCAAAACCAAAACCTGTTGGGATTCATCAAGACGTTCTTAACAAAATACCTTTAGTTCAATGATAATGTCTGTATACAACAGAAAGGAATACCCATGGGATCACCAGTATCTGGACTTATTGTAAAGGCCGGATACAGAGATTGGAAACTTCAGTATTCCAAATGATCAAAGCAAAAAATGTGGATCCGTTATATAGGCGACACTTTTCGCGATTATAAAAGAATTATTATTATTATTATTATTATTATTATTATTATTATTATTATTATTATTATTATTATTATTATTATTATTATTATTATTATTATTATTATTATTATTATTATTATTATTATTATTATTATTATTATTATTATTATTATTATTATTATTATTATTATTATTATTATTATTATTATTATTATTATTATTATTATTATTATTATTATTATTATTATTATTATTATTATTATTATTATTATTATTATTATTATTATTATTATTATTATTATTATTATTATTATTATTATTATTATTATTATTATTATTATTATTATTATTATTATTATTATTATTATTATTATTATTATTATTATTATTATTATTATTATTATTATTATTATTATTATTATTATTATTATTATTATTATTATTATTATTATTATTATTATTATTATTATTATTATTATTATTATTATTATTATTATTATTATTATTATTATTATTATTATTATTATTATTATTACCATACGACGGAGAGTTAACACATAATGAAAGTCATCTTTAAAACAATGGTTACCCAAGAATAATTTATTATTCTTGTCTCTCCTAGTAACTCCAACTCATGGCCTATCAAGAGGAATTTCACTAATATTAAAGAATTTAATGGGTTCATGAGATTATTCTGTCGAATCTTCAACACAATTCCCGGATGAAATTAAGACATCCATATCAATAACGATGAATTGATGGCATCCTTCTATGTCATGATTTTATTCATTTCGACTGAATGGTAGCTGACACGAGACACTATATCTCTTCTCTTTGCTAATTATCTAAATCTTTCAAAACACACAAAGCTTCAAAACCAAAACCTGTTGGGATTCATCAAGACGTTCTTAACAAAATACCTTTAGTTCAATGATAATGTCTGTATACAACAGAAAGGAATACCCATGGGATCACCAGTATCTGGACTTATTGTAAAGGCCGTGATACAGAGATTGGAAACTTCAGTATTCCAAATGATCAAAGCAAAAAATGTGGATCCGTTATATAGGCGACACTTTTTCGCGATTATAAAAAAGAATGAGTTGGAAAGTGCCTACAGTTTGATCAACAACATCTTTGAAGACATTAAATTTACATCAGTAACGGAGCCAAATAAGAAACTACCATTAATGGATGTACTAATCACCGAAACCAACATAAGAAAAGCGAAGACTCAAGTGTACCGAGTACCATCTCTTCTATCTTATTGTTTGTAAACAAATTTCTAACTCTATGAAATGGAGTCTTCACCAAACATTGCTTCTAACAGATAGAAAGCTAATCGCTTGATTCTTTTCTGAATGTGCTTTTCTCAGTAGTTCCAGTTATATCTTGAGCTTGAGCTAATCACTTTATTAGTTTTTCTTGAACCTCCTAAGTTGTAAATTAAAGAGTAGAAGAAGATAATGGAGATTTTACTCTAGTTAGTGTCAAATATTTACGAAAAGTCATCCTGTACATTTATAATTTAGGATGGCTAGAAATCACCAATGTAATTCATTCAATTCGTGAGCAGGAAGTTGCCTGGTCGCCCAGGTAGACGATGCCACGTCGATTCTACTAAGTGACGATTGAGTAAAATATTTTCAGCTGCTTTTAGGTTTTTGAAAATTTCTTCTAGATTTTTGATAGCTATCTTAACATTTTTGTACTTCTTTCCTTTTATATTATGGTATAAACAGTTGAAGTTGATTATGATGTTCATGTTCATGTGTGTTTTGTTGAGGTGGTGAAGCAATACAGTAACATAATTTATATTACTACAAACAATAAATATGCTGTCGGCAGATGTTCCATACTGTGCTAAATTTTCATTGTTATCAATTTGCTGCTGATGCGAAGCCTCGAAACAAAATGAATCCATTTTATTTAGCAAACGTTTTTGTTTTTCCATAGTTAAAGTTTATCAAAGGATCGAAACTATACATAAAGTTAAGATTTTGAGTAGTAATATTATGTTAGGCTTTCTCAAATATAGTAGGTTTTCTGACTTGGGATTATGCTATATGGAGACTACTCCCAACTTACCGTTGGAAGTTCTGTGGTGAATACTACTTATTAGGTCATCAATAAGTAGTGTCAAAGGAAATTGGGAAGAATCAGTAAACAGCATACGAAGCGAGTTGCGAGGTGGCAAGAAGTAAAGCATGATTAAGATAGAGAGGAGAATCGAGAACAACCAAGAGAAGCAAGCTGATAAACGACACAGTTCAGAGAACGCGGAGGATGTGCAAATTGATAATTGGAAGTATTGTATGTAATATTTTATGACATGCTCTGTTTTCGCCAAATAAATCATTGCTTTCCCAATCGGCCTTTTTCTCAGTTCTACGCATATGTATTAGGCAGTTTGCCGTAATGTGAATTAGAACTTGCTTGACGTAGGTTTGATTCCAGTCGATACTCACCAGTTAGTTTATATTTGAAATCTTGCTGTAAATGATGAGCCATGTAGGATTTAACCCCTGTCATCTAGTTTCACAATATGAGTCGTTGCAAGTAATAGGCTATTCAAACTGTGATATCCTATCACCTGACATCAAAATGTAGCGTACGAGGTATCAAATCACTTGTACTAAATGTTAAGTTACAACTGGATCAATTGAATTGGATTGGTAGAGCCCTAAGGACTAGACCATTAAGACATTAGTCACTACTCAATGATAAAATAATTTAACTGAACTGGTTATTCTTGTAGAGATCGGCATTTTTAATTAGCTGAATACGCCACAGGTTGTTGTTGGCAGGGTACCATTGAAAACCAGAGAGCACTGGACATCTGTCTCGTTCTAGTGTGGAACTCCTCAACAGTGCGCACCCCTAAAGAGTTCTACACTAGAACGAAACAGCTGTCCAGTGCTCTCTGGTTTTCCAATGGTACCATGCTAACACCAATATGTGGCGTATTCAGTCAGATAAAATAATTGTCAATGTTACATGCAATTCATCTTTATTGTGCAACTTAATCTAACCTTTAACTTTAACTATCTTTTATGACAACCAATTAAACATTGATGAAATTATTTTCTTGAAAACAGCAAGGAAAGAAATTCGTTCAGAGTAAGCTGAATTCATTATATATTCCAAATTATATGTTGCCTAGGTAATATAAGTACGTGATAGCTTTCAGAGTATCTGCTTTATGTCAAGATGCCTAGAGACCACAGTGTTAAAGGTTTTCATTTCCTGTAATAGAAGACCCTTAAGATTATGTAGACTGGGTCTTCCTGTACTAATAATGTAACCGCTTTCGATAATTTATGTTTAATTCTTCTGATTATTTTACTTTTAGTTATGAAAATGCTGGTACCGTAGAATTTCTATATGATCAAACAAGTGGACGTTATTATTTCATTGAAGTCAATGCTCGCCTTCAAGTTGAACATACTGTTACAGAAGAGATTACAGGGTTAGTTAATATACATATTCAATCATTTTAGTCAATTCTGACGTAATAATCTCAAGTTGACATCGTAGGATGAGATGGTTGAAAAATGCATTGTCCTTCAAAGTTTAAACTGAACTATATAAAAATGGTCTCGGATTTTGTATCGGCCGCGTACAATTCAAATGAAACACGATAATTGTGCATTGTGAATGATTGATTGTCAAGTACGCATTAAAAATGTATAATACCTACGTAATGCCTACGCAAACTTTTGACTTCCTTTTGTTTCCACAATAGTTCGAGTTTGGGCTAAAGCTTTCTTGGAATATAATACAAATCTTGCTGAAGAGTCTTTATTTGAGTTCATTAACTGCATAAGTCTTAGGTTACCACTGCATACCTTTAGCCAGTTCATAATAAATGAAAAACTATAGTTTATATGAAATATTGTATTCCATTATATCAATTGAATTGTGCCTTTTTCACAATTGGTTCCATAAGTTGCATTATACATCTTCTATAGTATAAGCAGTAAATTATTGGGATAATGAAAACTGATTTCTCTGTTATACATAAATTCATTAAATATTCCCATTAAGTCACTAAGAACACAGATAGAGAGAAGAGATTTCTTTTCAATTTTTGCTCTTTACCATAACTCAACATTCATATGTATAGTTTAACATTTGGATACGAAGTCAATACTAATTAATTAATGATAAGTTAATTATCATTATAATTAGAAGATATAATATGAAAAGGTCAGATTACATAAAGATAGAACTAAACAAAAAGGATAAGACGAAACATTTACAAGAGGAGTTTTTTTGAAAAGTGAACTCGTTTTCTGAGTTTTATACCATTACAGTATAAAAGGAATTTAGTTAAATGATTACTTCACATAGGAAAAAAATTATTTGCTCTAAGGATCCTGTTGAAGCAGAACTTAAAGCTTATACATGAAGTGTTATGCAAAAATGAATATCTATGAAATATATGTCTACGAGTAAATCTAACGTAAAGCTATTATTCGCACCAAACAATCCCAGATTCCTAAAATTGAAATTTTGAAGGTGATATAGTTAGAAAAATTGTAACATGGTGGTTAAGTAATGCACTTTGATGAAAATTTAATGCCGCCAGATTAGTACCTTTGTTCTGCACTCAACCCATGGTAATATCATGAAATAAGGACAGATTGCCAAGATCCACCACCTCAGTGTGTATTTATTAGTAGGCCAGTTGTATTGGACATGTGACAAGAAAAATCCATGATAGCGTTTCGAGGTGTCATCGTTCGTGGTTTATCAAAAGACAGATTAAAACAATAAGAATCTTCATTCTTTCATACGCAGTCGACACAGGCTATCAAGTTGACATTATTTCGGAATTTAGAGTGACATATTGAATTTCATCAAAATTTATGTTTACCTCCAGTTGTCACCTCCTACAAGCCTTATGAGGCCGTTGTTGTAAGTTTAAACAAACTCACTCTTTCCCTTAATATAACATTTGTAAAACCACTTTCTTTGTTCCCGGTCATCGAATTTGTTTCAAACGTTACACTTTCCTCCTAATCTTTATTTTCATCCCAATTTACTGTTAGTAATTACCTTTTATATTCAGCATGTGTTCTTTGTATCTAGGTGACTAAATCGAGTAACTAACTGATTTATAAATTGAATCTTACATTTTCTACCCTATTAATTCATAACTCTTGGAGACAATTAATTAATCCTCTTTCTTTGTTTTGTCTACATGTAATTTGACGGTTCTGCATTGTGTTTTATAGTTATTTAGATAATTTACTACCAATCAATGGGTGTTGATATCGTATTCAAATGTCAAACTATGTGTGTCTTAGTGTTGAGCTATCATGAGGAACTGATTTTAAAGAAATTCTTCTGTCTATTTGTGTTCTTAATGCACGAATCGATAAAACTCTCCGCTGAAACATATTCTTGTTTTTTCATGATATAAAGAAATAACATTTCTCCATCTTCATACTTGTATCTATTGAGCCTGATGAATATTAGAAGACAGGATGACTTATGACTCGAATGAATTCTTTGTATGTGATTGAATGATTTATGCTGATATATTCAATGAAAATCTAAATTACCTAATAAGGTGATAATTCACACCACGTATGATTTGTAAATAAAAGTTAATTTTTAAAAGGTTGCCGCCAAAGTACTCAAGGTATTAGCAGTATCAGCGGTCATAATAAAAATGAACATTAAAAGAATTATACGAGTTAATTCTTTTGAACTAAAGTATACAATTATTTTAAGCTCAGGATCTAAAGGAAGACAGAGTAAATAAATTTACGTTATTTCTCCCAATTCTAAGTTGTCACTCAACATCTCCAACCGTTGGTTGAGACAATTACATGGACATCCAACCAGGTAGTGTACAATTTCTAACACGACTCAGACCAACAGTTAGTGACTTCACAGACTAATTCCACGTTTTAATTTGGCCGTCTCTAACTCTCTTTTATCCTACTTCTACACTAGTCACTATCACCCATCGATGTAAGTGACGTTTGGGCATTCGTCATTATTGTAGTTGTCACTTTATAAGAATTCATAATATATGAAGCAATTGAAAATTCAATATTTTGAACAGTTTCCTTATTTATCTTTATTTCATTATTTATTGAGTATTTTAAAACAAAATACTGTACAGCTTTTGATCCTCAACTATGTTTTGCAAACATAAGCATCACTAATATAATAATTAGTGATCAGAGCTGCTAAATTGATAGATTTATATATCATGACGATCCAATTAAACACGCTCTTCATTATGTCATATCATGCCAGATAAGTCAGTTAGAAGGTGATGACACTAAAATCTACAAATACAAAATCCAACAGTGGTCTGCTGGTAATTGTATACTGGTGCAATGAGAGTGAAGTTAAATTTCTATGATAGGAGAGAGGATAGAAATAATTGACCTTAAAAAGTACTACTCTTATCTTCTCCTAGAGATTCCCATCGCTGACTGTCATGTCTGGTAGGTACTAAGCTAATACAATTAAAACTACTTGCGAAAAGGTTATCTGTGACCTGCCTTAGGTAGTTTCCCTTTGGTCTTTGTCTTCACGCTCTTAAGTCGATAAGATCATTACTCAACCTATTTCTTTTTTCATTCTTTCATGAAGTGTTGATAAACATTTGCAGTTGAGTCGAATGCTATTAATGCTGATAGGCAGCCTATGCTTTACATGGTGTAACAGAAATTGATGAATTGATTGATTGATCGAATGTTTTTGATGATGTTGTATTTTCCGAATTAAATGGCTTAATTATTCTTCCGGACAACAGCACCATATCCTACTTCATTTAGTGTTAAAATTTCATCCGCATTACACGGTTAACAAGTAGTTGTATCAATTTCTTTAAGTCACTAGTCTAAGATTGTAGACTACTAGTATTCACTGTGATTTCTACACTCTGAGTTGTTCAGTTAAACTTTTTTTGACAACTTTATATTATAATTATTGGTCACATCTAGTGTAAGTGCTTTACGTAATATGTATCGGAAATGTATTCCCTTTATCACTTCTGTTTATTATTTTGAATATAGTGTTGATCTTGTACGATCTCAAATTCGTATAGCTGAAGGACGTTCATTAGATGATCTTAATTTAACTCAAGATAAAATTGAATCACATGGTTATGCTATACAATGTCGTATCACTACTGAAGACCCAGCAAAGCAATTTCAACCAGATTCCGGGCGTATCGAAGTAAGTTATGTGATGAGAATTTTTCTGACGTTAGTTTCAACCTCATTAGGAACGTTTATAAAAGTTAGTCATCAACTTCTGAATACAAGCTGTTTTGAAAACTGCATGGAGTGCCTGGATTATGTGATGCCGATTAAGTGGACGTTACGATAGATAGCGGGTAGACTCAACTTTACCTTATGCTCAAATACACTAATCCGACTGATTGGCCGAGCACTAGATGAATCAAATGCGACGCATATATTACAAGCAGTACCGAGTGAAAAATCATATGCGCAAAATAAAAAGGCAAATATTTAGGTCACAATAGTCTACATATACTTCAGTGTGATAGCACTTGTCTACTGCACTATCAGTCAGCTAATCACAATTTTCCAGAGTGACATCTCAACTGGTCTACGTGATGCTAATTTCATCTTCGTTTGCAGAAGTTAATCATTATCTTGTTATTATTAACTGATCTACTTTATGAAGATTCTTGTACTTGAATTTTAGCCATACCTTAAGTATCTAAGCTACTGGTACTATCTGATTGATTAAATAAGCGGAGCTGGGTTCACATCTAAGCGTAAGTTATTACCAATCTTATTAGTCTGAGATTTTTTCATTGACTGATCACTTAGTAGTAATTATGTCATGTTTGTTATAGAAGTTAATTGACAAGGCATCTAAGAGACTAATAGTTGTTTTGGGTACTTAACTATTCTTGCTAATAAGTAATGTCTTCTTTGAGTAAATCAACAAGTTTATAACATAATTACGTGGATTTTGAGATTCTCGCATCATTTGGCATTCATTATCTAGAAAACAGAGGCTAATTTAAAATAATTTGTGAATTGATTTCTATTGACAGACCAAATTAAACTAAACAATTACTAAATATCAAGGATCTCTGGGCAGCTATTTCGTTGTAATTAGTGACTTTTAGTGGTTTACGCTAGTAATCTCGTCAAGGGTTGCATGAATAATCTTAAAGTCTTCTAGATGTAGGCTTCACAATGAAGTCCTACATTAGGACGAAACATCTACCCAATGCTACTTGGTTGTGAATGAGTGTTTTGTGAAAGCAAATTCATCATGTAAACTAAGTTTATAAGTCAAATTGAAACTGTGGAAGTAATCATTATCAGAATAAATATACTGGGGTAAAAGACGTAAACAATCGCTTCTGTCGTTTAAATAACCCTGAATCTGACAGATTTTGATGGACTGTTAGTAACATGATAAGCTAATGAAAATGCTTGATTTACACCATTATTATGACCATTTTCAACCAAGTAGGCGAATACTGAGCTGCTTACTGTCTTAATTATGCATTTACTTGGCCTGCAAACACAGCAGTGTAAATTTTTGTCGGACATCGACTGATATAACTAGCTCCATAGGAGCAATTGAGCTGATGAATACAAAAGAAGATGGTCATATAGTGTAGGTGACTACTCATTTAGTCTTGTTGTAACCGTCATACTTGTGGAAAGAGTAGTCGTAGCTTTCTTGCACTAGCCGTTCTCTGAATTGTTGCTGCCTAATCTCTACATCAGTATACTTCATAAACGCTATATCACCTCTGAATTGTAGACACATAAACAATAATTTCTCGCTGACGAATTGGTTATCTTTTATTCAAACTTTCATAGTGCTATACTTGTTTATGAGACTGTCTAGGATATCAGTTTTCTTTTAGACTCTTGAATAAGACATAGAGTGTAGTCGTAGATAGTTGTCTATTGCTGTTATTATCTTTGGCTATCTTGGGTATTTTCATGTGGCTTATTTATAATTTCAACGAGAATTCAGACGTTATCGACTTTATGGATCCGAATAATTTAGTGACATACCAGATATTTAGAAACGTTAGTAGTCTGTAACTGAGTATTTTTATAATAACTATTAACTTTCCCAGTAAATTATGAAATGTAGTGCATTATGTAACTTCCTCTATTTCGACCTATACTTATCACATGAAACTTCTTGTTGTTCATTCTTTTCTTCCTAATAGTATGTATTCATTTAGTGGTGAAACTTCTTGTTGTTCATTCTTTTCTTCCTAATAGTATGTATTCATTTAGTGGTGTACAAAGCACTAATATATAATGTCATCATGTGATAAGATCAATTTGACTCTAACCGTTAATTAATGATCCATCAACTCCATATTGTTAGTTTGTGTGTTTATAAAGTAGTTAGTTAGAAATCACTTTTATAGTAATGTGAAGTAGTGGACTTTGGTTATGCGGTGTTTTCAAGTGATTTAAATATAACGAGAATTCACTTGAACTAGAATGTAAACAGTAACGGCTCGATCCATTTGGATGGCTTAGCAGTATGTTATATAACGAGAGCCGAAGTTGTATTGCTACCTATCATGTACATCCTGGGCTGATTATTAAAATCACAAAAATGTTTGATTATAGCTGGTACACGAAATCGAGTACTGGCGTTTCGTCCTATGTAGATCTTGTCTTGGGCCGGATAAAATGCATTCCATAAGATTTCAGTACACTACAGTTGTTTAACTACTTACAAAACAAATTTAACGGATCGGAGAGAAAGTATATTCCTACCTAGGCATATTTTAAATTGCCATAACCACTTATGATAAGTAGGTTTGTGTATATTTCATATTAACTTAGTTGGTAATCATGTGGACAAAACATATGATCTGACCTACTATTAGACATTTCAGGTAAACTATTGCAATTTCCACTAATCTATAATAATAATAAATATTTACCGGTTATACGTTATTATCGAATGTTGTGAAGATTGTTGGATTTAAATTTAATACCTGGAATTAACCTAGATTAAATGACCATCGAAACACTAGAAAGCAATGGACAACTGTTTCGTCCTAAAATGTGACTCTTTAGAAGTGTATACCCATGTCACTACCGCCCGGTCGATATCCATCGACCTCTACACCTTTAAGCTTCTGGGCAGGTGCTTTACTCTTAGGTCATTAAGCCAACATTCAATAGTTAGTATCTTTAACTTCAGTCAGTTTACGATACATTTCACGACCTTATTCATTGTCATTATCCGATGACTGCCACATTCCCGATATGTTTGAACTTCATGGCCTTCGTTTTCTTATTAAAGTTGTTAAATCAAACCTCGCTAATGAGCTCATACTGGTTATAATTAAGTGTTGTGGAGATTTTCAGACCTACATTCTATATCATGAATTCACCTGTGTTAGATAATCATAAACAATCAGAAAACATTGGACCGATATTTCGTCCTAGTAATGGACTTATCAGCCAACCTAATAACCTCGTTCATTGCAAAGTAACAAGAAAGTACTTTCTATGCAGTCTATTCAAAAAGTATGTGTATTTGTACTTTTCATTCATATCTATACATGGAATATCCAGTTCTTCGATAAGAAATGAAATTTTCAACGTAACATTCCAGGCTTGTTTACTATATGTGAACTTTCATTGAATGGTATGGTTAGGTCTTGTATTGTATGTTCGACCACTACCTACATCGAATCACAGTGTTTTTTTATTTAACAGTATGTTGGAAAAAAAGAGTTTTCAGGCCACAAGTGGCTATTATCCAATGGCTGTTCGTCTATGTCAAGTGTTGAATACCTGGTTGAAGTCCACGTGATAGCGGCGATCAGTAGTTGAAGTCATAGGGTTGCAAAGTTTCACTCTCGATATGACCGATCTCCATTGGTTACGGCTTCTTACTAGAACTCTGGGAATTACTTTTCGAAATAATCACTAGTGTGTAAATGATTATTAGTATATGAGGTTTGTGGAAACTGTTGAAACCAAAACTATGTCGTGGTTAACATTAGTTAGTACATCATTCAATCAATCAATCAATGCCTGTTACCCCATGTGTAGCATAGGCCGCCCACCAGCATTCTCCAGCCAACTCTGTCCTGGGCTTTCCTTTCCAGCTCTTCCAAAGTGCTCTTCACTCTCTTCATGTCTGTCTCCGATCCCAGATGCAATATGTTCCTGGGTCTTCCTCTTTTATTTTGGCCTTTATGATTCTAAGTTATTGCTTGTCTTGTGATACAGTTTGATGGTTTCCTCAATGTGTGTCCTATCTACCACCAACGTCTTTTCCTAATTTCTTCCTCGGCTGGAAGTTGATTAGTTCTCTGCCATAGAAGATTGTTGTTAATGATATCTGGCCAATAAATCCGAAGCATCTTACGCAAACAGTTGTTTATAAATACTTGGATCTTTTGGATGATGCTTTTTGTAGTTCTCAATACACGTTTCAACTCCATACAGCTTAACTGTCTTCACATTTGTATTGAAAATTTTGACCTTAATGTTGACAGACAGTTGGTTTGAGTTCCAGATATCCGTCCATTTTTGCCGATGATGCTGCCCAAGTATGTAAAGGTTTCTGCATCTTCCAGGATTTCTCTGTCAAGAGAAATTAGGTTAGTGTTCATTGTTTTGTATCGAAGGATCTTGCTCTTCCCTTTGAGTTTGTTGAGGCCTACTGCTGGCTACAGAGGCTGCTGCTACATTATTCGTCCTCACTTGTATTTGATGTTGTGTGTAGGAAAGAAAAGCTAAGTCATCTGCAAAGTCCAAGTCATCTAGTTGCATCGATGTTGTCCACTGTATTCCGAGAGTGTCTTGAGATGTTGCAGTCTTCTTGATCCACTCAACCACCAGTAGGAAGAGGAAGGGTGAGAGTAAGCAACCTTGACGGACACCGGTCTTTACTTCAAAATTTTCACATCAATCTCCTCTACAAAATCTCAGCATGGACATAACAGGCTTGTACTATAGTTTTGAACAACGCACATCATGCCACTCTGTTCTACTCTACGTTGGTGAAACATAGTCATTGATGAGGCATAAAATTAATGAATCTCACGTATTCTATTATAAGTATGTTAGCCATATATTTTTATTCTGGTGAAACTACCCGATGAATACCTTCTTTTGCCAAGCACAAAGTTTCAAATTAAATAAATCAATCGATGAGCTTTTAACATTTTATCCAACAAAGTGACCTAGAGCATAGGTTAAATGACCTGATTCTCCATCTATCCCGACTTGTGATACTATCTTAAATATGTCATACTCAAAGATATATTGCATATTGACTATTTTTAAAAAGATTAGGTTTCACATACTAACTTCTGTCAAATTTTAACTTTAGGTGTTTCAAAGTGGTGAAGGAATGGGTATTCGTCTTGATTCAGCTTCAGCATTTGCTGGTGCAATCATTTCTCCATACTATGATTCTTTATTGGTTAAAGTGATTGCTCGTGCAAGTGATTTTCGTTTGGCTTCTAAGAAGATGCTACGTTCACTGGCAGAATTTCGTATACACGGTATTAAAGTAAGTCCTTCCTTAGAATATAACATTCCAATGCCTGTGATGTACTTTACATGTTATCTTTATTAATCACTAAGTAGTAACATCTACGTACATATTTATCTTCACTTAAGTGATAGAATTTTAGCAGTGAAGTTGCAATGTGGCCGTATATATATATATATATATATATATATATATATATATATATATATATCTAGACGTCGTGTGTTCTAGGCTTTGATTATACTAAATAGTTGGCAGTAATCGACAGGAGACACTGACTTACCTAGGTCTCATGTTGTTTGACATTCGATAGCAAGGCGTATTTGTAATCTCAAGAGGATCTATGTTCCCTAGGGGATTCAAACTTGTCTTTCTAGTTTCAAAAACTTGGACGTTTTCATTGGGATGTTCAGGCCACAACTGATATCCAGTGAGACGGAGATATTTACTCTGGTTGATTGCTGAGATAGTGAACAATGTCATGTTTGTCTGATGCTTAACACTGTTCTATATGTTAGCCTTAACCACTTTTCGGTCAAATAACAATGCGATTTTTGTTTGTCCATTTTCAAGGTCATCACTCGAAAACATATTCACTTGTTCTAATTTTCATAGATAAATCCTTTTAAAAACTAACTTATATCAAACACTGAGATTACTTAAAAAACCATTTATAACTGCCGAATACTAGACAATTTGGTAAATCACCAGCAGCGTGAAGCCTGTCATAAGTGTCCGTTATTTCTAAGTTACCGTATTACCTATTCACAGTGAAATGAAATTAACGAGATGAGTGACGAAAGGGTTATAATAATGTGGTAGCAACCGGAATGAGAAAGATTGAATATTGAGAGCATCATTCGAGAAGACGGAATAAAAACGTACCTATGAAGGGGCGCTGGAACTTTGAATTGTTTCATTTTAATATGAGATTTGTTACTAGCGACTCACGCCTACAACCCATTTTATGCTACTGTAAAAGTTCTCCAATTTGACAGTGGCTAAAATACTTTTAATCTTTTTGAACTTTGATATGTATCTCCGGCTGATTTCGTAATTCTTGGATGAAATCTAACTTTAGCTTCACCAAATCCTACTATATCTTTTATCTTAAATCACTTTTCTTTGATTTTTCCTCTTCAATTAGACAAATATACCATTTCTTATCAATGTAATAAAGCATGAACAATTTTTATCTGGTGTAGTTGATACTAATTTCATTGATGAACACCCTGATCTATTTAATTTGCCACCAGCAAAACAACGTGCTCAAAAATTACTACGTTATATAGGTAATTCAACGAAATTCTATTAATCATTATTTTATTATTGTTATTAATAGTTTAGTTGAACTTAACATGTGCAGATTCATGTACTATATTTTGGGTTACATTTTATGTGATGTCTAATGATACTACTTGGTTGCCCAAACTACTGGAATAGATTGCATTAGAACTGAACTAAGCACTTAATGATTAACACCATACTGCTACTCATGTATCAGATCATTCAGAGTAATCACTAATCAACATTCTGTACGATAGAGTGAACAGTCTGATTAACTTATTACACGTTTAGGAAGTATAAAGTTTGCATATACGTATGTTTTTCTTTAAATTTCTATTAACGATATTATTTCCTTAGTAGGAGGTCGAAAGTTCGAGTCTAGTTTCACCAGTCCAAATTTGGTCATCTGAATAATATCACTTGCAATTACACATAAAATAATTGAAAGTCAAGTACACGAATTTGTGCTTAGCAAATGACTTACTTCTTTAATACCAGGAACAATGTAAATTGAATTGCTTGTCATTACCTATGTATGGAAATTATTTATTTTGATGAGGGCAACAATTATAAAGACTGATTATTACTTAAGGTGGCAATATGTGTACTCCTAAGATGTAAAGTCATTGGCATCATATGTTTAACCGGTTTTTAAGTTTTAAACAGTATTTACGTTTACAAGAAAGTTTTTATCAGAATAATGAAGCTTTTGTCTTTTAAAATGGCGACATCACAATTTACTTGTCCACTATTGAAAACTGGCTGAAGTTAGGAATACGAACTATTGGATGACGAGTTATTGGTCTGATAACTAGACACTTTTAACGAGGGATGAATGTTCCATATAAAATTATCTAGTGGAATTATAAGTGTGTATTACTATGGAATTACATGGTAGGATGAAAAGATGCTTGGTTTTACTTTGTTTTTAGTAGTTGCTTAGTCGGAATCAATCCTTGATGCACAAGTTTCTTTATAAGTTTTATGAACGACTTAAGAATTCGATTTATATTTAACGGTGGTGCGATGTCATGGGAATGACTGTGTATTTATAAAGTTATGTGTGCATACAAGTGAACTATTTTTGTGCTTTGTGCCTGAATACTTATACACCGGCTTGGTAACCGCTCTTAATCACAAGAATTATTCTACTCCTGAACTATCGGACGGAAAATAGAAGGCAGAGTGTAGTAAAGTGGATCTACTTCTACAGACTATCTCTTTTAAAGATTGTAAGAGTATTTTTATGATTACATCCGACATTAAAATCGTAGATGCTTTACTGTAAAACACTAACAGTGATAACAAATTCGGTAATTGTTTAGCCAACAAAATCAAAATATAATCTCTAGTTTCTCCAGAATACTCCTAAATGCTACAAAAAGACTCTTATTAGTCAAAGTATTTTCAGCATTTTTTCCTGGTTCCTAGGAACTGTTGAGGAACTATCGAAGTCTCGTAACAACTATTTACATTACTTTCTTATGGTGAACAGATTTCTGAATATACGTTGCTTCATTATTGATTGACTTGTTGAATAACTATGGTACTATTTACTATCGTGTTAAATCTATGTGCTTTGCATGTGTCAGTATATATTTCCTCTGTATAGGTAATACAATGGTCAATGGACCGTCTACCTTATTAGCTACAAAACTGCCACCATCCGACGTCGAACCAACTGTGCCACAAATTCCTTATGGTAAGTGATAATGGTTTGTACCTCCTGTTGAATTCTTACGTTCATTAGTAATTTAACAATCACAAAAAACTGAGGCTATCCGTTGAAGATACATATATGCCATTAAAGATTGATATATTGTAGTCTTGAATATTAACAATGGGATTAATAAGAACCCTTAAAAGTTCGTAGTTATGTTAACCAAGTAGCTCAGTGCATAATGCACTAGTGTGTGAATTTACAGCTAATGAAGTCAATTTATAATGTAAACATTACCATTGAAATTCTGGTACACCCATTTAACCAGTCGCAAATAGAACGAAACATACGTCTTGTAATCAACCGTCTATAACAATCTAAATATGATATATAAAATAAGCTTTATGATTCCGATGTAACAAGTATGTGATATGCTAATTCTTAATTCTTCTCATCTGTGTCATACCTAGTTAATCACTGTTTTACTTGTACTTATTATTACATAACTTAGATTAATTCCCTTTTTATTTTGTATCCATACTCTTCTCAATTTTATTCTCTAAAATCTTTTCTATAGATGGCCTATAAATAAACAACTGTATTAGCGATATTATCCACTTCTAATTAATTTACATATTTACATGTCAACTTACTACTTTTCAAATATCTTCTAATTTTATATAAGTTGGATTGTGACTGGCAAGTGGAATCCAGGACGCGCGTTTCGTCCTATTTGGGACTCATCGGCTGGATGTACCTGCATCCCAATGTTGATGTTCACACTGGGATTCGAACTCAGTCCGTTACGTGTCGAACGCCACCGCATTCACCACTAGACTACTGAGTCCAGACAGTCACACTTGTGCAACGGGCACATTGGTATTAGGATAAGCTTGTATATTCCCGTTGATTTGTTATAGACTGAAGCTGGTCAGTCATTGTTGCTATATGTGCATCCTGAGCGGATTGCCTCGATATAGCGAATTTTTCACAAGTATTATATAAGTTGGATTGTGACTGGCAAGTGGAATCAGGATGCACATAAAGCAATAATGACTGACCAGCTTCAGTCTATAACAAATCAACGGGAATATACAAGTTTATCCTAATATCTTCTAATTTATTGTATGTACAATTGTTTTGTTGTTAATGTCTATAATTAGTTCTAGTTTGTATATAGCTTATTAGAAATCATAAAATAAAATGAACTAATGACTTATTCTAATACAATTATTGTTGTTACCTTAATAAAATTTATGAAGAGGAGGAATTGTATGAAATTCCCGTATATGGTTGACCTTTCAAAATGTATTGAATTATTATTGATTTATTGTCCTTCTGGTTTGACGGAGGTGTCCTTGACCTCAGCATTGATCATAATGTTTTAGAAATACAACTTTCTTTATTACTTAGTATCACTTTATTTATTTATTTATTTTAAAATGAATGATACTACTTTTAATTTATCTGTTAAATTCATATTTAAGTGTTTCTTTATCTCAGAGATCAGATTATAGGATTTTGGTTGTTAACACCTACCTTGATTGAGTAGTAGTGATGACGATCATGTAGGGATTACATATTGAAGAGATAGAAGGAATCGTATCGTATATGTTGTAAATCTTGATAGTAAAATAACTTCTGAACTAGTATAATTAAAATAATAGAAATCAATGATTGCACAATATATTCATTAAATATATAAGTTGGATTGTGACTGGCAAGTGGAATCCTGACTGACCAGCTTCAGTCTATAACAAATCAACGGGAATATACAAGTTCATCCTAATATTCATTAAAGTGAGAAATATATACCATTAGGTTCTGGTTCATTAGTTTGAGGATTAATTATTAGGCATTTAAACTGAAGGTATTGAGTTCAACCCTTGATGAGGATATAGATGGATACTACTGAGGAGTCCCTTTCTAAGGCCAAGCATCTGTACATTTCTCCCTACCTTCTTAGTGAATGTCTAATCCAATGGAATTCGTGACATCAGATTTAATAATCTCCACAATACCAAAACATGATTGCATAATAGTGAGCGATACGCTAGAAGTTTTGACTCTTGTCGAGACTATTTAGTTAGTCGTTTTTATCATTGTTTTAACAGATAGGAACATTGTATGAATTAAGAAACTGTACTGACTGATCGTGTGTACTGTTATTGATTGTGAAGTTATTAATGTAAAATGTGAATAATTTATTTAAGACCAACAACAATTGAAAAAACTTGTCAACGAATGTTTATTTGATACTCATTTTATAGGTCATTTAATAACTAATAAAATAAAGACATAAAGTTTGTCTGTCGCCTACTATTTAAACTAGCCAATCAATCAGCGTACAGTGATGTTACTAGATAATGTAATCATTTCATCAGCTAACTTTTTTTAAAATAGTTTTACTAATAAAAGTGTTTATAATTTCTCTCTTCCTACTCTTGTTCTATCTGTCTCGTCGTAATATTTGTGTATTAGGTTGTAGGAAGTAGTCGTTAAGAAACCTTAGTTTTATGATAGTCATTAAGATCTCCTTGGAATTCTAAGCACAGTGATAATCTCCTTGGGATTCGAACCTGCATCATCTAAATGCTGTCTTTGACGTTTCCTAGCCCTTCAAGTTCCATGCTGACTACCTCCAATCAGTGAATACCACTCGTACATAGGATTATTTATTTATAAATAAAATATTGGTTACAAATAGGCAGTAAACCTACTGAATTTTAATATTTGTGAGACTGCAACGGAAAAGTCGTGACGTACTACGAGATGCCAGTCTCATAGAGCTGCACTATGTCATAAACTGATCACACCTCATCTTTTCCTACTAAATCGAGGCACCAGTAAATAATGCGCAATATGAAATCAGATTGCATGAAGTTCGTGAAGCATATCCAATCCACCAAATCTCATGCTTTGAGGTGGTGACAGTAATTAAATTATTTTTGTTGCATCCAGCCACAGCATGCCGAACCTCAGCACTAATAGCATGACTGTTACCACATATATCAAATATCCTACAATGAAAACTATAGTTGATCACAGTATTACCAAGCATCTTCATCTTGGAGAGTCCAGGTTTTACAAGAACGGAACGAAACTACTCTCATCGATTGTGATGTCAACTCAATCTTTCATAGCCAAAATTACATCACAGCGGTGCCAAAGATAATCTAGGTTGACATATGCCTCTCTGGCTTTCACAATATGCAGATTGATCTTATCTGTTACCCCATCATCAACACTCATATAGCCACCCAAATACATGGTGAATACGATGTTGAGTCACTTATAGTAATGACTACATTGCTACTTGGCCTACAAAATTTGATGACCTTTGAGGTCTAGATAAACATGGCACTAGGTAACCACTGTAGTTGCCGCTAAGACTGACCTCCTTGATATCAAAGTTTCTAATCCCTGCTTCTACCCTTAGCATTTATAGCCCAGTAATCCTACTGCATTTGAACAATACCTCAGTGATACTTGTATGATTGAATATATATTTAATCTCTTTTAAAAAAATAATGGTTTCCCTTACAAGCAAACAATTGTACATCATCTGACTTTAGTGACAAATTTGTAGTGTTTATTCTTATGGATTTTTCTGCTACTTTCTCTTCTCTATTTCACATAGTCAATCATATTCCCTGTGGTTGGCGTAATATTTTGTTAGAACTTGGACCAGTTGAATTCGCTAAAGCCATCAGAGCACATCCACGTCTTCTGATTACCGATACTACAATGCGTGACGCACATCAATCACTTCTAGCAACGCGTGTACGTACTTTTGATCTTCTGCGCATCGCGCCGTATTTGGCGTATCAAATGCCACAATTATTCAGTTTAGAAAACTGGGGAGGTATGCTAATTTTTAATGTCTTGAAAATTTTTTTATGTTCATGGTCTACCAAATGTTTATGCAAGTTGAATTCTGAAAGTTTTTTGTCAGCTATGGACAGCTGTCGACTTCCAATTTTGTAGATGTGTTTGTGCAATCGCTTGTGAACTCTAATCACAAATACACTACTCGAATAATTACTGAATGACTACATTCTGACTTTCAATTAGTTAGTTACAGGATCAAGTCTCGTTCCACCTACACCAGCTTGCGAACCCAACTATTATTATTATTACTATGCCTTATAAAGTGTAAGTTAAAGGGAGCCTAGCGATTTGTATTTGGCAAATAAACTAAATCACATTATGAAACCCGCACAGCAGGATGAAAGAAGTAGGATACATGTGGAATGGTTCAAGATAATTTGTAACTACAATAATGGTAATTACTTAACATTGAGAATGTATCTCAAAAATGTATAATAATAAGGCATGTATGAACTTGCACAACTATAAACATCAAAAGGCTCTTCGGTTTATGGAATGTGACTAATTTTACCAATATGTTGATATACAAAACCTGAGGGTAGTTGTTAAAAAAGCGATTTAATGTACTGTAACTACAAATTTTGTTTACATTTTTAAATATTTATAACACCTACGCATAATTAGTATCACTGAGTTTTAATTTCATTAATTTCAAAACATATCAAGGCGCTACGTTCGATGTAAGTATGCGTTTCCTTCACGAATGTCCATGGGAACGTTTGCAGGAACTTCGTGCTGTCATTCCAAATATTCCATTTCAAATGCTTTTACGTGGTGCAAATGCTGTCGGTTATAAAAACTATCCCGATAATATTGTATACAAGTGAGTTGTCGGTTATTAATATTTAATGCGTATTCATTATGCATAGAAATTTAACCCGACATCGATCAGTTATGCAATCGTAGGCGGTATGTTTAAGCCGACTGTGCTGAGTGTGTTATCCAGTACACTAGACGATTAATATAAATTACTCATTTTTTTCTTAAATACCTTTGTCATCCGAAGATCCTCAATAGCTCTAAGTTATCTGACTTAAAATGCATGAATGTAGTATAGCCCAAGTTATCATATCACACCAGCACAACATTATGAGATTAACAAAGTAGTCTAAATAACATGATGCTAATGTGAATAAATGTGGTTCTAGAAGAGTAAATGAAAATATATAAATGAAAGAATACCAAAACGCAATGTGTAAATAAAGACAAAGAGTGGATACATCGACACCAATGATCGAATTCAAGCCATGTCACCCCCTCATCTTTAAGCAGGTAGTCCACATATACCTCATTCATTCTTTAAGCATTCATTTGGATTATAAAATGATTCTTACAAGATTATTCTTTAAAACGTTATATTACATAATGCCAAGAAGTCAGTAAAATCATAAGTTACGTTATTTATTATAATGAATACTTTCAGTGATTCAATCGGTTTTGTTTAATATTGAAAACGATAATCGTAGCACTTGCTTGTAGAACTAATTATCTTTTCATTTGATAGATAAACACGACTATTAATTAAAACGGATCAGAAAGCCAACAAAAAATAAGGCATGTTCTCTTTCAAATCAATTGAAAAGTCTAGAAAGAAAGTATTCACGCGTTTCACCTTAATCATTAAAATTACAATAACTTCTAATAACATAATTTTACTTATTAGTTTGACTGACTTCATGAAGTGATTCTTCAGCCCTAGTAAGAGAGGCTGATTAATGAAGTTCAACAAAATCAGTTGTAAGACAGTTGCTCACCGGTAACGTTATATGATAGTCATGATTAGTTAATGAGAGATCGTAGATAGGTAAGCGACGTTTGATGTATAAGCGTCACAGAATGTTGTGACCTATACAATTTTCCCTTTCACTCATGTGTGACGCTCATGATTATTGGAAACATAATGGGTCACTTTATTCAGACTTACTTAAAAATCACTAAATTTCTTGAGAGAAAGGTTTTCAATGAGGTCAAATCTAATCTAATTTCTGATATCGTATTGCAATTTGATTATTCAGAGGATGAATGTATACCTAGTGGCATTTCTATAAAATGTGAAAAACCATCTTAATGGTTTAAACTCTATCGTGATCTCTAATATTTGTCGTTCTTCCTGATTCTACTCAAAATCTCTGATGATATTCTAATAAGTGATGATTGTTCTCACAATGAATGATGTGATGAATCGAATGACAGCAAATGTTATACAAACAGTCAAATATTTAGAGAATATGGTATCGATATTTGATTTGCATTAAAAAAATATAACGTGTAATCTCAAGATGTACCAATAATTCTAAGGCGCATTCTAATATTCCATCATTATTTACATACATTACGAGCTTTGTACAAGCATTTGGTCCTCAAAACAAAATATGTATATTTGTGTCGTAGTGGAAAAAGATATCTAGTGTCTTTCCAAAGAAAACGAAGAAAGGAAGACGTCTGAAATCCTGTATGCACAAAAAATCGTTCATCCCTTAGATGCCTCCAATCTCATGTTGATGCTGATGACATAAAACTCAGATTTACTCAAAGGATAATGAGAAAACAAAGACAATTAATAGTATACTATTACTCATGATAAACTTATATAAAGTTCCGAAATTGTTTCGTGAGGAAGGGGGAGTTCGGATATATTATATAGAATTAATGGTGACGAATTATTTCAGCTTAGAACACTATCCTCGAAGGTCTTCATAAATGCCCCACACCCTGTATTTACTAGTTGTGACTTACTTCGAGAGGTAATTCTCGGTATTCCATTGGCATGACTTAACCAACAAAATTTGAGAGTAAATCAGTTACTTATCAGTGGTATTGAATACTTGTTGCACAATATGGCGAATCGGTCAAGCTTAAAAGTAAACCATTAGGTGATAATTCAATCTTTATTTATTCAAATTCAGTCCGTTGTGCCAGTTACAAAGAAGCATTATAGTAAGTTAAGATAATGTTAACTTCACTTTTTAGACCTAGAGTTCGGTTGCTTTGTGCACCTTATTGACCAGGATAATATTTATTCTCAAGCATCATATCAGTCGATCGATGTGATATCATCCGTTGGTCACTACAATGAACCTTCCAGTCTGTTACTATTCTAACTATTCTATGTAATTTAAGAAATAGGTTTTTTACTTTGATTGTTGTTCAGAGTTGTATTGCGCATGCCCATATACCTCCTATATTCGAATGTGATGTCTGATGTAGAAGTAGGTTAAGAAAAAGTTAGGGTGGGGGGGGGGAACCAATGAGCGGGATCGGTCCCTGAAGTCTCTGATTCCTGGTATAAACGCTGTCGATAGCTTCAGATTAACAGATTGGGATTTATACGATGATCGTAGCCAAAGGTTATAGACTCTGGGTGGCATGGCTCATAACCAGATGCAATGGAGTATCGTCGGTAGGCTCAAAAAGAAATATATATATATATTTTACCGTCATGTGAAAAGTTTTGAATAGGACAGGAGTGGTAAATATTTACAGTGTGAAAGAGTAAAGTTACTTTGTGTGTTTATGGTGTAAGATTTGTGTGATTGGTTACTTGTATG
This sequence comes from Schistosoma mekongi, assembly GCA_034768735.1. NCBI lineage: Eukaryota > Metazoa > Platyhelminthes > Trematoda > Strigeidida > Schistosomatidae > Schistosoma > Schistosoma mekongi. Next base: position 77,806,970 of record CM068306.1, on the reverse strand, counting down.
ATTATTTGGAAAAATTCTCTGATGTAGACGAATCATAAGTCTCTCTTTTCTATTTAGCTAAGTTCGATTTAGCAGTAAATATATATATATATATATATATATATATATATATATATATATATATATATATATATATATATATATATATATATATATATATATATATATATATATATATATATATATATATATATATATATATATATATATATATATATATATATATATATATATATATATATATATATATATATATATATATATATATATATATATATATATATATATATATATATATATATATATATATATATATATATATATATATATATATATATATATATATATATATATATATATATATATATATATATATATATATATATATATATATATATATATATATATATATATATATATATATATATATATATATATATATATATATATATATATATATATATATATATATATATATATATATATATATATATATATATATATATATATATATATATATATATATATATATATATATATATATATATATATATATATATATATATATATATATATATATATATATATATATATATATATATATATATATATATATATATATATATATATATATATATATATATATATATATATATATATATATATATATATATATATATATATATATATATATATATATATATATATATATATATATATATATATATATATATATATATATATATATATATATATATATATATATATATATATATATATATATATATATATATATATATATATATATATATATATATATATATATATATATATATATATATATATATATATATATATATATATATATATATATATATATATATATATATATATATATATATATATATATATATATATATATATATATATATATATATATATATATATATATATATATATATATATATATATATATATATATATATATATATATATATATATATATATATATATATATATATATATATATATATATATATATATATATATATATATATATATATATATATATATATATATTATATATTATATAATGTCTAGATGAGATAATTTTGTGGACCCTGTATGCAGGATTCCTAGAAGCGGAAAAATGATGTCGTTGTTTGCGTAATACTCAAGAAAATAATTGTCTGGGTGATTAAAGCTCAGATACGGAAAACAGAGTATGCAATTGTTAATTGTGTTTACCGTCATGTGAAAAGTTTTGAATAGGACAGGAGTGGTAAATATTTACAGTGTGAAAGAGTAAAGTTACTTTGTGTGTTTATGGTGTAAGATTTGTGTGATTGGTTACTTGTATGATTATTTGGAAAAATTCTCTGATGTAGACGAATCATAAGTCTCTCTTTTCTATTTAGCTAAGTTCGATTTAGCAGTAAATGAAAATCCTCATTCATTTACCTTTCTTTGTAGTTGGTGATCACTTTTAAATAATTTTGATATTTTAAATATCAGTGTGATGGTTTATGGAAATAGCATCTGATGCAATTGCTAGTTTCGTTTGTAGATGTTCAAATTCTACCGGATCATTATCTGATCGTTTTGTGTACCTCAAATGTTCACTGAAACGAGTCAAACTGCTTGAGAAAACTCTATAATTTAGAAAGTACTACGTTTAAAAACAGCCTGGCATGTAGACGCAGTCTTATATAGAGGTTAAAGGAATCTTTTCTTTTTCTCTAACTAGTGACTTACGGAAGGTATTTGTTCTTCTATAGAATGATATCTATAAGTTGATGTAATTGTTTCTAGAGTTTCTTAAGTATTATTGGAAACCAGGAATTAACTGGTATGTTCTCCCTTTTTCACGTGGTGCTCCTTAGTTGTACTCATTCAAAGTCAATTAGTTAGTCAGTTATAAACAGTTTAGATTTTGGCGCATATGTGCACTGATCCAAGTAATAACATTGTGTTAGCACAATAAGATAAAAGCATCAAGATTAATGTAATAATAGTAAAAGTATTGGTTTCGGTGGTAGTAGAATAGATTGTTTGTAGAGAAAATTATTTGAGAAGAAACAATCACTTTGTAGAGTTAACGATATAAAGGGATTTCGAAACTCAGAATCTAAGATAAGATACGGAGTCAATACATCTCTGTCATTGTAATCGATTATGAGCCATGTCACCTAACATGTACAACCATTGGTCACGGTAACATGGCTCAGTTCAGCAATCCGTCGCTTCGTGGACTGGTGCTATTTCCTAGTTTGACTGCACGTCACCTGTCAACCTACTTTCCTACGCCAGTAACACTTCCTGCTCCGAATTAAGTGCCAGCTGGGCACATACCATAAGCCTCACATAAGATCAAAAATTCAAATTCTTGAAGCATAGCAGTGAGATTAACCCCCTTTAAGATCACTAAATATAGGTTAAATGGTTTTTATTTTCTTTGAAGCATCTTATCGTTTAAATTAACTTTTGCAAATGTGAAATAGTTAACTTCCAGGTTTCACTACTTATAATATTTGCTCCCTTTTTGTGGTTTTTATCTGTTCATCATATCTTTATAGATTTTGTGAAGTTGCTGTAAAAAATGGTTTAGATATATTCCGTGTATTCGATAGTTTAAATTATTTGCCAAATATAATCATGGGTATGGATGCTGTCGGTACAGCTGGTGGAGTTATTGAAGGTTCCATATGTTATTCGGGTGATCTTTCGAATCCTACACTTGATAAATATAATTTAAAATATTATATGGATCTAACAGATGAGCTAGTCAAAGCTGGAACTCATATATTAGGCATTAAAGATATGGCTGGTAAGATTTTTTTACTAAATAATTTTATGTAATAATACAGTATTTTAAGCAACTGTTCTTATAATTGACTTTGTATTTGTGTAAATTTGCTACTTCTCTGCTACTCAAAATAATTTGAGTGGAGTATGGCTTTAACCTGTGACCTAGTTGTTGAGATATGATTGATTCAACTGTTAGTAGGCTATCACTCTTTTGCAGTCCCGCATACCACATATATCGATATCATATCATAAAGTCACTTATATCGTAACTACAAATTAAGGTGTACGATGAGAGAATCTATGGTATACAATCTGTCATGGTTAACGTAGAACTTGATATGAATATATTATATCTGTTCAAGTTGTCGTAATCTATGTTACATTCTTTGGGTAATATACGGTCATCATTTCTGTTTTACAAGTGACGCAAGTTGTTAAAGGTCAAACTAACTATATGGTTCCTTGTAGTAATTTTGTTATACACTAATCCGTCAGAACCGATAGGACTTCCAAGAGAAATACTTTCAACTACTTCACTCCATGTGATTCATTAAAACTGCGAGTAATTCATTCATACGTTGTCAATTCCTAGCATATTCTTTCCCAGGTTTAAATTAAGTCGTTTCCTTAAATATTTATTTTCCTATTTAGGTTTATTGAAACCAAATGCTATCCGCATACTTCTCTCAGCAATACGTGATCGGTATCCAGATATACCAATTCACTTGCATACTCATGACACAGCTGGCGCTGGTGTAGCATGTTTGTTAGCTGCTGCTGAATCTGGTGTGGATATTGTTGATGTAGCTGTCGACAGCATGTCTGGTATGACTAGTCAACCAAGTATGGGTGCACTTGTCGCTTGTTTGCAGCATACTGATATGTGAGTCTTTACCATTGTGTTTCCTGTTCCGTTCCCATCCTCAATAGCTGATATTTATTTTTGTTACATTATTGTACTTCAATTACATCACACTACAGCCAAACAGTTTTCGGAGTCTTTCTCTTTTGATGAATCTATGATTTCAAGTGCGCTCAACTTTGTCAATGATTAGTACCACGAAATTTATGTCACACATGGTTTTCATCTTATCATTTTTAATCACCTAACATTTAAACGATATTCACCAATAAGAGCATCAAAAGGTCAACTCGCCAATGAGCCTGTATCAGAATGACTGATTTCGTCACTACTCAATGATTTATCAGTATAATTATGTAACAGAATAGATGACGAATCGATCTTAACTAAACAATCATTGGAAGCCAGAGTTCTTGTTGACAGTTATTTCATCTTAGTATAACCATGCCAGGCATCGAAACTACGACAGCTTAGTGTCGAACCCATTATCATTAGAGAGCAAAGTTGATTTCTATTTAATGGTTCACATTTCTAACTACAGTCAATTAGCGAGGTTACGCTGCTATCACTTATTAACATCAATGGTATCTGTTTTTTTATGTATTGTCTATACTACTTATTATCGTGTAGTAATTTATGTTATTGTCAGTTATTTTGTAACACCGTTCAGCTATTAGGATGAACTTGTATATTCCCGTTGATTTGTTATAGACTGAAGCTGGTCAGTCATTGCTGCTATATGTGCATCCTGAGCGGATTACCTCGACATACCGAATTTTTCACAAGTATTATATAAGTTGGATTGTGACTGGCAAGCGGAATCCAGGACGCGCGTTTCGTCCTATTTGGGACTCATCGGCTGTCTGGGTTCAGTAGTCTTGTGGTGAAAGAGGTTTCGTTCGACACGAAATAGACTGAGTTCGAATCCCACTGTAGATATCAACATTGGGATACAGGTACATCCAGCCGATGAGTCGCAAATAGGACGAAACGCGCGTCCTGGATTCCACTTGCCAGTCACAATCCAACTTATATAATACCATTCAGCTATGTTTAAACTTTGGAACATTTTCCAGATGTGGTAATAGCATCTCCTTCTCATTTATGTTTTTACTCTCTATTTTGTTTGGTATATATTTAAACTTTTTTATTCGGATTCATTATCATAGGTGGTACAGCCTGGGGCGTTCTGCAAAATGTCGTGTGTTGTTATATAGTACTTAAGCAGTTATTAAAACCGGTTTGGCTTGATATCACAAATCGTTCTCAGTTATACGACTATTGAGAACGTGAAAGCAGTGAACAGCTGTTCCGTCCTAGCATAGGGCTGTCCAGCAGTTTCTTTTCAATGACCCCATTAAGGAATCGAGGCTAGTTCCTCCAGGCTTCATGGCGAACGCCTAACCACCAGACCAATGATCCGAGTTCCGACGGTTGGCATTCATAACCTAGTCGATTTGCAGTATATTTGCGTCCTCACCAATTGCTATGAAAAGGATGCTAATTCCTATTGACTATACCACTGACAGCATAGTCGATTTCCTGTTTACTTACGATTCGAGATTTTGTTGCTTATATTACCTCAAAGATAAACTTTCTTTGATGAACTACGTATTTTTAATTTGTTAAAATTTTCAGTGATACTGGCTTGTCCAGTAAAGATATATCAGTATATTCGTCTTATTGGGAACAAACGCGTAGTTTATACGCTCCATTCGAATGCACTACAACCATGCGTTCAGGTAATGCAGATGTCTATGAAAATCAAATACCTGGTGGTCAATATACTAATTTACAATTCCAGTCATATTCACTTGGTTTGGGTGATCAGTTTGAAAATGTTAAGCGTAAATATTCTGAAGCTAATCAACTCTTAGGTGATATAATCAAGGTGAACCATACGCATATATATTTGTGAATACATGTGTATATACCCTTTTTCGGCTACAGCATGGTTTAGGAAGGAGCTTCAACAACTCTTAAACTGTCCTTGTAAAATCATATTTACAGCCAATCAGCAACGATCTTGAAAACCTAATTTTAGCCAGTCCGAAATCAGTTATTGTAATACCAATCAATATTTAGTACTCACAATGTATAAAATATTATTAAGAAGAAACTAGTTCCCGATATTACAAATTTGAAATTATAGTATTAAACGTCTAAATAAAGACGATACGCCTTTGTTACCTAATTGGCATATAACATAAGTCAGCATGTTCATAAAGCAAAACCGCAAATCTAATTATGATTCTAACCCCAAACCCCCAATTAGAAGCAGCTTAAGGAACCTTGTAGATTCTGGAAGAAAAATTACACTACCTTATGAGTGTATATATATGTTTATATTTAGGACTTCTTTCTAAGCCTTTCTCATTACCACAGAACTACTGCAACTTAATTACAATGATCAGATTACTAGTGGCATACTTAATGACTCTCCCAGTTTTAGCTAGATATCATGACTGCAGAGTTCAGATGTGTTAAGTGTAAAGCAGTTCTCACCATTAGCATTAAATGATCTTAATGCTAGATCACAAATTGATTTAAGCGAGAACCCTACCATTAAACGCCAGTCCAGTGATACTGATGTCTAAGCGTTCTTCAAAGGAAGCTGAAGATCTTACCGCATGATCTCTGTTGGTGTTGTATGTACCCACTGCCACTATGGAGTCCTACACTTAGATGAAATAACTATTCATTACTTCTCGGAAGTAGTTTATGATAAAACAATCAAGTCTTTTAGAATCCCGTCTCTTACAAAAACCTTTAATAATAAATGCCCTGAAAATCGAGAGCGATGAATTTGTGGGAGACTTATCGTTGTCTCTACATCGATATGAAAAGGGAAGTCATTTGACGGAAGTCGTCCTCTATTTCATTATTTTTGCTTTATCAACTTACTTACTATTCAGTAATGCACTAGTGAAGTGATTTCTATGTATTTTGTTTAAAATAAAGTTAATCAAAAGTTGAGTACACCTTACGTTGTTGACTTTCTATACATAAAATCCTATGAAAATGAAGTATTCTCAATAGTTTTGAAAGCACATTACAAAGGTATTTTAATGGAGTTGTCCCTAACTCCTCTCTATACTTCACCTTTACTAATGACGACACTAAACGCATTCAGTCCTTAGATTTCGAGTGGTTATTGATGAAAACAAAAAATACTGTCTGTCCGCATATCTCTAACAAAATAATTGGGGTCACCCGTTTTAAACCTTAAAATTGACAAAGCTACCGAAAAATTCATCGACTCTGGTGACTCCGAGTAGTATCTTGGACAATGCATTCAGGAAGCGAATACGTATTTTGAAGTATGTAAGATTGATATACAATGAATCTTGTAATGTGAAGTTCTGATCACTTCAGTTCAAATATTTATTAGATGAATGTGTATAAATGACTACATGGTTTTAATGTTCAAACCTCAATGTTTATTATGTACAGCTGATATAAAGTGTGATTTATTAGCAAGTGAATACAGACGACTGGATATGTGAATGAGCTTTGGTTACGTGGCATGCTATGTGATAACTTAAACATGTTGAGAATTCACTTGAACTAGAATTTAAATACTCGCTACTCAAGACATTTAGTTGACTTAACAACATCCCGTACAACCAAAGCCTATAAATATAATGAACTAGTTATATATTGTCATATTCATCCCATTTCTCCACCTATGTGACTACTTTGTTCTTCATGTAAGGATGGTCATGCTAGTTCAAATGGGTATCAACTTACGCTGATAAAAGTCTAATAAGATTGATCCCTCCCCATGACATTTGGCTACATTGAGCGAAACACTGATCGACCGAAATGTGAAACTACCAATCACAATCCCCTTAGGTTAAAAAAAAGATGGGACGCATTTTCCAAGTAGTGAGTTATATAACAAGTTAGAACAACTATTTTTATTTACATCGTTTATCAAACCACTTCGTAAAAAGATATTGTAAACACACTATTAGATCTTTTATCAGAAACGGCGTAACAAGTTTATGGTAAAATTACAGTTACTTGGAAACGTGGTTGGACATGATAATATTTAGTGAGTTAATCAAAAGCTTACAATATCAGGAATATATATGTATCATTTGAATCACATGTATTTTAGTATAGTTTAACAAGTCCTAATAAGTTAAAAGTAGATTCATCGGTTAATTAGACAAGGCTAAAACTGGTTTATATCATCAATATTAACTACCTGTGTCTGACCTAGTAATGTTCTATTGAATTCGTTAAAATCTCATGTTATAACACTTTATGTTTACTGGTCAATTCTCCACTTCATAATAACTTAATTATCTTATATAATCATTTGATTTTTACGACATACATTTGATTATTTCAATTTATTTTGCTATAAGGTAACACCATCGTCAAAAATAGTCGGTGATTTAGCCCAGTTTATGGTTCAAAATAATTTAACAGCTCAACAAGTTTTAGATCGTGCTGAAGAGTTATCTTTTCCATCGTCGGTAATTGAATTTTTTAGTGGTGCAATCGGTATACCTTATGGTGGGTTCCCTGAACCACTTAGAACAAAAGTAAGTCCTTAATTAAAATAGATTGGTTTGCTTAGTCGATTAAGGAATAGTGTAGTCTAATCGGTTATATCCGCTCATATAACTCAATATGAGATGGTTATTTCATACACTCACTGAAATGTTAACTAATTTTAGGCAAGAAACCCTGAATGATCTAAGTTTCGTGATGGTCAGCTTTCGTCAGTAAGCAATACCTGTAATCTTGAGAGAATGGTGTTCCCCAAACGATTCGTATCTACGACACTCAGCTGCACAGTCTGAAATGCTACCACTGAATTATTCGGATAGTGACTGACCACCTGTATAAGTGATATATTTATAATTTTGAGATGATAAATAAAATTTGTAGCCTAAGAGAATGATTTTTAAAGTATTTTTCTCTTTGCGACAAATTGTTTGGTTGTAGAACTTTCAGTGTTTTCTTAGAAGTCATCATCGGCACATATTTCAAAAGGAAGTAAGCTGTTAGATTTTCTCCATCTAACACCTAAACGATAACTTCCAAGTTTGTCCTTTCTTCCTATTCGTTTTCATGTTAACAAAATCATGCTTGATAAGCAAGTGTTGTTATCAATGACATTGAAATTTCAAACTTTACTAGACAAAAGTAGGAAACTGCTTTTTCTTTGTGATCTGCATTTGGGTAGTAGGATAGCATTCTTATTTAGAGGAACGTATAAATCTTGTTATGACCTTCCTAAAGTAAGTATTATCACAATCACTTTAAATAAAGAATTCCACAACTCACAGATTTTAACCGCAAATGAATTTTCATGAGTTTTTGTGCGAACTGTTTCAAAGAGTATCGTCTTTGGTTAAGAGGCTTCTAATAATGCCCCTCCCGGTATTTCTTTTATACTGTACTGGTTGCAAGTTAAATATCCCCAGGTGAGCTGGGTAAGGTCGCCTTCTTATCTCCCTACCATGGACTAGGTCAAAGAGTTAGATAATATACTACTAAAAGTAGTTAACATGTTGTACGACGTTATCTCTAAACAAGGTCTTGCGTACGTGCTGAAAAAAGGTTTTTTCAAGTTAGGCTAACAAAAGTTCTGAAAGGAAACCTCAAAATAAATTATACTTTATTGGTCATAGAATGCAAGACGTCAAACAACACCTAAGGTATATCACATAAAGTTATGCCCAGTTCCTTATTTTGACAATCGATAATGCGATAATGGAGCTACAAAGATAGTGTAATGTTGACTCATTTTTACTGTTTATTATCAGCAATCTCTTTTTATTGCATTAAAAAGCACTAAATTTCCAACGGTCTAACTATCTATTGAATTCAAGTCTTTTCGAAGAAAATTGCATATCTTTGCTGATGGTTCCTTACTTCATATTTGTTTGATTTTGGGAATCAAGGGTATGAAATGAGTTGTTAATAAACGAAATTTCGGCTGATTTTCTTTTTTTTCGATAAAATTTCATATTAATGATTGGAATAACTATTCATTTTTTTTCTTCCTACCAAATCAATTACACCATCAGATTATGCGTGGTCAAAAGACTGAAACAGAACGTGCTGGAGCACGTATGGAACCGTTTGATTTCGATAAATTAGCTGAGCAACTAAAAGAAAAATTCAAAAGAGATTTTGCTGAACATGATTTGTTATCGGCAGCTTTATATCCTAAGGTAAATATATCTTTATTTCTTGGTTTAGCTTATTTTAAGATACATCATATAAACATATAAAGTTAAGAAATCAACCAAATATATATGACCGCTCATAAGCAACGAATAACTCGCCATATACACGTCAATATCAAATTGAAGCTGATAACACCACAGCTGCATAGAGTGATGAAGTTATCATGAGGAGCACTGAAATATTAGAAGTTGTAGTAGTTGTAGTTATAGAAAGAGTAGGGAACATGGTTCAATAAGAAATGATGAATTCGTCAACGGATTATGCGGACCATTGTCGATGACAAATTTTTCTACCATACCATAGCATATGAACATCTTAGTTATTATTATTGAATTTTTTATACCTTATTGAGTAGATCTTCAATCATTTCGTGTGTGCGTTCACTAGTACTGATTAGTAAACTCTTGATATTCAATAGACAAGGTAAGGTATAGTCAAGTACATCGACGTTCTGAGTCATACCGGTTCGTTGGCTCAGATAATGGATTCTTGAATGCGCGTTGACACTGCTCACATTATTCATATTGTCTTTAATGTGTGCGCCCACTTTTTGGCATCCATACACAATGAAGGCATTATAAAGAAACATACGCAGTATTAATGTGTATTCAAGGTTTCAATGGTATCTGAGCTGGTGAATTATATACATCCAGGTCTTCTATGGACTGGTCTGTTGTTAAGAATTTACTATTCAGTGTTCATTGTTAAAAAATATGTTACGTACATTGCGGTACACTGGAGATACTTTAATATTAGATCATCCTAACAACTTGCACAATCTGTGTCATGGCCATCAGCTTCCACGTCTTGCAAAACTTTGGATTATAGCACCATCATCAAAATTAGTGTTCAGGCGACCTTACATTGGTGTTTCTGATACAAATATAGATTATAATATGAAAATTACTTTCGCAAATTTGATCGGCTCATCAGTAGTGTACTGGCATACTTCTCCAGTAAACATCCTAAATCGTCATATTTTCCTTGATCTTAAAGTTGCTTCCACGATGGTGAATGTTTGGGCACTATAGTACAACTTTACTGTAGTGCCTAACAAATAATTTTTCGAAACGAAAATGACAAATTTGACATTCGTTAGAGAATTATTAAATCGTTTGATTTGCAGTTACTTCGTTATAGTATGACACTCCTCAGCAATGTGCACCTGCCAACTTATGTTTAATTTAAGACTATTATGTTATTCACAGCACTACGCTGTGTAGACTAAAGTATAAAGTTTGGCACATTAAATGGCAGTGGACTTGACTTAATTTAAGTTTTTACGCAAAGTTCTTAATGTTTAATAAATGTGTTGTATTCTGTACATCCGGTTATTTTTGTATTCATTTAATGGGTGGACCTTTCAAATCAAGGTACCTCTTTAATGAAAAATTTTATTTCAGTTTTCTGAGCTTATCCACAACTGACCTCTGTAAAAGTGTTCACCGTAGTCCAGCTACAAATCACCGATTGGAAACATAAATATTGTCGAAGTTATAACTTAAAATAAAATCTGTAACTAACATCTTACTTTAATATGCATCAGTTACTGACTAAATGAACTGGGAAATGGCAGGATGTACTGAGTACAACATATCTACTGAGCATTTAAAATGTTGCGGATAATCACAGGCTTTAATTTATAAGGACGAGCTTAGAGTTTCTCTCTCGGAGTTCTTGAACAATCAGAAAATAGTAAAACTAAATTCATCAACTTAGATACGAAACGAAAGAATTCATTTCTATTGCGTTATTAATAAAATATCAATCGTTCTATTACACCTTCTACATTGATATCTATAATAGTTAGCAAGAGATTTATTACTAACCTTCATTACGTGTCCCAAATCGTGATTGTAAATATTCACTTCAATCTGACCGTCACTTGAATTTTGCTTATAATTAATGTTGGCTATCTTTATGCTGATTTGCTTGTCTGTATAGGCCAAGAGCTTAGGCTCACCTGGAATTATTATCACAGGCTTGGAGGACTACTTTTCGACTTTTCAAGTTTTTAGACAACAGTTCAACACTATTTTCTTACACTTCTGTATAAACAGGTATTTGATGAATTCGAAGAGTTTCGTAAAATCTACGGTCCTGTGGATAGACTACCAACCCGCATGTTTTTTGTCGGACCTAAAATTGCTGAAGAATTTCCAGTAAGTATAACATACGAGTTAATTTGGAAAGAAGTTAACATTCATTTTGTTTCATTTTATGCTATTTAAATTAATGTACCTTATTCTCAGGAAACCACTTCTCTTTTAACTTTTCTATTATGTGAAGATTTGCTGTACTTAGGTTACAATGAATGCAATATCAGCATAGCTAAAAGAAACCGTATTAGTGATATGTATGTATAAACAACTTAAAACCTGACACATGCATGCTTCGGTCTAAGTTGCTACACCTCAACAGCGTAGCAAGATTATTATCAAATTAATCGAATTAGTAGTTACTTCAATGATAATAATAAAAAAGAGTGGGTATATAGAATGTGATCCATGGAGAAGGAATTGGTTCATGGTAAGAAGGGTATGAAATGATTTTAAGCTCACGATCTAATTGATGGATGAAGAACCAGTTCACCTGCTCCACTGTGACTGATTCTGAGCCATGTCATCTGGTCTCCAACTGTCAGTTATAGTAGCAGTAATAGTAGTTCTATCAGCATACTAAACAAAAAGTACTTTAAACAATCTGTATCATATTTCTTTAAAGTTTGTTTTTCTGTGTTCTCGTGTCTATAAGTTGCTAAGATTTTGACATTTAATGAAGTAATAGGTGTTAATGAACAATAACTTCAACACATCTACTCATCTAAGTCGGATAAGTTTTATTTGACAGTATAACATTGTGATGATCCGTCAAGATTTGTTGATCTTTCTTGTAAATATGGCTTGTTTCTTATATAAGGAAATAAGTTACTATTATCATAGTCATTGATTTTTATGGAAATGTCCAAGTAAATCCAATTGATACAATACAAATAGGACAAAAATGTACTTTTCGGATTCTGATGTTTGCCACTAACTAAGATTACATAATGAATTTCTTGTGGTAGTTCATAGTAGTGAAATAATAATGTTTACTTTTTACGTGTAACTCATAACGGTAGTCGTAGAAGATCCAAATTTGAAAATCTTTATAAATATAAAAAGGTTACAACTTGAAGATCATTGTCCATTTCTGATATCACAAATTGGTCTGAATTAGACAACTACTGATCACTGAACAGCCGTTTCCTCCTAGCATGGGGCTCTCCAACAGTGCGTATACACGACCCCATCGGGGACCGAACCCAGGACTCTGGCTTCGCGGCGAACGCTTTACCAATGGACCGCTGAGCCGCCTCCTAGCGGTTGATATTTCAAATTCAGTCAATTTGTGGTACGTTTGCGCTACTTCATCCACGCCATAAGTAGGTAACTGCCTCACACCCGACACGGTTGATCTCCACCTGTCACGTCTTCACGCTAGAACACCAGGAATTATCTCAATGAGCTAGTCACTACAGAGCTGATACTAGTTACAATAGGGGGGTTGTGGGGATAGTTAACTGTCCTTACTAAGACGAAACGGCTGTCCAATGCCTCCAGGTGATCAATGGTTGTCTGATTCAGACCAATTCGTGATGCCAGAAATGGACAGTTAACTATCTCCACAACCCTTACTCCAATTGTAAACAATCACTTACTCGTTACACGTAAGCAGTTCAATGTAGTCTGTAGGTAAATCTATTTGACCCAGATTCGGTACCAGTTAGCATTCTCTAGTAAGGCGTACATTCAATCCTCATGGAACTGATGCTTATTTTTCTTCAGAATAATGAGTTACTTTCTTTTCCTTTACAATTTATTACTAACCTTATGTACTTCCTATATAATAAATTCCACTATAGGTTGATTTAGAAACAGGTAAAATGTTGCATATTAAAACATTGGCTGTTGGGGATTTAACTAAAACTGGAGAACGCGCAGTATTCTTTGAAATGAATGGTCAACTTCGATCAATTTTGATTCGTGATAAAGAAGCTACAAAGGTAAGCGGCTTGTTAAAAACAAAGTGTTTTCTTAATTGTCTTCGTTTGTTTTTCCTATCTTTGTAAACACTAATCTACAGGATATATTCATTATACGAGTCATATCGTGCATGATCATGGACGCTGTTTCGTTACTTAATTTATAGAAGATGGTTTATTGTTGCGTCCTTGAATTGATCGATTTTTCTGATAGATGGATTTGTCTAGCCGATGGACACGCAACCTCTGTCAGTGACAAATCAGTGAGCAACCTTCTAACACTGATCATGTATGCTTAGCTTATTGTCAGTCTGTAAAATACCCGTAACCACGCGGTAGTTAAGCAAATGTAACACGTTCCATAACCACCTCAGCTGGTGAAGATTTACTACTTCATCAATCGATTTACCATATTCACTTAGTACTCTATTCCTAACCCACATATTGCTTACTCTGTGGTCCTGGCAAACACGAGCAATGCTTCAAAGGCATCTATGAGCGAGTAGTAGAAACCTACGGATATCCTCTATCCTTAATAGCTATGTTTCACACCCATAAAGTAGAACGGATTGAACTGCTGCGCTGTGAGTCCTTTAGTCGGCACATTGATGTCTCATTTACGCCACAAGTGATGCAAATAAGCAAAACCCAATCGAGCCTTTCGTATACGAGCCGAGATTTCATCAGACACATGACCATCAAGACTGATGAGACTCCCATGATAAGCGACGCGGTCAACACATTCAGTTACCGCACTCCCTGTCACTAATTTCGGCGCTGAAGCAAGCCAATCCTGAGGCAACATTTTTCATCTGGATGGGGAGAATCTTATCCCAAACATGCTTGCATTAACGCCTAAGGTGGTCAGATGACTCTGAATGTTGTCAACAACTTCACCTAATAGAGTTATGTGATCTACGTATTTTAGGTCAACAAGTGTATTTCCTAGTGGGTCAACTCTCTGAGAAGTTAGATAACGAAAACATCAATTTTAAAAGCATATTTACGACGGAGTTAGTTAAAAATGAAGAAAGCTGGCTATCTTAGTTAACACTAATCAATTCTAGGAATATTTCACCATAAGTTCTGACTTGACAAGCAGTATTCAAATAGAGAACCTGTATAAGGCTAACATATTTCTTCAGTACGCCCTTCATTGACAAACACCACCACATAACCTCACGATGGACGGAGTCAAATTCCACCTTAAGGAGTACAACTATTGTCGGCCGTCGAAATGTGTATCTATGCTCTCAAACCAGCTGAAATGTAAATATAACCACGCCTCGGTCTAAAACCACCTTGGTTTTCTTGAGTTGGCTTCATACGAGCCTCAGCTGAGCGCCAAAATATTATTGAAGCTAATATTCTAGACACTATATCTGTTAGGCTGATTCCTCGATAATTGCCACAAGAAGACTTTTGTCCTTTATTATAGACTGGGACGATTAGTGTTCGGGACTAGTCAGATGAGATTACATCCAGTTCTCAGATTCTAGCCAAGACCCCAGTTAAACCCGCTGCTAAAACCGGACCACCATCCTTAAATATCTCAGGGGTTAAAACCAGCTGCTTTCCTTCGCTTTAGATTGCCAATAGCCTTTTCAACGTCACTTAGATTTTGTGGGGTGACTGACCCCAATTTTCTACTCAGATTGTTTGAGTATACAGGGTAACTGATGTATGTCTAAAAGCCATTTCAATTGTTCTGTAAATTGTTTTACCTAACCTACCAATCTCTTGGATTGACAGTGGATAATAGTTCTATCTTGTGCAGATATCGTTTTACCAATAGCCGGATTTCAGATGCTCGTTTCTTGATAAATCTGAACATTTGCCTACTGTTAACTATTGACGCTGACTTTTCATTCTCTTTAACTTTCGTCACCCACCATTAAACACGACCATTGAGTAGGCTTTTGACCAGCCTGTGTTTAAGTTGCCTTCGCTCCTCTTCGTGTTCAGAGACAAACAGGATGAGTTACCGAACATCTATCAGTTCAGTAAATGCAGCCGAAATTAATTAACTTTTCTTAACTATTCGTTTAGTCTACTAGCAGATATCATTGCTGTTCCAACACTTTTTTGGATATTACCCTAAGCTATTTTAGGGTGGGTGCCGCCGACATACTTGGGTACCTAGTTTTCTAGTTTTTCCTGAAATATATTCTTGACTCTTGTCATCAAGTCGAACTCTGAGAGTTTCATTCTCGTGGTCGTTTAACGTCCAGTGAGACGTAGACTAATACGCGCCTGAACTGGGGCATGATCTAAGTCTAAACATGTGTTCTAAAATGGGTGGCAGTTTCGTATTGAGCCTCTCTAACGATGGATGATGACAATTTGGCTTTTTTGGGTTCAGCGTTGAGTCGATTGTGGAGGTCGCAGTGTTAGCCGATGTTCCTCCCTATACTTAAAGTTAGTGCGTGACAGAAATAAACGGTTATCTGATTATGGTTACTGCAGACGGTCGCCATTATCTGTCCTCCGAGCTGCGTCACTATATGATCCACTTGGATGCCTTTCAATTTCCTTTAATCTACCTACTTTGGCTCTAGAATAACTAGCTACTGTTACTACGTCAGAAAGCTTATCTTTTTGATGAGGGTTGGTAAACATTCTGTAAAGTTAATCTTTTACGCCATCGGAGCTATCACCAGCGGAAGCATAGGCAGAGACAACGAAGGGGCAACGGCGTTTTTCTATCTTTCTGAGTTTTTACAGCCTCATTTAGTCGAATAGCGTTGGAGTCTCCAGATACATAAAGGGTAAGTCGGGCTAGTTCTTTATTTCGATAAGGTGAGGTCAGGAGAATGGCTATACTTGGATCCGGTATTCACGTTTCCGGGATGCAAGATGCATCGATAGCACAGGATTCTAGAGTCGCAGCTAAAGAAATTTGTTGTTTTATTTGGCATATAGTTTAAACACCAATAACTCCAACATGTTTTTCAGAACGAGGTTTCATTAGACCAGTGGTAACATTTCGTGAACTCGAGCGATTAGCATTAGTTGGGCAAGATGATAAAGGTAGGCAGAAAGGGTTAATCGCAGGAACCTTCTCTAACCCCTTTCTTTCATTGTGAGAAGGCAGCATCGCTACTTATGCTGGTTGTCATAGGGAAATACCTTACCGCCATCACACCCCGTTACACTCAGCAGTATGGCTTCTCCATCAGACTTTAAGTTACTGCTTTAAGTCTCATCGCTCCTCAGCACACCTGTCTTGTATGGTGGGACCTAAAGGATTATACGTCCCAGCCAATATAGTTTGAATGGGTTATTACGGCAAGAAAGCCAGACTATCGCTTCAGGGTAACATCTGCAGTCGGGATGTCACTCACGAGACCACACAGATTCCAAGCGTTTGGCCTAAATGTCTAGTTTACAAGGTTGTGAAACATCGCTATGAAAATCAGTTTCATGGTAGCTGGTGGCCAAAATAAATTCACACCCTACGTTTCCTGAAGAACCTAGAGTCCCTTCATACCACTGATTTGGAAGAGAGACATTTCATCGCTCCCTATTTTAAACTCCGTACGTTTGTCGCTTCGATACTAAATCCACTTGGCAGTATTTAAATTACTAATATTTTAGTGTGAATTTAACAATCGTGGCAAGTATTGACTTAGTATTATGGAAATATTGTTGAAATTCTCACATTCGTAGTGATAATTACTATTATTAGCTTATTTACCAGTTACAGACGTGTATACTTAGCTCCGAGTAGCCATCGAAATGTGAGAGTTGGTGGGACTACCCGGTCGATTCAAAGTAAACTAAGTGGAGCATGATTTCGGAACCACCACTTAACGACAGAGAATCAAACACATTAACCAACCGCCCCCCTATATTCATGATAATTGTAACCTACATTGCTGAAATTCTCTAGTTAAGATAACTAACTACCTTCAAGTTACCTAATAATATAAGGTTATACAGATAATAATAATAATTTATTTCCTGATATCAAGAACAAACTACTTTTACAGGAAAGACCAACAAAAAACATATCAAACCATATAAGGAAGTGAATGGTTGCGCAAACAAATTAGACTAAGACAAATAAACATCCAGCATTAAAGCGTATAGTAATGTAGTGTGTGAATGATGACCAGAAGTGGAAAGGTTTATTTACATTTGGATATAGTCATTAAACGTTACAGAATTTGGAATTTCAAACTGTAAATAGCAGCATAATTGTATACACGGAGTTCAGTATTTAAGCAAGTGGACATTGGTTAACGGGCGCGGATTTTACAAAATCGACCTCGTCCAAAGGTTTTGGGGGGGTGAGAAAGGTTTTCAGTACTGCTCTTTATAAGGTTATAGGTTTCTAATTAGTCGATTTTCCAGTTACACATTTTGAGACATGTAGGTCCTTGTCACTGATACACCTTAGTGGTAAGATACTAGTTTCGGCAGATATCCGCCGTGAGGTATAGGGGTTTTCGAAGCTGATATTTGGGTAAACTCGTATTTGTGCTATATATGTTGAATCGAGAATATGTCCACATAGCATAACAAAATAAAACAAAAAATAAATCTTTTTTAAGTAATGCACAGGTATAAGGATGGTCCAAAGCATGATCTGTTTGACTATAAGTCGTTTTGTTTCTGGCAGGTGAAGTGTATATGAGGGTACAATCGTCCATTAATATCATCTATTCAGAAACGTCATCGCGTTGTATGTCTTTGATGTCCAACTTATTTCAGATACTAAAAGGACCTACTATTCCGAGTGTGTCTGAACAATTGGCTTCATCAGCCTGGAGGCTAATATCTTTGAGAACTATACTATGTAGCTTGAAAAATACTTGCAGATTGTCCACTATGCTTACCTTTCCCGACAGTTTGTTCTATATTTGACCACACCTAACCAAGTGAAAATTTGCGCGACCTTTAGTTTTGTATTTTTTAATTTCAACTTGTAAGAGTTTGTTTCTCAGATAATAGTTTCGAGTGTGAGTACGGTAGGCACTATTAGTTGAGGTATGGGTCCTATTGTACAGCAGTTTATAGGAGAGGATTAAGCTTGTTCTTTGTCTTCTTCTTCATAGTCGTTCAAGTTCGTGTACATGATTCAGTTGGTCATAAAAGACATGGAGTTTTGCGCAAGTTCACCATTTTCCAAAGTTCACAGACGTATTTTTTACTAATCTTATCTAATCTATTTGACATAACCTGGCTGTTTGGGCTAGTGCATATTTGTAATAGTCTCCATGTAGGTGATGAATGACTGAATGTGTTCTACTTCATAAGTTGGATACCTTGGAACTATTGAGCTTTACTGACTCCCTTGGTACGTTATAGGGTGTGGGAGGTGGGCGTCCGAGCGAGGAATAAATATTCATGCTAATATGAGTTCTCTTAATAAAAAGTAAGAATTTATTAAGAAGTACTCGTTTATGACATCATAGAGCAGAAACTACCAAAAGTACCAAATACTAAGTTCTCACTAAATAAATGCTGTATAACTGTTATGTCTTGATAGCTTCACTAGCCGCAGTCGACTTTAGCACTCGAACGCCTTGAACCCTCCTAGTCACAAATTTAGGAGACAGAAGACGAGTAGACAGAAGTCTTTATTCTAGTTAGATAGCGAGTGAGTTATATACAAAATATTCGTATATTTATGGTGATTATTCATCAAATTGAAATTAATTAATACAATGAAATATTATCAAACATACTCTGTGAGTATAACTCACATTGACTCACATTAATGTGATGAAAGTTTATAAATCAAGCTTGCAAACAATCAATAAGTCTTTTTCTTGATTTAGTGAGCAATTGAATTTTTAAGGATCTCCAATCCTCAACTTTAACAAGCAGATCAACATGACATACTAGCTAAAATTAGTCTTTAATCTGATATAACCCTATCTTTAACCTCTTAACATTACGATAAGTCTAAGCCACAAACATTGCCAACTTAGAGATCTAATGAAATCTATTTAAATTCCTATAAAACATTTTAGAGTACCTATTTTGAGTGGCCACAAAGACGAGGTAAGATATCTTTTTCTTTTAACTTACGGGCCAAATATCCCATAGAGCGCTTGATTATGGAAAGTCCAAATACCATTCTTGAATTTTATGATGCATTTATTGGTTTACATTTACCTAAAATCAGTTATGGATTCGTGCAGCTGATTGGTTTTTCTACACTCAGATTTTTGTAATCCATGCTGATAGATTAAAATGGCTATTTATGACATATTTCGGGAGTCGCTTAATCTTGTACTATACGGAGTATCCGTTGCTCCATTTTACTCACTTCTGAGCTACATCACTCAATTTACTTTATATTATTCATCACGATAATACTGTAAACCTCATACAATAACATGAATTGATGCCTATATTTAGATTGGCCACTCAGAGCTCTATTCCATGTTGCTCTAACGTTATTCAACATCGTGCGTCGTGATAGTTGTTGGTCTGTATACCTAGATGCTTTATATATATATATATATATATATATATATATATATATGTCATTTATGAATATCATGCTATGCGAATTTCTCTCTTTCATTTATCATATTTCAGTCAATATCATTCCATCCAAAAGCACTGAAAGGCGTTAAAGGCTCTGTCGGTTCACCAATGCCTGGAGAACTTGTTACAATCAATGTTAAAGAAGGCGATATTGTTGAGAAAGGTCAAAAATTAGCCACATTATCAGCTATGAAAATGGAAATGAGTATTACAGCTCCTATTCCTGGTTGTATCAAAAAAGTTCATGTATCTAGCGGTATGAAAGTATCTGGTGACGATTTGTTATTCGACATAGAATAAAGTTTCCTCCTAGTTCAAAGTATTAATATTTATACTTAACTTCTTCCTTGATTTTCTTATATTTCTGTGTTACTATGACAATCACTTGCTGTATTTTAATGATTATGCTATTGTACTACAAAATTAACAGAAGTTTAGAAAATTGTTCTTATTATTTCCTTTTCTATTTTACTAGAAATTTTATGTAAATCGAACTAATTTTTGTCTGAAATATGTTAACCGGATATTAGAGCTTCACAACTGCACGTGTACCTGTTCGATGCCCACTTATCTATCTGCATTGTAATAACTATAGGCAAAGATAAATTGTTATTTACCCCTTGTTGTTTTCTAAGAAAATCTACAACACATTACATCCGAACACAGACTGGGCTTATATTGGTTAAATGCTAAGGCGCCCAATATATGCAAGCTTACTTTCTGATGCATTCACAAGTCAGTTTATCCAGCCATTACACGCATCTTCTCGTCGACTACCTTTAACTAATTAGAGTCAATATATAGTGCACTTGATGTTAAGTTCCTCAAATTGGTGGCCACTCATTAAGTTCAATAGGATTCGATGATCAGTCACCACTCAGTGATGTAAATATTTTTTGATAATACAGGGGGATTTCAATTCATAAAGTCCCCTTTACTTGTACCGCTAAGGGCTTACGTCCATAGTTGTGGCGTAGTGTTCTTAAAAATCTAGTTGAGTGAATGCTTGTGCGCGCAAGCTATGAAGCAGATGGTGTGGACTAGAAGTCCTATGAATTTCTTTTTCAGAAAACAACCAGTGGCCTGCTAAGTTGAACTTGAACACAGTTGTGATAAACAAGCTACTCTGGATAGTTTATCTAATTACTGGAAGCATGGCTCATTTCTATGTCACTGAATACAACCTTAATAAATCTATTTTCCTCATCTGTGGCATAATGAAAGTCACATCAACTTTGATTGGGAACATTTACTCAATCTATTTGTAAAATAACCTCTAAATACCATACCAGGACATCATGAAGATTGTTCCTACTGGGGTTATAAATTCAGTTCGGTGAGTTACTTACAGTACTTGACCCACTGTTTGGGCATGTTGAGGAACTGCCTGACGGAATCCCATGTCAGTTTATGTTAGGCGAAGCCGGTAAAAAACATGGAGTCCATAAACCCCACACACCTGAAAACAGACAACCGAAAATATTGGTTTTACACAGCGGCAATAATACCACCACTCCTAAGTACATCTAATGAAACTGCCGACAGCTTAAAGGCCATAAAAGTTAGTAACCGTAACATCACTTATGTACCTAGCATCTACGACATTGGCATAGATTCACTAGAGACGGAAAGCAACACTATTATCCGACTACAACACGAGGAGTATGACTATCTAAATCCCAGGCTACGGCAGTCTTAAGGTGCCAGGAAACGAGGTTCCTAACGGAGATTACACTTTTAATTCGCCTACTCAGTTCAAAGCACGAACAATGAATGAATAACCTGAGACGCTCTAAACATTACCGCAGACCTACTCTCCAAGTTCTACAGAAATAAAATTGGAACATACCCCTTAAATAACTCATATATCGTAAAACATACTGAACTAAACATCGGTGACTAACTGTACTCGCGGATCTAACAACATTATCGGGGTCACATCACATGTTCCTGAAATATGCTTGACAAACCAGAAAAACTCTATCAAAAAGCATTATTTTTTTGTCATCCGCCTTTTCCCCAAACTGTCTGATGGAGCTATTCAAAGACTTATGAGGGACGTAACAAAACTACTTTCACTTCTCGACTGAACTATATTGGGAGTCACGTCCCATGACCCTCCTTGTCAGGACTGTGTCCGAGACGCTGACGTAGACCGGCTTATTATTCTACATATTTTTTACAATTATAGAAGCCTCTGACATCCATTCTAACAGTAGCTCACAACCTTCGATACCGACTGACCCGGAGACTCCTAATTTATCATCTCCGGTGGTCATATGTCACAAAACTAGACAATGTCGAGGTCATAAAAATGTGGGTTGAAATATTCTACACACCCTTCTAAGATGTTATGACTGAGACATTTTTTTCTTGTCTAGTAATCTTATAGATACACTAGACATCTTTTATCAGATTAGTGAGTTATGTTTAGATTACGTTTCGACTATCAAACTAAGCCAATATAATTAAGCCAACCGAACTGTACATGCCACTTCATCACCGTAAGAAGTTACAGCGCCTACAAAAGTTCCATTTTAAGTCAAATGACTCCACAGCAATCGTTGGAATTACTATGATTTTTTACGTAAATAAACGAAGTCTACATGTTACAAGCTATTAATGATGAGTTATCAGCAATGCACAGTAGCTCCATGATACAAAACTTGGTACTTCTGTCCCATGAGGGCCTCGAGTCTTTCCGGGATAATAATATTCTCTGAAGTTTGCATGGTGACTGAATTTTTAATGACCCTAATATTATTGCTAACCTGCTCCGCGAGGTCTTTGCTAACAGGAGTAAATCTCTGGACGACATCGAAATATGCTCTCATGTACAAAAAGCTACTTGAGAATAAATCTATTATCATTATATCATGTACACAGCTGCTAATCACATTGAATCCACTCCCTTCACTTATAACAATATCTGTAAAACTATAAACTTAATTAGAATCTGAAGTATTTATGGGGCAGATTACATGGCATTTATTTACTTCATATTTGGTGGACTCGGTATTCCATTTCTCCTCCTGAAACTGTTTAAACCCCTCCTTCGAAACAGGCAATTACCCTAATAGGTGGAAAACTCAAACATCAGCAGAAGAAATAGTACTCTCGACCTGTTTTTGACTGTCGACTCTGACTTAACCTCAGTACGCGTTAGTTTTAGATTGCATACGGGTGACCACAAAGTTGTAATAAGTACATTTGTTCATCAATCAACAAATTCCATTAATCCAAACTTGCCTAAAAAGCACTAATCCCGAAAGTAAAGTAACGAAACGTAGAAGAACATCGAATCACTCCCCAATTGTCTAAGATAGAACTCATGTTTCACCAGTGAAAACAATGAAATTGCCGCCACAGATTTACATCAAAATCTAGTTAGCTATCTAGACTGCACAGCCCTGTATATAGAGTGTTGTGCGCGACAAAATATTTCCACCAACATTAAGAGAAAACTGTGTCATCAAAAGATTTCGGTATCGCAAACAACATGGTTTGTACGCGCTGCATAATGTACACTAAATTATCAGAAAACACTGTTCTGCCCAGAGTATATACCTATTAACTATAGAAACCAAAGAGTTGAATTATGCCAACCCCAATCCCCTGATTTGTCAGATAATTTAAACCTCAGCCGAACCCCAAATTTAATAAATTCCCCATATATTTCCGTCATGAATGAAGATAATGCGACGGTTTGATCAACGAGCGATTAAGCAACTACGATCCTAGATACCACCCCTCAGACATATTAGTTACAAAAACACCACTATCTAAACTGACGCTTGCACATCTGGCTGAAATCTATTTCACTTACTTAGATATCTAGTGAGTCATAACTATCTTCAAAAAAATTTCGAAAATGAGCCTGATCAGATCCCAACATCTATCTTGAAATTTGGCAGTAGTGAATCACTGATACTCACCTTATACATGAATAATCGGTTCCATCTACTCATACGAAAGGCGTCGTAAAGGTAAATATGTTTATAACGGCTGCGGTTGGGATATGTTTCTAGATCTTCACAATAAAAAATAAAGCCCACCGGCATCGTCCGTGATCTAGGTGGTTCGATACAGCAACCGCATAAAATTTTTCAGGACATAGTATATTAAGTTTTCGGAGCAGTAAATTCAACGGGATTAATCAGGACAAGTTTTAGAAAGTTAAATTTCAAATTATTGTTCTACATAGGGTGTGTTCTTCTCTACTTTACAGTAATTCAAGACACAAGACTTAATATTGGAAGAGGACTCACCAAATGCCTTATAGTGATAAAAAAGATCACCCCCAACAACGTTACGCATTAAAACTAGAACTTTGTCAGGTTCTCCGATTGGAGTCAGGTATTTTTTTCATCTTCCAGCTTTTAAATAGTGTCTCTTATTAAATTCCACAAATTGGCTGCCAAGGCGGGAGGTCATTAGGCTATAAGATACCAAAAATTTTCACACTGGCAAAGATTGGGATTCCCACCCCAATACTAAGACGAGTAGAAAAAATCAGTCGGTTTGATGTAGTTCATCAAAATGATACTGGATATTGGATGTTTTTGTTCCGTGACTTTTGTTACATTTTAATTCAAGGTCACTTGGTTGATTATTTGGAGTTTAATG
This sequence comes from Schistosoma mekongi, assembly GCA_034768735.1. Lineage (NCBI taxonomy): Eukaryota > Metazoa > Platyhelminthes > Trematoda > Strigeidida > Schistosomatidae > Schistosoma > Schistosoma mekongi. The sequence continues at coordinate 77,781,933 of CM068306.1, read as the reverse complement.
TACGTCGGTTGTTTTACTTGGTTTCAATGTGCTCTGACTTGATTCTGTTATCTGCCTTTAAGCCTATTTACCTACGGTCGCAGGACTGATTCATACTGTAGTCACGAGTTCTGATTGCTAGTGGTATAGTATTACGTGCCCAAGGTATTACTAAGGCATGCTGACAAGTCCATAAAGTCTACTTCTCTTCCTTAAATTTGTCTGTGAATTCGAATATCTTATTGTGTACGCATAGTATATCCTTCCTGGTGCGCCATATTAATATACGTTCCACATGGAATAGAAATTAATTCCTAACATGCACATAGTTTGGTATTCTTTCATATCCTTATCCATAAGCGAATATTTGTGCAACACTTAGTTAGTAGGGATCGACCAAACTGAGTTAGCCAATATGAACTGTAATATTGGGCTCGAAAAGTGGGTGTCTTATGTTCTATCTGGAATAAAATGTCTTATTAGCTGCTCATTTAAAGTAGTAAAATGAATGCAGATTTTCAATACATGGAAGTGACGCTCTGGTGCAGGCATAAGTGCACAAGACATGTGTGTGTGCTAATTCATCGAAGTGTAATTGAAGTCGGCACTATCTAAAGACTAAAGTGTAGGACCAAATTATGTTAAGCATCGGCATAGTTTTTATTTCTTCCTAATCCACACAAAATCGAATGAAATCATTGGAGTGGTTTAATTTATCCAAAAGGCTTTAATTTCTATAGATTTTTTGCAAAAACATTTGCTACTAGTGACATTCCGCTTATTATAATGAAGTTTTCAAACGCTCCTGTCGACGAGATAACTTAATAAAAATAAAAGTAGGTATCTACTAAAACCGATATCTTTAGGCTAATATTGTCATTTCTGGGGTTTTGTTCCCGGTCAAATCTTTGGCTCACATTGTCAAGCTATGTGTTCAGAAGACGAGGTCCGTGAGAAACTTAAAAAAATATTAGGTAAGAGTGGATATCCTTCGAAGTTCCGGATTAAACGTTAGCTGATGGAAACTCTACGATTAAATTACCAACTGTACAGAAGAGGCCTCTGGTTGTTAAAGCTACAACTCGAGAGTAACAGTAAATACAATTTTGATACATCGATTAGGCAACCCAATAAGGACATTTCATGCTGCTAAGCTGGTCCATTTGTTATTGTGCCATCTAGTCATGATGTCACGAATCAGAGATAGATTACCATTGTCCCTCACTTAAGTAGGTATTTACCAGTTTGACTGTTTATGTGGATCCAGTCACATCGGCCGTATATCTGGGCAATTCTATCGTCACATTCCTCAGCATCATCCTTTCTGGTTTATTTAAGGATAAACGACGGGAATGAGAAGTTCAACTCGGTCACGTCTTTTTGACACATTTTACCTGATGAACGTCAGTACAGTTATATACATAATCCCAAGTAATATATTGTTTACATCTAGATACTGTTTTCTATAAACAGCGGGAGCCATAGGCATCTATGTCAAGAAATGAAGTTTTTGTATCCAAAAGAATTTGCATAACCTCTCTACCTTAGTCACCTAATCGAATTCAAACGTACATCTCCTTTTTCCAGTTCTTATTCTTATTTTTTATTCCAATTTTATCGTAAAGCTATTATTTTTAACAATCAACGGGCTAATGCCAAATCTAATTTTTGTTGTTTATTTCAACGTAACCAACTCAAGCACTTAACTGATTTTTATTTTTGATTTTGCATATCTGTACTATTACATACCCACTGAGAACAATTAATTAATATATTGCTTCAATGTTGTTTACGTGATGGTGAAATAATTGGATGTAGATGATTATCCGGAAAAGATGGTATTCATGATGTAAAGGAAGTCTATTGTTTCACAAAGTCTTCAAACAGGAACACTGACGAACCAGTCTTTTCGAATCATATTATCTATGCCTAGTTCTTCCTATTACCTGATATCAAGATCTTAAGCCAATGAGTTTCTCAATGGTTCCCACTATTTACTTGTTTATCTGTTACTTTTTCGAAAGCAGTGTTTTCAATAAGTTACACTATTTTGATCATAAAGTTACTTCCATTTATTTTATTGGGTTTTCAGTGTTTAAATTAGTATGAATTCATTCCTTATTGCCCAAGAATCTGGGCACCCCATTGAAAAGGACTTCGCCTTCAATAACAATGTGGCTAATGCACATGTAACAATTCGATTAAGTAAGTTTACTATGTTATCTATTTATGAAAAATACACTAGCGTATCTATGGTAGCATAGTTAAACGAACCCTTATTAACGTGCTTTATGCACCAGACTCTCACCATATGAATATATTTGTCAGTGAAAGTGAGCGTGAGTTATGAACGTTTTTGTAGTCAACATAACGACAACCATCAGAAACCAGAAAGTAACAGTTAACTGTTCTTCCTAACATTAAACTCCTGATTAGTGCGCATCCACAACCCTATCAGGGCTGTTTTATGTGATTTCATTCTTATCATTGAGTAGTTAGTAAATGGTCTCGATTTATAAAATTAATTTATGGATTTTTGCGAAATATGCATACTAAGTACAACATCTATACTAATTTTGCTGATTATATATATATATATATATATATATATATATATATATATACTTTCGATAAGCCCTAGCAACCGACTAAAGGTGTGCTACTACCGCCTACTTCAACGTTCAGTGTTGACTGCGGTAAGAGTAGGTTCGAAGGAAAGCATAGGCTGTCAGACTATGATGTAACATCTGTCCATGAAGTTGGTTGTTGTCTGGTAGGTACAGGTTACTGTTTGGGCTCTGAAAAATAATCGCTATCAATGAAAGTGCAAACGTTACGTTGCGTGACTCAAATTTGATTATTATGAGGTAAATAGATTTACTCCTTATTGTCCTTCCCAAACCATATTCTTAATGTTTAGACATCCTGATTTCGATTATTGCTACATTATGACATCTCATTTGCCATTCATCTCATTGTGCTTACTAACTGACTGACCGACAAAATAACTTGTGTTCTGAACTTACGAATTTCCAATATTGGTTTTGTTAACTTTAATATATAAGCCACTTGTTTGATGTTCCAAATGAAACTATTAATCTTTTGATCTGTAATTTCTATCTTCTACTTTTTGAATTAAGGGTTTCTACGAAAAGTTTACGGGATTCTATTCACACAACTTTTGCTCACTTCATTATGTGCTGGAACAATGATGGTGTTTAAACCTATTCTATTGGAAAACCTTCAACAGAAGTATGTTATTATTTTCAGCACACCTGTAATTACCGTTACTTTTTTCCCGTTTTTAGTGTGTGGTTACCAATTGTGCTAATTTTCAGTACATTCGGAATTCTGTTGGGATTAATGTGGAAAAGACAGGAATCACCAGCTAACTTTGTATTATTATACTTATTTGTAAGTTAAATACTAAATTATTTCCACAAACAATTGCTCTTTTCTAGACTCTCTGTGAATCTTTACTTGTGGGATATGCAGGTTTGTAACTTTACGTTGGTAATTTTGTCTATAATGGTGTCAGTTTCTTTAGTAGGCTTTTGTTTGAAATATTGCAATTAACTATACTTTTTAATGGTTTTAGATTATAGTTATCATTGATGCGATACTCGCATGTGTTTTGACCATAGGCTGAGTAATATTGATGTCCAATGCAGGGCACTAGATAAAAATGATAAATCTGTCAGTATGAATGCTGGTTTTCACTGAGGGGGCGGTGGTAGTCGGCACGTGCTTTGCTTATGCTGACCCACAGTTTCAAGTTCGTAAAAATGATAGGGCAACTTGACCAAAACAGCATCACTCGATAAAATCAGTAACTTATATGAACCACATTGGTTGCTGCAGACTACGTAGTTTTGTTGCACGTGGTTATTGTGATCAAAGGTATTCGTCTTGATAATTTCACCTGTCTGCGCTAATGTCGTGTGGGATTTCGTACCACCGCACGTGTCGAGTTTTATGTTGCACATAATTGACTCAGTGATTCTTAATAAAACATAGCAGACGTTAAGTACGAGGATGCGTTACTGATTTTGCTACCTGCTTTTTTGTTAATCCAAGGCATGCCTTGCGTATTTATTCATGACTTTCTAGTATTAGTACATATGTTAATTATTATACTACCTGTTTGTTTTGTTTTCTATAAGTACATAGGTGTATTTGAAGTGGTGATGAGATCTGTGTGACTCAAGAAGATAATTTTAATAGAGTTTTATCTTTTAAGCTGGGATTTTTAATTTTGCAAGCTTTCCTCGTCTTTCTAAACGACTTAATTAGCAGCACGAACTTTTTTAAGCTTCACAATAAAACCGTTTAGTTTGGAGAACTTGGTTTCATCAAGAACGTATGTGTCTAAAATTGCCGGAAAATTTGTTTTTTATGCCTTTTCGATCAATAGTACTATGGGCTGCTGGTATATTAGGTTATAATAACGAATTAAACAAATATTACAGCTTGTCTAGCGCTTGCCATAGTTACATTTAAATGCTTTAATCACCTTTGTACTTAACAGTTGCTCCATTACAAAACATACTTAAACTAAATATCCTGGCGCAAAACTTAATTTGGTCAGATGCTAGTTTTCGTTTATCTGTATACCAATTAGGTTGAAGGAGGCGTCTTAAAATCCACAAGAATTCAAGTTTATTTTGGTTGTCTACTAATCGAAAATAGTTTTTGGAATCAATGTTCTGTAATCAAATGGTTTTTAAATGTTTGCTCGTATTTATCATTTACTATTTCCGAATAGTAGATATTGTCCTGCTACAACCATCATTAACTTAGAACAATGACTCAGTGATTAGTACGTTCCGTTTTCAGCTACCAAGTCGTAGGTTCGAAACTTGCTTTGGTGATGGAGGTTCGAGTAGTCTGTTAATATCACTGACCCTCACACTTAGAATTTGACATGAATCAAAGTTCACGAATATTTACCATGTTGTTGAGTTAGATGAACTATCGTCGTAGTTGAAGAAAGACGTTCTGTGATTCCGGTACTTTCGTTTTCTAATTCTTGCTTTAAATAAATCTTCATTCTATAGTCTGCCTTTTCGTAAACTTGTTGTGTTAAAAAAGTGTATTATGTTGAGCATCCTATATTTTATCAAACCATGTATCATTATTTAACTCCGTCTGTAGTTGTCCTAGGGTTACTGATGGTCCCAAGCTCCGGGTAAAGGAGGAGGGTTGGGCATGGGGCTAGCATTCCTATCCCGTAAAACCTAAGCTTGCTAAAAAACGCTAACCAGATTAAACAAACTAAGCCATTTAACCTCTGCCCTGGGAGAGGAAGGAATGATTACGACGCCTCATGGTGAAAACCGAGATTCTCCAGAAGTTATGAGGCCGATGCCCCTTCTAACAACCAGAGCGAAAATGTTTATAGGTACATGGAATGTTCGGACAATGTGGGAGAGCGGGAAGACCAATCAAATAACTGCAGAAATGAAGAGATACAACTTGACAGTGCTCGGAATCAGCGAAACCCATTGGACTCAAGCTGGACAGAAAACAACTACGGGAGAGATACTGCTATACTCCGGCCACGTGGAGGAAAATGCTCCTCATACTCATGGAGGTGCTCTGACGCTGTCCAAAGAAGCACGTAATGCACTTGTGGGATGGAAACCACATGGATCCAGGATCATCAAAGCATCTTTCAAAACAATGAAGAAAGAGATTACAATGAATATTATCCAATTCTATGCACCAACCAACGACGGCAACGACGAAGACAAAGATCAGTTTTATGATAGACTGCAATCAATTATAGCAAAGTGTCGAGCAAAGGATCTGACAATCCTGATGGGGGACCCAAACGCCAAAGTCGGAATGGACAACACTGGATATGAAGAAATCATAGGACGTTAGGTACAGGGAGAAAGAAATGACAATGGTTAAAAACTTACAAATCTATATGCTTCCAACAAAATGTTTATAGATTGTATAATATTCCCCCATAAACGCATACACAAGGCTACATGGGTCTCACCGAATCATACTACACAGTATCAAGTCGATCATATTTGCATCAATAAAAAGTTCAGAAGATCAATAGAAGATGTGAGAACCAGGAGAGGAGCTGACATAGCTTCAGATCACCATCTGGTGGTTGCCAAAATGAAACTGAAGCTAAAGATGCAATGGGCAACTGGAGTAACAGAATTAGGACGGTTCAATACAGTCTTTCTTCAAGATAATAACAAACTCAAGAAATTCAAAATAGGTCTCAACAACAGGTTCCAAGCCTTACAAGATCTACTGAAAGAAAAAGAAACCACTATGGAGGACAACTGGAGAAGAATCAAAGTAGCACCAAATTCAACATTTCAGTAGGTTCTGGGTCGCAAGAAGCACCATTATAAGGAATGGATCTCGATTGAGACTCTGAGCAAAATTTGACAAAGGAGGAACAAGAAAACAGGAATCAACAACAGCCGAACAAGAGCAGAGAAAATCGAGGCACAAACTGAATACACAGAAGCAAATAAGCAAGTAAAGAAGATCATCAGAACCGACAAACGGAAATACATCAAAGGCCTTGCAACAACAGCGGGAAAAGATACAAGAGTAGGAAATATGAAACAACTATATGACGCAACGAAGAAACGAGCAGGCAAATATGGCGAACCAGAGCGACCGGTTTAGAACAAAGAAGGCAAGCCAATCACTGAGATTCAAGAACAAAGGAATAGGTGGGTAAAACACTTTGAGGAACTTTTGAATAGGCCAGCCCTACTGAACTCACCGGACATCGACGCAGCACCTACAGATTTTCTGATAGATGTCACTCCACCAACGATGGAGGAAATCAAGATGGCCATCAGACAAATCAAAGTGGGAAAGCAGCAGGACCTGACAATATACCAGCTGAGGCACTCAAGTCAGATATCGACCTAACAACAAGGATGCTCCACGTTTTGTTCAAAAGGATATGGGAGAAAGAACAAGTGCCGGCAGACTGGAAAGTAGGACACCTTATCAATATACCAAAGAAAGGAGATTTGAGCAAATGTGAGAACTACAGAGGGATCACACTACTGTCGGTACCAGGGAAATTCCTCAACAGAGTGTTGTTGAATAGAATGAAAGATTCAGTGGATGCTCAACTTCGAGATCAGCAAGCTGTTTTCCGTAAGGATCGCTCGTGCACAGACCAAATCGCAACACTACGGATCATCGTTGAACAATCAATTGAGTGGAACTGGTCACTGTATATTAACTCCATTGATTATGAGAAGGCGTTTGACAGTGTAGACAGGAGAACACTATGGAAACTTCTTCGACACTACGGCGTGCCGGAGAAACTCGTCAACATCATCCGGAACTCTTACGACGGAACACAGTGCAAAATCGTGCATGGAGGACGGCTGACAAATGCATTTTCAGTGAGGACCGGAGTCAGACAAGGCTGCCTACTCTCTCCTTTTCTCTTCCTCCTAGTGGTTGACTGGATCATGAAGACCTCCACATCTGAGGGGATGCACGGAATTCAATGGACAAGTAGGATGCGACTCGATGATTTGGACTTTGCGGATGGTCTAGCTCTTCTATCCCATACACACCAACAAATGCAAGTGAAGACAACCAACGTAGCAGCAACCTCAGAATCAGTAAGCCTGAAGATACATAAAGGAAAGAGCAAGATTCTTAAGTACAACACAGGGAGCTCCAACCCAATTCAACTTGATGGAGAAACTCTGGAAGTGGATACTCTCACGTACTCGGGGAGCATGATCGATGAACAAGGAAGGTCTGATGCAGATGTAAAGGCAAGGATTGGCAAAGCCAGAGCAGCATTCCTACAGTTGAAGAATATATGGGACTCAAAGCAACTGTCAACCAACCTCAAAGTCAGACTCTTCAATTCCAAAGTCAAGACAGTTCTGCTGTATGGAGCTGAAACGTGGATAATTACTGCAAACATCATCAGAAGGGTACAAGTATTTATAAGCAACTGCCTACGCAAGATACTGGTTGTTCGTTGACCAGAAACCATCAGCAACAGCTTACTATGGAAGAGAACAAACCAACTTCTAGCCGCAGAAGAAATTAGGAAAAGACGCTGGAAATGAATAGGACATACATTGAGAAAATCATCAGAGTGCATCACGAGACAAGCGTTAACATGGAATCCTGTTGGGAAACGGAAATGAGGAAGGCCAAAGAACACACTGCGTTGAGAATTTCAGGCAGATATTTAAAGGATGAACAGTAACTGGAGATAGCTGGAAAGGATTTCTCGGGACATAGTTCACTGAAGAATACTGGTGAGCGGCCTATGCTTCTCTGTGAAGGGTAACGGATGTAACTAAGTAAGTGTGTCATTATTTAAGTGATCATTAGTTTGTTATTATTGTTACTGTTTGCAATATGCTTTTTAAGCGTTTTGTTTTCAATTTTAAAGTCATTACATATTCTGCAACTGTTGTACTTCAAGCATTTGTATTAACCACCATTGTTGTCATGTCTTTGATGATGTACACATTGAATTCTAAAAAGGACTTCAGTAAATGGGGTGTTGGATTGTCAGTTGCTTTTCTGATTTTGTTACTGGCTGGACCTATTAACGTAAGTTAGTGTGTTTATTGTAATATTTCTGTTGTTTTGCCAACATAATCTAGTATTAAACTACTTATTTGTACTAAGATCACCGTACCTAACAGAAACATCTTGGTTTAAATCCACTAACTTATATTCAGTTGTCGAGCATCTGAAACGTGGTACTATGTTTATTCATAATAAAGTAATTTAAATCATTAGTGGCAAGTAACTTAGAGAACCGTCGTGAACTAGGAACATCATACACTATCTCGTTCTGATTTACAACTCCTTAACAATGTGCACATACACGTGAGATTGACCTCAGTTTATCCATGTGACTGACGTCAATCTGCAGAGTAAATCACTTTCAAAATGTACTCATATCTTGTTCAGATGACCTCTCACCGTGTAATTGATTGATCTCTTCTGTATGGATTAGTAGATTGTGTATTTGTCTATGTTTCTGTTGATTAATGAATGACCTGAATCTCATTTTTCCACAAGTTCTGAGGATAGCTGAAAATGTATAGAAACAAAGCATTTCGATCACTCATCATTCAGCAGTAACATGGATGTATTTTACCAACTGATATGGTCATAGGTCAATTAAACAAAGCTGACGTGGACAAAATGGATACATGGAGATAATTGGGAATATAAAGATAAGTAGTCGGAAAGACAACATCAACAGAACATACTGACCAAAATGCTTGTGAAATAATCAAAATTTTCACTTTTGCTTAGAGTAAGCGTTGAAGATCTTGTCTAGAACGACAATGAAAGCTCTGTTGATGAACCAATTAACTTAGAAAACTCGGCATTACCAAAACCATCCATCTAAGTTATACATTTTCTCCATTATTCCAAGTGCACATAACTCCAACATCTTGAAGTGGATTTTTTAAAATAAAAGTTACGCTCATATACAGCACTCATTCATTGACTGAATGGAAAAATAACCGTAATCACTGAACACAAGACACCTGTTAACGAACCTGTTCTTTCATCATAGTATTCATTTATAATTACATATTGCTTTCAAGCGCAGTTTAGCTTTCAAATGATGATTGTTTTATAAACTATTAAATTATATTAAGTTATTCTTTAAAATAATTAAATAACTTTGTCCTAGTATGGACCTCCTTATTAATGAGCATCCATGACCCTACCGTGGAATCTAAACCATGCCTAGTGAAGTCCATGTATGCCGTACGTATGGCAGTTATACACTAATAGCAGTGTATGAAATCGCACAATCTATTGTGAATTGACTGAAGTCATAAATGTCATCCGTTAAATGCTGGATCAGCGGTCCAAGAAATAGGCATTCACTGCGAAATTCGACAGTCCCGACCTAAATTCTTCTACTGAGGAGTTTTGTACCAGATCGAAATGGTTTTCTAATACCTCGTCTTACCCAGATCAATTCATGTTATCAAATTCAACTATCTCTACAACACCCAATCAGAATAATTGTATTATTGTATATTGTCTCCTCACTTTTTCTTTTCTTGTATTGTGTTCAACACTTTGCAGTTGTTTCTAGGTTCATCATTACTAGAATTATGTATGTCAGTTGGTGGTGCTTGTCTATTCAGTTTATTCATTATCTATGATACGTGGAGAATAATGCATCATTGTTCACCAGAGGAATATATTATGGCATGCATTGATTTATACTTGGATATATTAAATCTATTTATGTATATCTTAAGATTATTAAAAGAATTACAACAAAACCAAGGTTGATGGAATGATTGATAGTCAAGTAATCTTTTCTCTAGATAAACAAGTACATTGTGATTGTTATAACAGTTGTGAAAACTGACACTTTTTCTAAAGTTTGACTATCTAAATTACTTATGAGTAAATGCAAAACTGTGTTATTTTCATTCCCTATATAGACTGTTACTAATTTCATAAAAAGTAATAGTAATATGCAAACTGGCTTTTTATTTTGGTCATCTTTTTTTTCTTTTCTCTGTTTACGTTCTTTTTGTTTCTATCAACTATATGATTGAAAAAAATAGTTTAATCTTACTAACTCTTGTATGTGTATATGTCTGTGGTAGGTATAAAAGTAGTCGTCACTTCTGTGGCAGAAATCTTGAGATATTGGAAAACGAACTTTTGTTTCTAGTTTGTTTGAAAGCTATTTGAGAGCATAACTTCAGAAATAAAGCAACACTAGCCTGTGGTAGATTTTACACGATGTTTTTGAGCTATAATTTAGAGTAGAGAAGAGCTTGAGTGATCCTATGCTGTTCTTGTCTGGAGTATGTACGTATTTAGGAACATTAACTATGTATATCTTACTCAAAGGACTCCTAGTGTGAAGTCGTGACAGTTAAAGTTCAGACATATCCTGCCGAAAGATTCATCAACGGTGAATATCAACTAACTTCCAATTGATCAAACCAAGTACCTTCGAAATTTATAGCATCCAGTTGTTTGAATTTCTGATATTTCATGACCATCATCCAATACCACCGAAGAGAAACTGTCTCGCACCTATAATGATTGTACTGTATTGGTTACGTATTCTCATTAGTAATAATCGATATTGTTTGACCTTATGGTAACCACAGCACTAACGTAAACGACATACCATAAATAACAGTCAATAATTAAAATATGAAATGTATATTAACAGTTACTATAGTTATACTGAACAAGGTAAAATAAATTATTAATAATAGTTCAGTTGGATCATTGTAGCTGAGGTTCGGAAGGCAATGTTCCAAATATGTGCAAACCACATTTAGTGATCAGTATTTCCTGTGTCTGATAGAACCATTACAGCAAGGCGGAGTGCATAGATGAAGCAAGTTTGGTTCATAGAGGTGACAAAGCTTAAGAATATTCTGTTCAATCATACTATACTAGGAATTGATTATTCATAATATTAAAAGAGATACGATCCAAGAATTAAGGTTAGCGCAGATGCATTTGTCTCGGTACAGCTAGAGAGAATATACAGCTAGCCAGTCAAAGCATATAAAGTACAATAGTATTAATAATACACTGAAACAATGTTGACAGTATTTAGATTACAAGCGTAACAATGAAAATTCATTACATGAGTAACGTTAATAAGCTTTTACACAACTATATCATCTCTAAACTAACACAACAATGATTGAAGATGTGTAACCTAAATGAATCATTTTTCCGTGATGTTGCTGTGCCTGTTTGTCAGTCATCTAAATTAGCTCCACATATTCAAGTGATTTTTACGAAACTTTGTATTGTAGACCATCGGTAGATAGTGAGTATTTGCTAGTGAATTATGTGATAGGTAGCTCCATTTCTTTCGTAATTATATACAGAGCTACTGAATATTGAATGGAATAGTATGTGGTCTGTTTGTATATTTCAAGGAATGTAGATGTTTAATCATATGAATAATGTAATCATCCCATCAACTGTTGCTATCCCTTAAATAACTTTACTAATCTACTATCTTTTTCTATCAGAAGAAAAACAATTTTGATAAAATATACAACTTAACTTCGAAGTTGTGGTCTTGAACTATGACCAATTATAGAACACGGAATAATGACCTTTCTCGAACTAATGTAGCGTTCAGTATTAACAAGATTGATTATCTTATGGCAGTAAGTCCCAAACTGGATCAGACAAATACATGATTTACATAGCCAACTTACCATAGTTAAGATTTTATGTCATGTATTTCAAGTACTCATATATATGTATATATATATATATATATATATATATATATCCAAATTCAGATTACTTTTTTAAACAATAGGAACTACAAATCCGTTTACGTTCTGTTTACGATTAAATATGTCTTCCTTCTCATTCACCGCTATCATCTGTATTATTATTGCTTATGAATTTAATATTTAAAGATATTCTGGTTAAGCAATACGTAAAACTTGATTGTGTCCAAGTTATGCTTAAACTACGTCTCAATATTTAATCATACATGAGAATCCACTTTTTTTTCAGAGGCGAAGTTGTCTGTTAAATCAGTCCCCATGCCTTGAATACATGTTAATATTTCCTATGAAAGTGGGTTGTTTAAGTATCTATTGTATAAGGGAATTAGTTTGTATTGTTCTACACTGACTGTTTAAGCACTCATTACAATCACTAAGCTAAATAATAGACATTCCCAGCTTAAATGGTTTTTATTATAGCCTTGTGTTCTCTGAGCTAGATAGTCTACATGATATACTTTTGTTGTCATTCTGGTCTTCACACTAGTATCTGCTTCAACTTATATGGTCGACGTTTTCCCCAACGTTCCCAATCTTTACTAATTATGTCTTTGACAAGAATTTTGATTATTTTTCCGTTTATTAAGTGGGTAAGTGTTGCATGTTATAGCGTAACATTAACGACTACTTTCTTAAAAAAGGCTGGAATCATTCACACCTACCTGCTATGAGTAAGTTCATTAGCGAAGTCGCGAACTATATGAAATACAAAGAAAGGTAATCTGCGAATAAAGCCTCTTTTACTATAACAAGGTTTTGAGCGTATTTCTTTTGTGCAAAGTGGTAGATTTCATGGATTCACTCACATAATCGTTTCAAACACTTTAATCGAGATTGACCGGGTGTTATCTTCACATATGATACAAAGACACATTTTAAAAGAGAACAGAATTTAGTTTTGCAGAAACTAATTTTGACTTGTTGTTTTCATTAGTCATAGATTGATCTTGATTGAATACAAGCGAACATCAAAGGGGCATCAGATGGCTGTTTTATCCCAGGATTTATGACGCCAAAAGCTGTTATGATTGGGATGTACAACCAATTAACTGATGTGATCTCGTGCTCACGAAATTACAATAACAAACGCCAATGAAAATACCTAGTCGGCCACTGTACATCTGCTCGACTCCCACTTAGCATTAAATTCTTCATCGTGACACACTTATGACACTACTATTCATTGTATTTTCCAGTGGTACCCACCCAAGACCAATCTATGACGAATAAAAACAAAATGTAAGATGTATCATATTTAGTGTGCCCTAATATGTTAATTTTCAAATCTTGATTAACTGCAGATACCACACTAACTGGATACATAAAAAGGGAGTTGGCTAAATTTACATCTGAATATTTGGACCACAATCGTCCAGCATATTAGCGTATATTCTAAACACGACGAAATTTGTTGTAAGTACTCTCATAGGGAGGTCGAACTCAGGACCTTTTGGCTCCTTGGCGAACGCTCTACATTAAACCACTGGTCCAACTCCTAGAGTGGAGAAATCCTACTACGAATTAATTGAATTCAAAGCGTCTATCGTTGGGAGCTGGCCCAGTGATCCAGTAGTAAAACGGGAACGTGGATGAACACTGCAGCCGAGTCCCATTGTAGGACGAAACGGCTGTCCAATCTTTCCTGGTCATTAATAGTTGTCTAATTTAAGTCAATTTGTGATGCTAAATTACCAATCTTCACAGCACTCAATTACAGTGAATGAGTTTTGTCAGTTTCCATGAATTACGCCTTTATATTTAATCACTAGTCAAGTCTGTTTGTATTTACAAATTTTCTTGTTTATATAATTTGATAATTCACTACACTGATTAGAATTCTACAGAATAACTTAGATAATAAAGCAATCAATCGATAAAAGAAACTCAATCCGTCTATTTACCATCTTGTGTACATATTATGCACGTGGTTAAGTGATGGGTAGTAAAAGAAGAATGTTTTTTATGTTAACATTCAACTATCTCCACAACACCTAATTAAACATTGATAATTCTTTACAGATTTTAATTTCTTTGACGAATTATCATACAAGTTAAATAAGATAATAATAACATCAGTGAATTTGGACACTTCGCTTTTAATCGATTGTATTAACCAAACATTAGTTTTATGTTGCTGTGTCAGTGTGTCACTAGATAGGTGTTTCGTCCTAATATTGAACTTCTCAGTAGTGAAAACCATGTTCTCACTAATAAATGAGCACAAGATGTCTAGTCCCCCCCACTCCCACCCCACAATAAACGCTTAACCAACAGACAGCTAAGATGGGATCTAATGGCTTAAATTTTTAGCTTCTCAACATAGTGGATAACTGAATAATTCTTAATGTTGTTTGCCTCTACCAATAACAACTTCTTACTGAAACTCTGATAATCACCTCTCGAAGTCAGTTATCACTTAGCATATAATTATCGCTACTATTCAGTATCTTAAGAATTGTTTAACTAGGATAAAACGGCTTCTCAGTTCTTCTTGGTTTCTAATGGTTGTTCATAGTGTGAAACTTCACATGCTATTAAATTAGTCAATCGTTTTCCTCAAGTAATTAAACTAAATAATGTATTTGTTAGATTGAAGTAAAAAGCATGTTTGAAAACAATGATCATAATATGTAGTAAAGTATTAAATGCTTTTAGTACCAGGAACTTGTGATTCTCACCCAAATTAGTGAATCACATTCTTTAAACAATAAACCCAATTAAATTTGGCTTTTGCCATTATTTAGTTTGTGTGCCTGTAAATGTTTATAAGTCAGGTAGATGGGAGAGGAGGGAAAGTTTGATGAAGTAGTCGCCTCAAATCTGAATGATTTATTAGTGAGACTTTCATCATCTTACGGAACAATACTATAAGCTCAAATATCATCAAGATGTAAGCTTTATCTGTATTATGAAGGATAAAAAAGAAAGAAGAGTAGGACTTACAAAAGTGATTATTCTACATATTTTGACAATATACTATGATTAAATGGAGGTGGTTTGTGAAGATTGGTATTAAATTTTAGTTGATTAGAATCGTCACAGATTGATGTTGGTTAAGTGATATTAAAAAATAGGGAGCACTAAGCAGCTGTTTCGTCGTGGCATAAGACTCTTAAGCAGTGCGCACCCTAGATGCTGCTTTAAGGGCTTCAGATTGGCGAACACCTAACCCTCACAAATTGGTGGAAATGGAAGTTCTATTATTGGATGCCTGCTCAGTGGTGTAGAGAATTAGGTGTTCGCCAACCTTAAGCCTCTGCAGTAGAAGCTAGCTGCCAAGTAGTTCCTCACTAAGATAAAACAGTGCTCCTTGTTTTTCAGTGGTATCCTACTACTATGTTTTCTTTCAGATGAGACAAACACGTGGGCTCTTATTGGCTTTAGTACTGTCCGCGAAACGATACAGCTAAATTATCTAGGGTAGCCGGATTATATCTCTGATTCCATCGATAGTTTCAATCGAATACCACAATTCGTTCCTTCCCAGCCCACAGCTACTCCAAATGACTAGATTTGTAAAATTATATTCTATAGTAAAATATATTAGCCGACACTAGCAAACAACTTTTATATACCTCACATTCGAAATTGAATTAACTGACGAAAGTTTACAAATCCATCTTACAAAAAAAATCAATACAATGCCTTTCACTTGATTTATTGAACGATTGTATTTTCGGGGGGGGGGGGGGATTTCGAATCACCAACACCTACCAACATCAATCGGTGACAAATGTAATCAACATACCGACTAAACACAATTATTTTCATATTCCCCCCCCCCCCCGAATTCTAAGAACTTATTTAAACTATTGGCTATTAGTGTATTACATCCAACTCATGAACTAAGAATAATTATTTATGTACCTACTACCCTGATTTCACATTATAAATCCCTTTGTTTTGTAAACATGTTATCTACCCTGATTATGTTATGTATGGTCTAGAAAATCATGTATGCATCTATGTGACTACATGAAATAAATGAAGAGTTATTATTAATTTGCCTGATCAAATGACTTCAACTGTTTTTCTCTATATGATGAGGCTAGATAGTTTCGTGGCAGATGACAAGTATTTAAGATATCTGGTCATTGTTGCAATTGTTACCTACAACTTCCAGATCATTATGTAGCAGAAGTCATTTATTAATGTGTCAAAGTCAATGACATAATAATTGGAATCTTTTGTCGAATGAATAATATCTCATTTTGTTAACAACTATGGTAACACTGATTGGAAACGTATTTTGAATGCGCTTTCTTCTGATTTTGTATCCTATTGATGTTTTTTCTCGTTCATTGGTAAACTAAGTCTAGTTTGATATACATGTTGACTAATTAGTGATCTGACTGTTAAGCTATGAAAACTTTACTGGTTTTCTATATATTAGATTCGTCTAACATTGTAATACATTTTTAATCGTTCACATACATTTTGAGATAGTAGAGAAGGTTTGAAGCTTCAGAGAATGATTATAGTTAAACTACATTCTCTGAGCCGAATGGTTTAATTGCTGAGTTTTCGTTGTCATTTTGGACAACTTCATTAGTGTAAACTTCTGATAGAAGTCAACATACATTAGTATGCACACTGCACTACGATCAACTGCTTGCTTATTTTCACGTACACTCAGACAGATAAGCTGTATAGCTTGCTGAAACTAACCTTGTAGATAATGTTCGGCTTGTATTTTATTGTCAGTCTCCTGGCTTGAATAATGTTCATTTTATAGACTTGTTAGTTCACTTAGTCCAACAATAATGCTTTTTTAAAAAGACCTCTATGTTCCGATGTTAGTTGATAGAGTAATCAACCAGAAGTTTTACATTGAGATTTTATGTTATGCGGAAATGGTTAACATACTGCGTCTGTAATGTTGAAGGTAACAATTCATCCCATCCCACACCTATTCTCGTTCTATGCACCCAAACCTACTCCTACTACAGGAAACAATGACAGCTATGGTAAGTCAGTGATTTGGTATACATAATTCATCTCTCGACTATCTTGATCGATGAAGCTTAATGACCGTATCAATAGATCTATATTGGAATTACTCTCTTATTGATTCAAATGTAATCATTCAATAATTTGATTGTATTTATGACCATACATTTACAATGTACAAATGTCCTATTCATGAAAGACTAATTTTCATAGCCATAAACAGAATGTCTATTACAAACAATCATTAATTAATGTGATTTTTTTATCGGTTGTCATGTAAGTGGTTCAATTTTATTTTATAAATCATTTAATAAAAAAATCAATTTATTTACATTCAATCCCCTAGTTCAATACACAACGGAACATCAGTAAGAGTTAATTATTTACAATCAATAAGATTCAAACTACCAATCCAATTGCTTTTATGTTTATAAGAAAATGTAACCCATTTAAAGAAAAAAAAGTTAACATGATAGTTTTAATAAAATAATAAATAGATTTCAGCAAATAATATCAAGTAACTTGCACAACTATATAATAAAACAGACATTCTTATGCAAATTTTTGTTCTTATTACTGGTTAGTATCATGTTGAGTAACACTGTGAACCAGTGGACTAATTGGTAACCGTTTATTTCAATTTTAGAAATCATTAAGAATAACAATTATTACTACGAATACTAACAGTACCACCATTCGTATTATTATTATTATTATTATTGCAACTACTACCACTACCACTATTACTACTACTACTACTACTCCAGCTACTACTGCTACTACTTCCATTGCTGCTAATAATTAACAATTTGCTTAGTATCAAACTAAGAATACGGCAGAATAGTTTGCTAATATGAATTTCTTTTTAATATGAAATTCTATCTCGTAACTATTAACTGGATTAAAAATACAATCTAACAATATTGGAAATTGTTATTAATTACAAATCATTGGTCATTCTTTACATTCTAATACATCTCATTTTCTTCAAAGAACCTATATTGTTACAATCTTTTAACTTACTGGTGAAATATTATGGTTCAACTAGGATGGTTATTTTTGTGGAGATTGGTTATTTTGTTTGATTGAATATATCACAGATTGGTGTTGGCAGGGTACGATTGACAACAAGGGAGCACTGGACAGCTGTTTCGTTCTAGTGTGGAACTCCTCAGAAGTTTGCACCCCAGATTCCGCACCAGGGGCTTCAGGTTGACGAGAATGCCTAACCATCTGCACCACTGGGTCGGCATCCAATCACCACAAAAATAACCATCCCAAATGAACTATAATAATGAGCTCATTAGTGACTAACTCCAGAATGTTCCTGAAACTCTAGTTAGAAGTCGTGACTGGCGGAGTTCAAACTTGTCGGGAGTGAGACAGTTATCACCAATTACAATGGATGATCGTCGCGCTATAATATATATCACAAATTGATGGAAGTGGGAATTCTACCATTGGATGCCGACCCAGTGGTGCAGATGGTTAGGCGTTCGCGTCAACCTGAAGCCCCTGGTGCGGAATCTGGGGTGCGCACTGCTGAGGAGTTCCACACTAAAACGAAACAGCTGTCCAGTGCTCCCTGGTTTTCAATGGTACCCTGACAACATCAATCTGTGATATATTCAATCAAACAAAATATTTATTAGTTTACATGAAATTAATTTGAGCTAAACTATTTCACACCTATGAATATAACTAAAGTTTAATGAAAACTAATCACAATTAAGGTAGCGATTTCTAGATTTTTTACAGGAAATTTGAAATGCAATGAGGATTAGCTCGTACTCTTTAAAGAGATAAGTAAAATAAACCAATTCTGAGTTACTAGGATGCTTAAAACCAATAAATGTAACATAAATAAACAACATGAACAGACTAGGAAGATTCTTAAGGTTTTAGCATCATACAATAGAACTGTTTTAATACATGTAATAAAAATTCTGATTTTGATGTTGTCTGCTTTGAATTCCAGATGTGTTTCAATTTTAGAAATACTGCCTTTGGCTTTCTAATCCATGTCATTACACCAGTATCAGATCCCCCTTATTTATTGATGATGCTGTCTACGTATGTACAAGATTCCACTTCTTCTAGAGCTTCTCCGTCAGGTTAAGTGTGACTGGGTAGGTGCTCCTTGTTTTGTATCTGAGGATCTTGCTTTTCTTTTTGTGTACGTTGAGTTTAACTGTTGTCTGCAGAAACTGCTGCTACACTGTCCACCTTCACCTGGATTTGTTGTTGCGTGTGGGATAGAAGAGACGGATTATCTACAAAGTCCAAGTCTTTTAGTTGAATCCATGTTGTCCACTATATTGTCATGAGACGTTGCAGTTTTCAGAATCCAATCAACCACCACTGGAAACAGAAAGAGAGAGTAGGCAACTTTGTCTGACACCGGTCTTTACTTCGAACGAATCTGCGAGCTGCTCTTCATGCAGGATTTTGCAGTGTAGTCCGTATGATATTGACTACCTTCTTGAGTTAACCATAGTATTGAGGAAAGCTCTATAATGTTCTCTAGTCCACTCTGTCAAATAGTTCCTCATAGACGAGAAAATTAATATAAAGTGGTGAGTTCCATTCAGTTGATTGCTAAACAATGAACCAAGGTGTCGAAATTTGATCTGAACACGATTAATCCTTACGAAATCCCGAAATTACGTGCCTCAATGATTGGTTTGCCATCCTTGTTCCTCATTGGTCGTTCCGGTTTAAGATACTTCCCAGCTAGCTTTTTCGTTGTGTTTTATAGGTGTCTCATGTTTCCTTCCCTTACAGCTTTTTCCATTGTCATTGCTAGGTCTTACACATATTTCCGTTTATCCGATCTAATACTCCTCCTCTTGAGCTCCTGCATATTCGGCCTGGGCCTTGACTTTCTCCGTTCTTGTTCGCATGTTGTTGATCGCTGTCTTCTTTCTCTTCTTTTCTTGAATCTTATTTAGAGTACCGACAGAGATCCATTCCTTTTGGTGGTGCTCCTTGCTGCCCGAAACATTCTGACAAGTTGAAGTTATTGTTAAATCAGTCTATTACTTGTTGTTTTCCATGGTGATTCCTTCTTCTAATAGATCGTGAAGAACCTGAAACTTATTGTTGTGAGTTACCCTTCACTCGTTGAGCTCGTTGGTATCCCAGTGAAGGATTGTATTAAACTTTTGTAATACTGTTGCTTCAGTTATCCAGTGCTTTTTTAACTTCAGTTTCATTTTGGCCACTATTAGTTGGTGACCTAAGACTATATCAGCTCCTCTCATCGCTTTAACGTCTTTTACGGTACTTTTGAGCTTTTTGTTGATAGAGATGTGATCGATTTGATCCTCTGTAGTGTGATCTAGTGAAGCCCATGTAGCTTTGAGCAAAAGTTTGTATGAGAATATTATACTACCTATAATCATTTTGTTGAAGGCTTAGACGTTTGCAAACCTCTCACCGTCTTCCTTCCTCTCTCCTAGTCCATGTCGTTCCACGATATTTTCATAATCGGTGTTGTCCATTCCAAACTTGCATATTCCTGTTGATTTGTTATAGACTGAAGCTAGTCAGTCATTGTTGCTATATGTGCATCCTGAGTGTGACTGTCTGGACTCAGTAGTCTAGTGGTGAACGCGGTGGTGTTCGACACGAAACGGACTGAGTTCGAATCCCAGTGTGAACATCAACATTGGGATAAAGGTACATCTAGCTGATGAGTCCCAAATAGGACGAAACGCGCGTCCTGGATTCCACTTTCCGGTCACAATCCAACTTATATAAATGTAGATTCCATTGATGTTTTTTTAGATTATCATCTATAACTACGGAGAAGTAAATGAGAACACAGGGAACAGAACAACAACAAAATGCATCTTAGATGTATTGAAATGAATTATGTAAGGTAGAGTTTGAACATAATAGAACTGATAACATAAGCTTATAATAAAAGCTAGAAGATTAGCATAAAACAAAGCTAAAATAAATGCACTGAGTGATAAGAACATTCACATACTTAATATTGTTAGTGAAGTAAGAAATAATCGTTGGTGTGAAACACTTTTAGTACAATACTAGAATAAGGGAGATTACTACAATAATGACAGGAAACCTGTTTCAATGAAAGATTGTGGGAAATTGTTATGGATTCACGAAAATTTCATTGATACAGTAACTAATATAGAAAGTGAATTTAGAATAAGACTTTATGATTTTTGTAGCCGAGTTACGGAGTCTAGAACAAGTCAGATCTACAAAGGAATTGCACTACATGATGTATAAGCTAATTTGTTCAATATCTTGTGAAAAGAAGTTAGATTTAATGTGAACTGTCGCTTCCACGAAAAGTTTAGTTGTAACTTAGTGCATGTACTTTCGTAGTCTAATTTACAATCATTTCTGAGAATATGAAGCGTAAAGTGACGTTGGGAAGATTTCAGTCTAAGTTTATGTTTAATGAAAACACTACTAAGAATGAAACTACAATATTCTAGTAGTGGTGAGGTACATACTTTGTAAAGTAGAATAGTAAAACCCATATTATGAAAGTTACACAATCCGCCATCTAAAATTCGGCATGAGTTAGATGTTTATTGTGTAACGTACTCTTAGAATGACAAATTAATGTAATATTTCATTCTTAGGTTATCCTTTCAACGGGGTTTCACAAAAAGACGGAACCTAAAGAAATCCGGTCTTGAATAACAATAACGATAACAAACAAACTTTAACAGTTTATAACAAATGGTTACTAGGACTTAATAACCTTCCTCACTAACTTCCTTCAGAAATATACAGAGAGATGTACTGGGTTAGTGTCACAGTCTGAAAAACAACAGTATAACATCAGGTAAATTAGACTGATGGATTTAGTAAAAGATGGAAAGCACCTCTTGAAATTACTACCAATTATTATCCAAATTATAATCATCAATTTTATAATTAATCTTTCTTACCTTGAATCAAGATTTAAAGAAGTTTTCCAATAAACCATAAGTTTATTATTTAAATAGGCCAAAACTGTACAAAGATATATTTGTTTTTAATTGGTTCTTTATGATGGCTATAAACTAAGGGAAATATTCTCTCCTCTTCTTTTCCACTACCCACCCGTTATTACCCTAACTAATAAAACTATCATGTTTAATACCTTCTGGTGTAATGGACTCGACATTGGACTATCCATTATTTAAATGTAATGAGTTGAAAATGTTTTAAATTCTAACTCGAATAAATTGCATTTATATTTCAATTTACATGGCAACAAACTTTAAATAATCAAAGCTATAAATTGTTAATAAAAAAATTCACAGCTTTATGTTAAGATACATTTTATACAAATTAATTTTCTTACTCTTAAAGTATCTTGAAATAAATAACCATAGTGATGTGTATAAAGTTAATGATATGGAACTGATTGAAAAAAAAAATCTGTTCCTCATTTATTGAGTAAATATTCACCTTGTAATTTGATTGGTTCATTTATAGAATTTCAAGAAATTTACTCTATTTTAACTGTTATATAAAATGATAATCTCATATCAGGTTACATTCATATCATATTGATAATACAGTAGCATATAGCATAATTAAAAAAATTACATTTGGATACAAATTGTTACTAAGCTTCATGTAAGTTGATAGAAATGTTTAGTTGATGTCAATCATAACGTTTTCATTGTCTAGTGAATATACTGTATCCAAGAAATTCCAACAGTTTTCCTATTCTTCTAATAGATGAATACTGTATATTTAGAAAGAAGTTTTCAGAAAATATTAGACTTTCAATAAGAGGAGATATCTGTAAATGTTTGCTATAAACAGTACGATATCGCACAGTCAGATTTGCTGAATGTAAAATGTAAGTATAATGAAAGTTAGAATTTGCAATGAGGTGCTTATTAAAAATCATTCTCTAGTACATCATATCAAATAAAAGGAAAACTCGTTGAAAGTGTTAAATATAACACCTTTATTATACATTGAAAACGTTTCCAATAAGTTTACTTATCTGTGAAATTATTATAACAGTCATTTGTACAAAATAACTAAATGAAACTGAGAAACAATATCTTAGTATTGTCACTGTTAAACCCTTGATTGTTTGAATCCAAGATAATCAACTTTACGTGTTAGGATGTTACTAGCAAATTAGATTTCCAGTAAAACCATCGTATAATAAAGAGCCAACACAGTCATGGAATTCAGTTTCTAGGTAGCAGTATTTAGTTCATATACATACGATATGATGAGGTTTTATGATTGATATTAGGGGTAGAGTTAGCTATCTGGCCTTGGAATCATCCATACAAACAATACTGTGGTAAATCAGACACAGCTGATTAACTGATATCCTATCGCCTGTGAATGGACAGTTCCCAGTCAAGTTAACGAATCCTCTTACTTTTTCTTTTGGTTTAAAATCTCAAGATACCCTAAAGAACCTTGAAAAATTCATAGATTGTAAAATTATTTTATAATGAAATTTTATGTGTTTTTATTTATTTCTTCCATTACATGATAACCAGTTTCATAACAGGTTTCCTTATTGGCCAGTAACTGGTTTTGTTTACACGAAGTTATTTAAAGAGTCACTTAAGCTCGTCCGTATACTTTACTACAATTCACTTTCGATTCAATAACAAGAACTAGCATGAGAGAGACAACGATTAAAAATCATGAAGAACTGAGCATATGTTTCGTCTTAGTTTGGGACTACTCAGCAGTGTGCATCTATAAGTTCATAAAGGAATTGAACCCATGATAATCAAGTGTTACAACAAACAATTTACTATTAGACTTGATATTTTATAACTTTAGTCGGTTCTTAATGTATCGTGCTACCTGATATATTGTTATAGATGGGTAGCTGCCTCACACCCAACACGGCTGAGCTCCATTGGCTATGTCTACTCACTAGAACTTCGAGAATTACCTTTACCTGTGAGCTATTATTGACTGTAGTTGAGTGTTGTGGAGATTGTCAAATTTCAATTTGATAACAAGAATCGGTGTACTTCAGATTACCTCATGATATCATATTTAAACCCAACAATATCCATAACACTTAATTACAACCTTTATATTATTAACCAAGTTGGAAGTTATCAAAATCGATCGGACTATGTAGTAAATTGGATAGAGTTGAAACTTGATTGATAATTACAGTAAAATATTTTAGTAATTATATCTAGTTAGTATGAAATGTATTCAGTTCCTTGAAGAATTATTTATATGGTGACTCTTTAATGACCTCTGAATTTCTATAATTTTTAGAAACTTAGGTGTGTAGACAAGACAACAAACAGGTGGGGTTACTATTCTAACGCACACATAAGATACGGTTTACATCATAACACAGTTTATAATAAACATTAGTTAGTTGTAAAATTTGATTACCTTGCTGACAACATGGTATTTAACGTTTAGCATCAAGTACTGATTACAGTTAGGGAACAGTTGGGAATTAGGAAACATAAGGTATATATTCCATCTCAGTTTGGAATTCAACAGGAATACTTGTCCACGACCATATCAGTGATCAAATCAAGAACCTTCAGGCTTCATAGTAAATGTTTAGCATTCATATAACTGAATTAGTAGTAAAATGTTTACACATTTAAATTCATTCAATCTTTTATGTTGTACAACTATTATTCAACGCTATTAGTGGGTAATTATTTCACCCTGAATATAGTTGAACTCCATTGGTCATAGCTTCATTCTAGATGGCATGAGACGAAATTTGAGTGATAAAACACAATATTTTAATCTATTTTAGAGAAAATGGAAACCATTAAACTGTCTGGAACAGAAGAATTGGATCTACAATATCGTAGTTTACAAACACATAAAATGGAACAAATTATTGGTCGAATGAATGACAAAAAAACTGGCATCATTTTTGAGTATACTACTTTCTTTTTTTTTTTAGTTATTTTATTTACAAATTAGATTTCAAACAGATCCATTTCTACATTATGCTTTTCAAGGTAATGCATTTGCTAGTTGGCTTCAAGAAAATATTCCAACAAGTGATGAGAATGAAGCAATACATATGACTGAATTATTTCTATTTTATGGTTATATATTCCGTATAACTGAATCATCACAACCATACTATAAGTTTAATAAAAAATACTGGTATCGATTTCAGGTTAGTTAAATTGTTTATCTATCTATGCCTGAACTATCTATTTATAAGTGAAAGGGTCAGATATTCCCCTGTTATCTTAATTAGGCGGATACTTAAAAAAGGCATAATTTTATCATCGGAGATTGCTAGAATGGGATATCAGTCATTGGAAACCTTGTATGAGTGTTACCTAGCAATAATTAATTGCCAATTTGTAATTAATGTAATGATTATTCTGATGATAATCGTAATAATACTGATATTAATAATAATAAAGTAAAATTCCATGAGGTGGCATTTAGCATCTCTTATTCAGATAGTTTGGCAGACCTCTATGAGGATGAAGTGTGTCACTACCGAAGTCAAAATGGAAACTTTGAAACTAATACAAATGTTACTGGCTCTTTGATAAATTGAATTAAATAACCATTTATCAGTACCTTTACAAGTTTTATCTAAGTCTATTAGAAAGGCGGGGGAAGGACGAGGGCTACACGTTATCTAATAAACTCATCATTTATTCTTCTCTCCGTAGGCTCCATTCTACTGGGTATCAAAAATATCTAAAGCAGATGATATTGACTATGCAATTTATTTAATGAAACGAAATTTGAAAAGAGGCGGTTTAAAAAGTGATGATCCTGAAGAAGAGATATTTCAACAACTATCAAAAACATTAAGTGATAAATGGAAAATAATTGAATTACAAGCAGCTGAACAACTACGTTTAGAAAAGAAACGTGATAAAGTTGACAAAAATATATTGAGATTACAGGTAATGATTATTGTTATTCTAAATAGAATTTTCACAATTAAAATGCTAACTATGTAGAGAATGCTCAGTTTAAAGATACATTATATCATAAATTAGTTTTGGCTAAACAACTATTGAATACCACGAGGAGGGTGGGTTCTCGTTTTATCATAGAATAGGCCTCTGTTTTACAGATTAATGAGAATATATATATATATATATATGGTTGGATGTCAATCCAGTGATCTAAACATAAGCCTTCCTTTAGATGACCTAAATAAACTGAATTCATTTCTACTTGGCATAATTAGGTGGTACTATCAGAGTTTTTAAACTGTCACTAAATATTTGTGTCCAGTGAGGACAGCTAAGCGATAATAAATGACTGATAAAATCTTTAAAAAAACATAAAACATGACTAACTGCACTGATACCAGCTTATATTTATAAACGTAGCAACTCAGACATCGGAATTTTTTCTACTACTGGTACGAACATGTCAATAAATCTAGGTACTATGTAATAATATTAAATTATCATGTCATAATTCGTGTAGCCAATGTTCTTGAATTACGATTTTGATACACTCATGTTACATATTTAACGTTAGAAAAAATTCATATTAATACAACTTATCAGTATTTCAAGAATAGTAATCTGGTGAACTTCCATTCTTTGTTGATAGCTGTTGTTTTACTTTTGCTTCAATTTTACAACTTTCTGGATAAACTATTGATTGCTACAATCCTTGCCTAAAAGTATGTCAAATGATGAGGAGGGAAATGTACAGAGACGGTTGTCTATGAAAATTTGACAAAGAGAAAAACTAAATTAGAAGTGTGATGATGATTAAGTACGCGCATAAAATGCTCTTTCATCTATTAACCAAAGTATCTAATCATAATAACTTGTGATACAAGAATGAAATTAGGATAATCTGATAATCGAAATAAGAAGCTGATAGACTTAAACTTCAATTGCTTGGGAAATTATAGAACATAAGAGAGTGAAGTCTCAGAACATTGTGGTGTGTAAGTTGCTAGAGATGCCTATTGTGTGTAGAATAACCCTAGGAGAGAAAAATGTCATATGAAAGAAAAAGTGACTAATTTCTTTCTAAGGTGAACCTGGTAGGTTCGAAAATGTTATAGGACAGTAGGTTTGTTGTTGTTTGTAGGCATTTACTCAATACCGAAAGGAGACAATCTTGAAGCCAGAGTAGGACAATCAACAAGATAAAATAGAAGAAAACAACCACAAGCAAAACCACGTTAAAACCATCTAGACTCAGTGACTCTGAAAATCTAAACTGGAGATCGACTGCGCTATATATTCCGTACATTTAAAACAAATACAGGAAAACAAGTGACTGTGATGGAAAATCTGAACAGTTAAAACAATAAGGAACATAAATTTTTAAACAGGTAGCCTAAAATGCTTACAATTTATTTGTATTTCGTTGCTATGACTATTTGTATTATTTTAAATAAAGAATAAGTAAAGTATCATCGAAACCGTAAAATTGTCTGAAATAAGAATACAGTTCTCATTCAATAATATAATGCCATGTTCAGCTTGTTTTTTTATTACAAACGGTGTATATTTGAATAAGACTTCGTTAAACTATGGCGCTGAACATGAATGATCTTCAAATTAATCGGAAAACTCCATTTTGTTTAAATAGACTTATCTTTATTTCTTTCTCAGTGACATAATAGGCTTCTTTACTTTTGAAAACGATTCTTATTGAAATTTAGTTTACTAACTGAGTAATTAAAAACTGTCTAGTAAACAAATTCATTCATATCATTAGGAGAACTTTTTCCTCAGTATACGCTTTAAGACAAAAGCCTCCCCCGTCGCCGTCTTTCATCTATATAGCTCTAGTGTTACATGTCAAGATTAAGATTAGCATTAAGATTAGCCTTATCGTATACAAACAACTTTGAATTCAAGACAAAGATATCTATCTTTAATGCATTACATGATTACATAACATACATGTTTGCATGTTTTAAGCATTTCTAATAACTATAAAAGAGTAAATTGTGCATATCTGAACTTGAGATACTAACTAGCTATTATTACATTTTAAGTTTATCGTAAAAATTAAGTAGGAACTATCTTCAGTAGGATTGATTTCGTCTAGCGTTTTTAAGTATAGATCAGTAATACTTATCATGAATTTATTTACCAAAGTCATAGGAATCTAAATAGTCTTGAATCTTGTACTGACATATATGATTGTCTTGAATAAACTATCTTAATAAACAGTGCTACTTTAAAGATTCATTTACATCTAAACCACAAGTGTTAACCATAAGTAACATCTATTCACTGTGAACGAAACTTTTGCTTATGTAATTGTTATATCTGAACGCACCGGGGCGGCCGATTATTATCGATTCTATTATCTGCCGAGCTACCGCCTATTGCGAACACCCAGCCTTGCCTTAGTCTATTGCACAGACACAAGATCCCACCGATTATCAAGAAGCCCACTTGTTACTCACACGAATATATTATAACTAATAATACACAAGATATGTATACATAAAGCCTGACCAATGTCATATGTCAGACACACTATATTAGCCAATCCACATGTCACTGTCCAGACATGTCAGTAATCCCTATCCATGTAAGGTTAGCCACATTTTATATTCTTCAATAGTATAGTGTTAAAGCACAACAACAACCTAACAAGGGATCAGGATCAGAACTTCTAAATGCGTCAGCATTCATTGATTGACATTTCTAACTCTAGTCAAGATTGGTCAATTGCAACGACTCACATAAACAACGGAATATTGCAGACAATTATGTTGGAGCCTTTGTTACACTTCCAAATACTTAATATGTTTACTTTTATTAAAGTTGCTTATCCCTCATCGATTAGTTGATAATGACAGATGTTACTTATGATCCCTATAAATGAAGTTTACTTACTTACTTACTTAATCAATTCCTTTTGATAATTCATAGCAAAAAACATTCTAGATAGCGTTTAACTTATTCTTCTGAACCTAATGATCCTGAACTGATCATAATTCAGTAATTGATTACTTAAACTTTAAACTTTCAATGTAAGTACTATAAACAACTAGATATTCACTTTGACCTATGATTAATAATGGAATTTCAGTGAATGTTTAACTCAATTACATCATTTAGTTATTACAGATAGTATTCATCATGCAGTAATCTCTGTTAGGGTACGATTAAAAAAAAAGACAAAGTACTAAACAGCTGTTACATTGTACTATGGTATTCATCATCAAGATGTGTCTATGACTACATCACAAATCTGTATCATTTCCTTTGTTTATCAAATCGTTTCTTTACAAAAGGAACAAGCGTTTTGGAAAATATATCGTCCAACAGGTAAAGCAAAATATAAGTTAACAGATGCGCTACCAAGAAATTTTACACTGAAACAAATTCAAGTTCGTCAAGAACAAATGAGAAATAGAATGTTAGAACAGCAAAAAGTAATGGAAGGTTAGATATTTGCTTATTCTATCATCTTCACCTTTTATGACTTTATTCATTCTTATTCTTAGTACATTTGATAAGCATTCAATGAATTTTTATTGTTTATAGTCTGGGAAATATTACGTAATAATATTTAATTGTAGAAAAAACAACAGAAAGACTGCAGTTATCATCGATGTTGTCACTTGTCCAACAAATATGTTAATTCTCATACTTTAAGCTATTCTCATACTGGTGAGCGGCCTATGCTCTTCTGTGAGGGGTAACGGACGTCAGTAAGTAAGCCATTCTCACTCTTTTTATATTCAGCTGCCGACTGCTAGATATCACAATGTAATCTTTACTGAACACTTGATTACAAGCTCTACGTTTCAATATATTTGTGATTTTTATGAAGCATGTCAAGCTGAGCTGAACTGACAAGTTCAAAATGGATAGTTCTAAACAGTTCCAGTCAGTTGAAATAAATACCTTAATTGCTAATTTTAGTGCATTTTGCAGTACCCACCTACTAAAGGAATCAAATTAATAACCAAAATTACAGGGCATGCAACACTATTTGTTTATTGAAGACGTTATGGATAACATCTGCATAGTACCAATGTCATAATGGACAGAATAATTTATGATATCAAAGCAATCAGGAAGATTGTTTTCGCCTCAAACTAAATAGTTTCAGGGGGTCCATATAGGTGTTCTATTTTTGTGTGCTCAATGAATTTCAAAAGTTCCAGTAAGAAACCTTGACCACTAGGGTTCAGTCACGCCTGAAATGTGACAGATATCACTTATGTGATCACTGGTTGAACCTTGAGATATAGCGCTAATCTACTGGAATCAGTAATGTAAACTGATTTGTGTAAACTCAGTGATCTAAAATTATCATGAGTTATACGATACCTAAATTTTCCTGTTAACATATTCCCCAGAGTATCTACAGAACGCATTGAAGGAGCTAAAGCCAATACGAATTATCTATTTCACGGAGAAAACTTTAATTTTAAGCCACTTTATCTTTTTTCGTTTGTATTCATCTTCGAATTCAGTCGACTCATAATACATCATGGCAATCACCCATTATTATTACTCATGGCATGATTGGTTCACACCGGCCACACTTTCTAGCTAGAATTTTGAGTTTTTCATCTGAAAACTAGTCATTTATTGACTACAGTAGACTGAAACAAAATAACCGCATGCCCAGTGATTCTTTATGGTCCCTTAATTTATGTTAGTTAATGACGTAAAGTCCCAACAAACAGTCAGCTTAAATAATTCCATTCTATTAAATTATCTTCTTTCAATGGAAATAGTTTAGACCGTCTAGACTGTCATAACCAACCTGGGTTTGATGTACATTAGCCTAGGTTACCGTACCATATCAGAACAACAAGATGTAGGTAATGATATGCAGGACAAAGCTATCACAGTGATTTTTTAAACAAAAGCAATAAGGTTGGTTAAACAATCAAAACGAGATTTAAAAAACAGTATGGAAGAGGTATATAAAGTAAAATACTTATACTCAGTGTAGACGAAAGTAAAGAGTGTATCTTTCTCAACCACTGTGTCATAATAATAATAATAATAATAAAGTGCTTTACTCACTATTATGTAGTGAGTACGAAATGCAGCTTTTAGGGTCAAGTATCTCAACAACTTATAAAAAACCAAAACCTTAACATTAGTTACTAAACTATAGTTTCAATAGAGTAGATTTCCGATCACGTCAGAAGTTATAACTATTCATCATATCATAGGTGTGTAATGTGGTTGCATTGCTTCCTGGTTAAAGATAAACAGTGAAGAAAGTTATGAAAAAAACTGAATGATGGTTTGTACCTGACAGAATATCACACTTGCCAGTTATTGGCATGATTTCTGTTATATCTTTGTTATTAGTCGGTCCACGTTGCCGATTGTTATATCAAAGTATAGTCGGCCTAAACCACAACGTATGTAAAATATAATGTGATCTTGATAATTATTGATCAGTGCCAGTATACCTCTTCTATGTGACTATCAGTCCCAAAGCCGGAATGAAGAACACAAGACGAATGAGCCAACCAAACAGAAACCAGAGTTAAACTTCTATTATATTTCAAACGCTTCTATATATATATATATACAAAATCAATCCACACATCGAGCGAATTAGGCATTTAACATGAATACAAAACAAAGGAGATTGTGATAGTGAATAGGGGTTACCTATGCACAACTAACGAACTGTATTAAATAATAAGAGACAATATACTAGCAATGGATATACTAAGCGGGAGGATAGTGCAAGAGAAATGTGACAATGATAGAATTGGAATGTCTTCATTAACCAATGTCAAAATAATTGAATTAATGTTCTAAAACATAGTTCTGAGTGTTCGTGCATATTCATATATTCACATAATTACGAATTCAATAGATTGACTTAAAATCTCCTAGTTATCATGACTGATTGCAAACATTAAACATCATTATCATTCCGATGAGTAAATCTTTAATTCAATACAACAAGATTGTTATTCCTAATATATAGATGGCTGAAACTAATCACACAAAAATCATTCATCATCTTAACACAACAGATGTGTAGTTTACTTTTCAGATCAGTCATACTTCATAATCATTCCAACTAGTAGTTTAATAGGTTTACTAATCTATGTAAAAAATGAGGTACAAATTAATGTATTAACAAATTACTTCCAAGAATCTTAGATCAGGGTGCCTACGTTTTACGAAGGTTGTTTAAGAAAATGGAATGAAACATGGTTTTGAATAAAGCAAGAACAAAGATTGACTCAAAATAATATGACTACACTTTTATTTCGTTTGTTTCAATCAGCTGTGTGATAACTATAATTTCTTATTGAATTATAACATAGTAATAGGTAATTATGTGCAGCGTTCATAGACTATATTTGATAAGAATTGAAAACTCTACTCTTACAAAAATCCGGAAACAATATTTGATGCCATTAGAAAATGTCTACCTAAAACTAGGTACTTATAAAGATATATATATATATATGAGCACTCCAAGCCACCAAATAAACGTACAATACAGTTGAAGAGAAAGCTAGTTACATATATCTTGTCTTCAAATGTGATGAAAATGTGGAACTCATCAATCATAGAATAACTACAACAATACAGATTACTTATCCAGCTGAAAAGTTTGTAATTCTAAATCAAAAGAACTGCTATTGGAGTCAAATAAAAATCGAAAAGTCCTATTTTCTAAAATTCTTCTAAATGCAAATACAAATATATATGTGTGTACCAAAAAACACACGGAAGAAACCCAAAGTAGAGTACATACTCGCATCTCCTAACATGTTCCAAAAAGTTTAAGATAAAAGGATACCATAACCCTAGATTATGGAATAGTTCATCATCTATGGTTAGAATATGTTTGAATCTTCGCGTTGATTTATCCTGGACTGAAATTGATCAGTCACTGCTGCTATATGTGCATTCTGAGCGAATTACCTAAATATGATGATAGTTCACAAGTGCTATGTGAGTTGGATTATATGTACATACCTGTCGCACAAGTGTGATGATTGCGGTGGTGTTTGGTACGAAATGCACGAAGTTCGAGTCCTGGTGTGGACATCAACACTTAGATGCAGATAAATCCGGCTGGTGAGTCCAAAATGGGACGGAGTGTGCTTCCTGGATTCCGCTTGCCAATCACAATCCTACACAAACAGTTCATCATCCAACTGATAACAATCACACTATTAACATTTTTCAATTTTTTAAAATAATCAACAGACAAATGGATGCCAATTTGCTACGATTTGCTGAAGCGATAACAAACAAAAAACTCAAGACAATCCAAGTATTCAAAAAGAGACAGTTATCAATTTGTCACTACCATGGGAAATTTAATCAAGTCCTATTATTAATATTACTAAGCCACCAGTTATTATTATTGCTATCATTATTCATTTTAGTATTGCAGTTATTTGTGTTATGTAGTATACAAATTGATGGAAATGGGACTCCCACCATTCGATGCCGGCATAATGATATAGTAGGATAGACGCTCGCCAGCCTGAAGCCCCTGGGGCGTAATCTAGGGCGGGTACCATTGAGGGGTTTCGTACTAGGACGAAACGTCTGTCCAGTGTTCCTTGGTGCCTTACCAACATTAATCTGTAATGAATCCAATCAAACTTAATACCAATCTACGTAAATTATCTTCATTCAATCATATAATATACGCTTATTCTTTTTCGTCCACTTTATAATCATCTTATTAATCATCCATGACTTTAGTTCCTTAAAATGTATATGACGTTTTCATCAAATCAACTATGGTTACGTCATCTTATTCATTTCTGATCTGTAATTAATCACACTCTCATCTGCTATTCAACATTTTAAAGATGATCGTTTTTAATGAGTTTAAGCATGCATTTAAATGTAAATATTGAATGAATATCTCATATCACTGCAGTTTCTTTATTTGCCTTTCTTATTATGGTGATGAGGTTATAACTGAATTAAAACATTACCATTGTAATGCAGCTGATGAGAGTCAATGAGATAAGAAATAATTTATATTATTCTAAATCAATTGTTATTTTCTATATTATTCAAATTCATTAAAGGGAACTAATTGTATATTGTATTACAATAATTAACAAACGTAGACAGTCTTTTCAGCTACATTACACTAAGTTACCTATTAGTGCGATTAATCTTATTACATTGACTAATGACCCTTTGATGCTTACACTTGTGTGAGTTGCCTTTGTTACTACCTGATGTACTCCCTTTTGGTCATGTTCTTACTGGAAGGTGATATCATTATGTTATGTTATTAACTTCACTATAAGTCTAACTGATTTTGGCACTATATTATATAGAAATGTCAACTAGAAATATGGATCAAGATATCAATACAGTGGTACTTCAATTACAAAACGATCCATTGATAAATTTACATCGAAGTGATAAAAAGTCAATAGAGCTTATCAAATTGTACATTATAAATCATTCAAATTATGACAATCTTCTACAAGGGGATTCAATGAAAAATAATTGGTTCCTTTCAGGTAAAGATCCAAATGTATGGGAAGATGACGGTATAATTCATTCACCACCAGGTGCAACTGGATCTCTAGCTTATCCGACACTAAAGCAGGTAAGCATATTATATATATATATATATATATTCTGTAATTATTACACAATTTGTCGTAACGATATGCATTTGATTAGACAACCATTACAAATTAGTAAGCACTGGACAGCTGTTTCGGCCGAGCATGCGACTCTTAACCAGTGTGCATCCGTATTTCAACCGACAATTTACCCTAACGACGTATCTTATTATCACTAATTAGGCATTCAAAGAATGATATTGACAATTTTAGTTAAGTCACTACATATTTTGAGACTATATTCATTGCCATTAATGGTACACATTCGACAAGAATTAACCCCACTGGTCAAAAGTCTTACCATCAAAACTCCAAAATAATCTCCTCAAGTTGGTCACCACTGAGTTCATATTGATTATGACTAGGTGTTGTGGAGATTGATGAATTTTAATTTGATATTATGAAACGACATAAGTCAAACAACCACTGGAAACCGGAAAGCACAAAAAAGTTGTTTTATTCAAGAATTCACATCATTTTATGGTCTTGTTCAGTTTTGCATTGAAGATAACCGTAAATAATTCAAAATGATATAATTTACAAACTATTCCAATTGGATGTTCATCATAAAATTATCAAAAACGAGGAATGTAAAATACTTAATCAGAAATGGTAACATGAAATTCAAAGAGTTCTTATCAGCATCGTTCTTTTAAATATATACATAGTAGTGTATGAGAATATACGTTAACATAGAAGTGGTAGCGTTATAATGTCATGAATATTTCCCGACAGTCGATGTCACACAGGATACTGCATGTGTGAACTAATTTCTCCTCAGTCGTCAAACCAAGATGTAATGTTTGAAAAGAGGAAAAATAAAAAGTATGTCTTCTGAAAGATCCTACTAGAGATAGCATTTAATACTGCAATGTTCACTAATTTTGTTTTCTCTATCCGACACCTTGGGCTATGCTACACTGACTTCCATAGATATCAGCTTTGCTTAACCCCAAAGAGATTAGATCAAACATATGTTGCTTTCACATTACTATTTAGTATTCACTCAGTAAATTTACGGGCAGATGACTAAAAATACTGGAAAAACACTTTTGGTGAATACTGAAAACATTGTGATCGATCTCAATTATTCAAAACGTACGCGAAATTGTCATTTTAAATGATTCCTAAAGTTTTGTGATCAATCATGAGTATTCATACATTACATGACAGTTTGTATGAATGCACTTAGAAATGTTTATGAATAAAAAATATATTGAGTACACTGAAAATCATAAAAAAACAGAACATCTACTTGAATTCAGTTCATGATTCCCATTCAGTAATGCAAGCCAACGATCTATCATGAAATCAAAGATCGTTTAGACTTCTTCGTAAATATGATAACTTTACAGCAGTAAGATAAAACTGAGTAGTTTATTTTTGTCAATCTAATCCAATTTATGGGATTAAAAAAGTTCATATCCAACCAGATAAGTTGATGTGGTTGTTATGTCTGCTATTAGTGGTAGCCAATTAATATCAATCTGTGATAAATACAAATATCTAAATGTTATTCTCTTCTAGTCCATATTGCTGATTGGATTCTGACGGCCATGTAGCAGTGTTACTACTGGTCTAAGTATTTCTATGTTATATGTATTATTTTTAGATGTAAGATGGTTGGAGATAACCAGTAAGCAACTATGTTCGGCCTTATGTTTTGTTTTATTTTGCACCTGTTTGCAAAGTGTATTTGAAATATTGAGAAGACGTATTCTCAATATGGAGCTAGAACCCAAGTCATCAAGTCTAAAAAATTACCGTTTATCAATCTCAACTTAATTAGGATTGAAGTCACATTATGGAAGAATTCCGTTACCACTATAGACAAGATTGTTATGTATTGCGGAATAATACACAGTGACCTTGATAACTGCCAATCAGAATACGGATACGTCAGCCCCACGACTATCAACCCCCAAAACCGGAATAAAGAAGACAGCAGCTACGAGCCAACAAGAAAAAATCAATCCAGTCCAATTGCCGGTCACATTGTATTTTAATCATGCCTTTATATATACACAAATTCAGACAGCACAGCAAACCAGTTAGGGATTTTACATTAATACAAAACAGAAGAGATTGTGGCAGTGAATAGGGGTAACGTGTACACAACTAATTAATTGCAGTCCATAATACGAGACAATACAATAACAGCAAATATACTAAACAGGAGGACAGAGTAAGAGGAACATAACAATAATAAAAATGTAATGTTTACATTACACACGACCAGAATAAATGAATTAGTCCTCTAAAATACAGTCCTAGAAGTTCTTTCACTCTTTTTTAGTGGTCCGACATAACAAAGATAAACATGCCATTCATCACTACTTTGTAATCAGTCACATTAATTGACTCAGTACTATACGACATTGATCGCAAAATCAAGTAATTTAATAACATCGATATAAACTATAATCATTAGTAACCACACAGAGAGAGGGTCAGTTGTATTTTTTTTTAGAAATTCCAAGCTGATGAATGTCATTTAATACAAAATCTATATTAAACAGACTTGCTAGTCTACAATTTTCAATCGTTTAACCTTGAACTATTTCAAAATAAGTTCCAATAAACTTTTACATAACTCAATTATATACATTTTTGATCATTTTACTATACTCATAAACTTTCATTCATTTTCAAAGGTGTAACCTAAAATTAATACACGTTTAAAAATATTTAAAACTATTTTATTTACAATTAGGTTAGGTAATTTCTTTTTATACTTTTTTTTTCTTCATTTCATTAACAAAATAAAAGACATGCAAAATGTAGAGTAATTTAAGTTATTCAAACAAATTACTACAAACAATAATGTGAATTATTCATTCATTTAGAAAATTGAACATTGAACTCGTATATTGTTATGTTAATTATTTTAAGTAGTTCTATTTTTTTGTTTTTGTTTTACTTCTTCTTTTCTTAACTAAATAAATAAATTGATATAAAAGTTAAATAGGGAATAAAGTGCGTGTACGTGACAGTATTCTAAAACATACAGTACTGACGCCTAAATCAGGTAGACGAGGGTGGGGTGGGGAGAGTGTTGAAACACTTCTGGTAAGAACCATTTACCTAAAATATTATCTCATTGTGTAGAATACCTACTTCAGTAGTTTTCTTAGTTTATTAACAATAGTGTGTCATGTAGATTCATGAAATCGATAGTTTATGAATACAACAAATTAAACGATATGATAAACGAAAACATTAGTATAGAACAAATGTCAATTGGCTCCTAGCTTTCAATGGTTGAATAGATGAAGTCAACCTTCGATGCAAACAGTAAATTAAACAGTCACCATTAACTTCATTCATTTTCAAAGGTGTAACCTAAAATTAATACACGTTTAAAAATATTTAAAACTATTTTATTTACAATTAGGTTAGGTAATTTCTTTTTATACTTTTTTTTTCTTCATTTCATTAACAAAATAAAAGACATGCAAAATGTAGAGTAATTTAAGTTATTCAAACAAATTACTACAAACAATAATGTGAATTATTCATTCATTTAGAAAATTGAACATTGAACTCGTATATTGTTATGTTAATTATTTTAAGTAGTTCTATTTTTTTGTTTTTGTTTTACTTCTTCTTTTCTTAACTAAATAAATAAATTGATATAAAAGTTAAATAGGGAATAAAGTGCGTGTACGTGACAGTATTCTAAAACATACAGTACTGACGCCTAAATCAGGTAGACGAGGGTGGGGTGGGGAGAGTGTTGAAACACTTCTGGTAAGAACCATTTACCTAAAATATTATCTCATTGTGTAGAATACCTACTTCAGTAGTTTTCTTAGTTTATTAACAATAGTGTGTCATGTAGATTCATGAAATCGATAGTTTATGAATACAACAAATTAAACGATATGATAAACGAAAACATTAGTATAGAACAAATGTCAATTGGCTCCTAGCTTTCAATGGTTGAATAGATGAAGTCAACCTTCGATGCAAACAGTAAATTAAACAGTCACCATTAACTTCATTCAGTATTAATTGTAATAATCGTGTAATAATTATTGACTATTTTCGAGCAGAAATTCTCAGTATTAGAATGAGAAGCTATAGATGGTGAGGTTCAATTATGTCCATTTTGGCTAGTACATTGATTTAGTGGATAGGCTTTTCGATTGTGATAAACCAGTCAAATAATATAAAACTGGATATTTGTTCCTTAGGATCCCACTATGCTAAATATGTCAATTGTTGAGCGGCAACACTAAAAACAGTAAACTTAAGTTCCAGGGACAAAGACGATATATACTAGGATTTTATGGCAGCAAGGTTTTCCTATCATACAACTGTGATCTATAGCAAAGATAAAATCTTACGACTGAGGGAAACGTTTGGACCACGTTAACCCTAGGAATAACACACCCTTATTTAACCATGGTTTTCTTCTCAGTACTATGGCACTAAAAGTTCTGAGCTAGCATATCCAAAACTAATAACAAAATGGTAATATGTGATCTTCCACGAGCAGTTATCCTGTAGGCTCTGCAACCACATTCCTAGGAAATCATTACCAACAGTAATCTAGTTTATTTTTCAAGAATATTAAAACCAAGTTTCGTTTAATGGTATGAGCAGTAGGAAACTGGCAACCATTCACACACCATTAATAACGCTTAAAATAGTGGACATTAACAACGCTTCATTCATAGTAATAGATTATGGCTGTAAAATGTTGTGTATTACATAGCCTTGTAAAAAATAGTACTGAATCAGAAGTCTTGTAGTTTGAAATTATGGAGTGACCTTAGTTAAGAAAACAGTGAAAACTACAAAGCAATTAAATAATTGATCCATAAAACCATCTTACTTCAACTACAATAATCAGCTCACTAGTTGCTAACTTTAGGATGTTCCTAAATTTCAGTTAGAACTTATGATCGGTAAAGTTTAAATTTGTCTGGCTTAATACAGTTATCACCGAAGACAATAAATGAACGTCCCATTATATCACAAATCAATGGAAATGAGAATTCTATCACTGAACGCCAGTGCAAAGAGCTAAGACCCTGGGTTCGATTCCAGGGATGAATCAAGAGTTCACACTGGTGAGGAGTCCCACAGTAGGAGAGTAACAACTATTTAGTACTCCCTAGTTTTCGGTAGTACCCAACTAACATTACTCTATAACGAATACAAACAATTAGTCTGGACTACGATAGAAATAACTGCTTTATTTAAGTAAGAACCACACTTAAGCAAAACATGACATGACAATGGTATGTGTATCCTTCAAGGAGATTAATAAAGTGTAAGAATTTACGTAAATCGATGTAGAATTCTTTAACAGAATTGAACCTTGACAGGTTTTAATACAAATGTAATCTCAATTGACATTCTTACTAGAATTATAACGTAAGATTAAACGTATCATTGAAGCATCTTTAATTGTACACTCTACCTAAAGTTCATAAATAATGAATATGAATGTATAGAGTTTTTGAAATGATCAGCGTTCTCTATCAGTTGTTAAATACAAATGTCATTGCCTACACTGTAAGTCTATAAAGTACTCTTTGAAAGACTTTTTTAAATATTCTGAATACATGATTGAATATGATAAACAACTGGAGAAAATCGAGTTTGTAGGTCACTTATTCTTCAATAAATTAAGACTGGATTTGAATTCGAAATTAAGAATTGGCTTTGCAAATATCATCTGTTGGATACTGACTCAGTAGTCTAACGGTTAGGTGTTAGCCACAAAGTTCCTTGACTGAATGCCCTGGATGTGTACTGCTAAATATATCCACACTGCAACCAAACAAATGTCTACTGTTCCTTGGATTTTGATAGCTATCTAATTCAGGTCAATTCGTGATAATTAACATGAAGTCAATATTATTTGATATCATGAAGTAATCTGAGTTTAACAACCAATGAAAATTAGGTGGGGTTGTAGTTAAACATAGCTGACTAGCCCTAAACTACAACTAAACATTTGTTCATTGCTTCCTAGCTTTCAGTTGTTATCTAACTCAAACCAATTCATTATATGAAATTAAAATTTGGCAGTCTCTACTATATTCAATTACCATTTTAGGTTTCACTTAACAAAACTATAAATAATATTGACAAACACAATTTAATCAGGAATCGTTAAACGCATAAAATAAGTCAGTCTTGACTCGTTAAACTTTAGATGAAAAATCGCCTAAAGGAAATATTCATATATTAATGCAGATCTCTAAACATACATAATGCAAAAAACAGATTTCTGAAAGATTACTTATGAATACCTTAACCAATGATGTGCTCTGAGCCCAGCCTAGATACTACTGATCTTATTGACAATAATTTAGTTGGAGTTTAACATTATGGACTGACTTTAGTTGGGTAACAGATGAAAATCAAAAAGTATTAAACAAATGTTTCGTCATGATATAGGGCGCTTCAGCAGTGCATATACACATCACTATGGTTACAATTGATGACCTTTATATGAATGAGTTGGAATTGAATGATAAAAATTTCTAACTTCAGTCAGTTTGTAATACAACATTACCATTATCTAATACTTTTGGTGATATTTGTCTCACGCTAAATCGATTAGCTCCACGCGCTGACATACCTGGCCCACGCGTGTGGTGATTGGTTGTTGTAAGTATAGGCAGATAGATGACAAATAATAATTGAATAGATAGATAACTGCTGTGACTTATATGTTTACCTTTCCATATGGTATGTGTGTTTCGTCAATCGGAATTCCTGTAATGCATACTTTGTGTCTAACCTCTCTGGTTCATGATCGTTCTGTCGGATCATCATGCCTAAGCAATAGATTAAAGACATGACTGTGGTTAGTTGTAAGATATTGTATTACGTGGAATTTAGAATCAACAGAATCGGCCATTCAACCTGAAGATATAACACATACTAGTCAACAATCCTTATAAAAACTCCGAGAATCACCACACGAAGTTGATATGATATAAAAATCCAGTTCAATGATATATAAAAGCCAACTGTCGCCACAGCTTCCTTATAACAAACACTATGCATCTTATTCAACAATACAAGTCTAAGTGAACAATTCACAAGTATCTGTCAATATACTATGTAAACATCGTATTCCACAACGGAATGAGACAAGCACATTAAATTATTTTCTTTTTCTTTTTTTAATTGAATTATCTATTTATTCCTTGAAATTTATTCTATAAAGGCACGTATGTGGGCTACCAGTATGGATCATTTAATTCGTGATGTCAATGGACAAAAATGGTTAGAACAATTTATGCAAAAAGAATATAGTTGTGAAAATTTTCGATTTTTACAAGAAGTTATCAATTATAAATTTGGGCCATTATCTAAAATTGAACATGAATCAAAACGAATCTATGCAGAATACTTAGCTAAAACTGGTGATAGTGAAATTAATGTGGATAACTATATTATAACAGTAACAGAAAATTTACTAAAGGTATGTATAGTGTTACTTTGTGATACCTGTAGAATTTAACTATTATGAGTAAATATTACTGTGTCTCATCATTCGATTAAGATGAAATAGCTTTCAGCAATTCATTACACTGTGAAGAATGCCACTCTTAAATTGAGCTAAACGTAATAAACTATCCTTTATGATCCGGTTCTAGCTACACAAGTCAGTATGTCATCTCAATGAGTGAACTTAACACAAATACACTTCGATTGATGCTACATGGTTAGAAATAGTAGGTTGGAAACATTGATTTGTTTCGGTCTCGTGTTACTTAGAACTCGTAAACAAGGATTACTAATAATATTAAGAGGACTTATGCTCCCTAACCGAGTCAACCGTTTGCCACCCAGCTTCACTGACTGGAACCGTTAACACTCTTACTACGTATATATACCCGTTGCACAAGTATGTCTGTCTGGGCTCAGTAGCCTAGTGGTGATCACGATGGTATTTGGCACGAAACAAACTGTGTTTGAGTCAGTGTGAATATCAACACTAGAATGCAGGTACATCCACCAGACGAGTCCCAAATAGGACGAAACGCACGTGCTGGATTCCACTTGCCAGTCACAATCCAACCCAAAAGGTGCTTATAAACTGTTGCTCTATCGAGGTAATCCGTCCAGAATGCACATATGACTACAGAGACTGATCAATTTCAATCCATGACAAATCAATGGGAAGATCCAAATACATTTTGATTATTTATCAATCGATGTTCTGAATATTAGTGAATTTAGTTAGAAAACCATTAAAATATAGAAAGTACAAGACAACTGTTCTGCTCTTGTTTAGAACTGCCACGAACGTCACCTTTTTATGATGTGATAAGTAGAATAGAATTCAGAATGATTTAGAAAATCTTCCCTATATGAATATAGGGGCCCTGTACACAAAGTAGAGAGTATGTTATTACAAGACAACCGTTCAACAATAATAATTCTATAATTTAATGGAGATATTAATTTTATTTGAGCATTAAATCTCTAGAAAGTGCAATCTTTAACACCCTACCCGCTTTGTTTGAAAGATAATAGTCTAAATATATGCAACATGGTTGACTTGGATTTGTCGTTGATATCTAAATTGTGGATATCATGGATCAAGAAGTGTATTAACCCTTTGTAGATTTGTCGATTTGATATCACGAATTGGTCTAAATTAGACAACCAGAGATCATCAGAAAACACTAGATAGCTGTATCATCCTAGTATACTAGGATATTCATCGATCTCCACAACACCCAAATACATCCTTTGCAGATACTTACATTGTCGATATCTCCTTTCCCTGTAAAGGAAGTAATGGTCAGCTAAAGCAAACAACATAGATGCGAAATGATATTCAACGGTATGTGTAACTGTTAACGGAGAAGCTGAAATTTAACAGTATTTGTAATGCA
The DNA here is from genome assembly GCA_034768735.1 of Schistosoma mekongi. Lineage (NCBI taxonomy): Eukaryota > Metazoa > Platyhelminthes > Trematoda > Strigeidida > Schistosomatidae > Schistosoma > Schistosoma mekongi. Next base: position 77,738,284 of record CM068306.1, on the reverse strand, counting down.
TCTGAGTTAATAGAGTGGTGCCAAATGATTTCATCACTAGCTTCATATGAAATTTCAAAGTGTGCTGTATTGTATAGTACCATTATTGTAATCCACTATAATACAATTGCTACTTTTGTAGTCACAATATGTCATGCACCGTAGAGGCAACAACTGGATGAAGGGATGTTTAATTTCTCTTTGGCTGGTTTTTCCTTAGCGAGATAATGTAACAAGTGCTAAAATTCTTATTTCCCATTTGGCTGACTTATCGTGTGCCCCTATAAATGCATAAGGATTATAGTCAACATTGGGTTCATTGTGAAATGCATGAATTTCGAGATCGCTGTATTCTCACTGGAGCTTTGCATTTACTTCCTGAATTTAGTCATTAGTGAGCCATTACTCATGAATGACAGTGGATGACGTCAAGCAACATATCACGACCGACTACAGCTAGAAATATTTAGATATAGACGTAATTATTTTACTGCAAAGACTGAAAGTTCCGGATTTGGTCACAGGAGTGGTCGTCGATGTGCACTGCTGTGGGATCTTATAAGAGAATGAAATAACTATTCGTGGCTGACTTTCAATGGCCGTCTAAGGTTTAAATTGTTGGAATCGCCTTCTAGATAGACTATACTTCATTCAAACGCACTTCCTTTCTTACAGAATCCCAATCCATTTTGTTTTGATTTGGCACAAGAGCACATATACAATTTAGTAAGAACAGATTCATATGCACGTTTTATACGATCATCTGACTATTTGGCTTTGGTCAATCACTCAATTAAAGCAGCATCAACACAAACAGCATCATCACAAGACAAAGTAGAACAGTCGAAAAAATGAACGCAGAAAGTCTTAAGGTAAACAGATAATACATGGGTTAAACATCTCTACAGACAACTACTTATTAAGTAATATTGTTCATTTTTAGTTAATAAATGTTGTCATGTATTCTGTTCTATTCTGATGTGATGCATTAAAATGAATCTATTGGTTCCAGGTTAGCATATTTATATACATTTCCTAGTAGGTAGATTCAAGAAACAAGAACAAGCGTCAAGTTTAACAACCTCCATAATATCCATCGATAATAATCATGTCTACCAGTGGCTAAATTCATGAGGTACTTCTGGGAACCTATTATGAACATGTGATAAGCGGAGCTCAACCAAATCAACTGGGTTGTCCTATACTAAGAGAAAACTGTTGTACAGTGCGATCTAGCCTACAATATTTGTTTAAATAATGGCGGTTCGTGATGTGAAAAATACCTATTATATACAGCATCACCCACCGGGTAATCGAATCTTAGAACTGTCATGAAATGTAATGTCTGCACCTTTTTTTTCTTTAAAACTAGAGCAGACACTATAAACATACTATAAGAGGCCTAACACAAGCTTCGTGATTCCTGCCCTCAAGCATAAAGCATAATTCCTATTACAATAAATGATGCAAGTCGTTTACCAAGTATACGGATGTGTATTAGAATTTAAACCACACTTTGTGTGAGAGGGCTCATGATACTGTTCGACTAACCAAACTGGAAAATATGAAACAAGTACTCAGACCTGAAACCTACAGATCGAAAGCAGAATTTTTTAATCTATTAGAGGTAGAATAAGCAAAATTAAGTAAACCGGTCAGTAAAAAAATCAAGTTATATTTACGGAGACAGTGGTTTATTTAATTTTTTGTACGCAATAAAAGAGTAGTTAATTAACACTAAACATTATTCCGTAGGTTTTCACACCTACCATGCTACAGTTCGATTGTGAACTTCATTTCAGAAAAGATATAGTATTTTTTTTAAATAAAACACCAAACTGAATCAACACAAATACACTGAATATCATTACTACTTTAAACAGTACAACTTAGCTCGGTTAATAAATGCTGATTGCTTGGTTAAGGTCCGAGTATTAACTGCGACTATCGACCGAAGACGTTGAGTTTCAGTATTCCTTCACACATGACCTTTTCATCTCTTCTAGTAAAACAATATTCTCAATACTTAGTTATTCGCCATAGCATTTCTACTATATGAATGTATATTGACCTAATGCATATTTGTACTAAAAAGTACAACAAAATACGCATAAAAACGTAAGTTAATATTTAAGTAGAATGCCTCAAAAACAAGGCCATCAGTTTAAGCTGTTAGGAAACAGAAAAATGCAACTATAGTGAAAACACCTTAGTTATTGTTAAATGATCAGTGTAATAGGATATCTAAGATTAGAAGCAGTGGGTTAAGGTCCCGCTACGAAGCCTGGAAGACTTGAATCCGATCCATGATGGAGAATACTTGGTCTATACTGTTGAGTTCTACGCTAGGAAAATAACGTACAACCGATACTTCCTAAATTTCAATGGCGGTCTAATGTCAATTCGCATTATAAAATTCACAAATCCCCAAAACAACCTATTGTAAACTACACTTCCTTACATAAATAAAAGTTAATGACTTTGTGAACTGATGTTATGTAATAAATTAGACGCTCCTGGAGCTTTTTCCAATTACAATGCACCCACTGATGCATATCAAAAGAAACAACATGTAACAAATTAATAGCGACTACATTCGCAGTGCGGATTCGTAACAGATTTAACTGATAAGTGATTTCTACCTCACCTCACAACTGCACGATTTATAGTCTTGCCACAATGCTACTAAGATATTACAGACTAAGAACTTCATTATTAAGTTACTCAGATATCTCACAAGCATTACAAACGAGATAGTGTGCCAAAGGGAAAACGAATCATTCTGACAAACTAGGTGTTAGACATATCAGAGCCTTTGCAACGCTGGAAATTTCCCAGCAATCTAAAAGTCAAACGGTAGATGTGAAATTACAAAGAACATTATTAAAACAAGAATATTATATTTCTAATCAGGATATTATGCAGATCAGTAAGATAAAAAGTATCCTTAGAGATGGGGAGGTAGCTAATTTCACTTTTGGACCACGTGATCATATGATTCAGTACCTCACAGTCAATCCTAGTCTTTCCTTTGTAGTCCTACTCAGACTAACGATAACCGAAGTGAACGACTAAGAACTAAATGAGTAAAACAACACATATATGCAGTATACTGATATAATCACAAGCAGTTACAAGTGGAAAAATCAAACATACAAAGGGGAGAATATCTACTCACTCAATTGTGAAGCTCAACGTATATACCCTTGATTTCGTGGATACAAATACTTAGCTCCCACAACTAAATGTTCCTATTCATCTCCAGTTTTCTCTTTTATATGGTGATGAAGTTGATGTCAAGAAGTCTATATCGTAATTGTACAAGACTATAGATAGCAATGCATTTGTTGAATGAAAATGTAGAAAAAATAAAACACAAACTCTGAATGTTTTCTTTTCGAATAAAAATGCATCATAATTCATTCCAACAACATGAGACAGATGAAGATGATAGGACAAAACAATACATTCAAAAAGATCGCACAACAAAGAACAAAAATATTCACGTATTGGTACATGAAAGATACAAATATACAATATATATATATATATATAAGATGGAAGTTTAACGAAAACCCATTTCGGCTAATTTCAAAGCTCTACGACCTAATGCCTCAGCTTTAGCAACAGCTAAAAGTTCCGGTGATGTTTGACACCAACCAGAACGTCGACGATCAACAGTTAGAGAGGTATTCTCTGGAGATTTAAAAAAGGATTTTTTTGAAGCTGAACCTGTTAATTGTTGACGTTTCGGTTTGACAGATGGTGATGATTTTTTTGGTGATTTAAGCTTTAAAGTGGATTTCAATGCATCTTTACGTGATTTAGATAAGTTATGTTTAGGACTAACAGAAGAAGGTTGCTGCTGATTCAGTTTCTCTTTATCGTCGTCACTGTCTGAAAATAAATCGATAAGTCGAGTTCGGGCACGCTGTTGGAACGAAGCATCTCCATGAATACAATTCATATGTCCAGGACCAGATACAGGTGACAGAAGTCCATTATCACCAGCAGGAGATGTTTTTGTAGCTGATGAGTCCAGATGTTTCGAGCAGGAATTTAAACTGCACACATGAGTTCGTTTGGAGCTAAACAAATTTAGGATTGAAAAGTTGAAAGGAGAAACCATAAATCACTACAACATATGGAAAAAATGACAGATATTATTATCTGTGTCAAACATACATTTTACGATTTACGACGACTATTCTTATTAAGTGAAAGTAATGTGAAACAGTTGAAAATTATTGAATATCAAACAAATCTATTTCCTAATCTGAAATGTTAGGACGAATCACATCACTGGCACTTTTTGAGGATCACCCCCTTCCCCAAGAAAACTAAAGCAGAACCGATAGTGGCTTAAATGGTGGAACATATCTGAAACGTCTCAGACAATTTAGTGTGTACAATCTCTAGGAATCAAGTCAGGTTTCCTGATGGACCAATTGTGACCAGTCTTGTACAGCTTTCATTTTAATCACGGAGTGGTGTCGAAAAAATAATCGCGTAAGTTTTTTTTCTACATAATCCTAGCGTCCACTATCAGTGCATGATTACAACTATAAAATATTACCAAGCAATTAAAGTTAGTGAATTGAGATGGCTACAACTGAATACATTACTTGGATAAAAGCATTACTGATACAATGTTGAGACTAAATGCAAGTAATCGTTCGGAGAAAATGATAACAGAACACTGAATATCCCTAGCTCACAGGAGCAGGACCTACAAATACGAGAAAGATCTGCTTTTACTGATGAGTTGTAAACTTTTGACAACCAGACTAACACCATAATACCACCATTAGCAAATCTGGGTTTTCTTGCATCCGTCATATCACCACTAGAAGTCACATGACTACTCAAACAAATAAATTTCTCGACTATTTACAGTGAACTACCGCAAAGGATGAGTGTAGGCATGGACACAAAATTAGTCATTACTAAGGACATTTATAAATTAGTTCTACACAATAGTCACAAAAGATATATGATATATATATATATATCTATAATATATATATATAATATAGATATATATATATATATATATATATATATATATATAGCCAAATCAATGACAAAAATATTATTAAGGGACGCAAAGTGATATTTTGTAGTAACATTTGCTGATATTCAAAGTTGTAATGTGGTGTAAGGATTTGAGTTAAGGTTTAGAAATAGAATTTAGAGTTAGGATTTCTTTTATGGTTTGTATCAATTTTTAGAATTGCGATTATGGTTAATCTTAGGGTAAAAGATGATAATTAGTGTATTTATACGCTAATCCTGTAAAGACTTGACTACTGTGGATGAGCTAATGAGGACAAAGATAGGCACTATTACTGATACTCGAAGTTCAAATGACGAGGCCTGGAGGTATTGTATCTAGGGTTAGGATTTAGTGTCAGATATGGTTAAAGCGTACGATTAACATTAAGATTCATGGTCACAGTTAGTAACAGGTTGCATAGGTAGTATCAGGATGTAGGGTTATCAATAAGACATAAAAATGCAGGCGGGCTTGAGAGCAATCTATACTGATAATAATCCCAACCCCAGTAATAACCTCAAGTCACTTGCACATAAATTTGTAGTCTACAACCAAAGTTTACAACAAAGGAAACAGTAAAATTAATCGCATTCTTCTTAATAAAACAAAGCTATAGATTCTTCCGTTTTGCATCAAAACTGGAGAACTTAACATTTTGCACCAAAGAATTCATTCAGCTATATATACACGCTGTGGATAACCTCGGCCGTAATAGTTAAATCGCATGCTCACAAACTAACGACATCATTTTCCAGGAAAAACCAAACTAAGTTGATTTAAGTAATGATAGTAGAAAATTTTTCTAAACATTGATTACATTTTTAATACTCACCTGTGATTTGTACCACACTCCAAAATTTTAGGGGATTTTATAGAATCTGTCTCAAATGAAGAAGTGATAGATGGTGAAATATTTTCTAATTGTTTAGAACGACCAGGTGGACGACCTCGTGGTCGTTTATTGGGTAAATTATCTGGAGTTTTAGGAATCGTATAAACGAGATCTAAGTTTTCTACTGAATTCAGTGCACGTGAATCATTGGACTGCAATACAATATAAAAAGAACGTAAATGCATACTTGCAGACGCCAAGTTAAGAAGAACGAATGAACTTTAAGGATGCTGCTTCTTACGATTATTGTAGACATTGGAACTGTACAATTATCAATAACATTATTCCTACAGTTGTGATGGTGTGGTCATACTATGATGAAGTTAGTCATGAACAACGTAGAACCTGGAACGTTTGCGCATAGGTCCAAGTTGATACGCCAAGTTAGCATAACGAGATCAAATTTATGAAACTAATACCGCATCATAATTCAACATGAAGGGATTAAGTAAACACATGTACGGAAGAATAATGGAATTTAAGATCTAGAAGAATATAAAAAGTGAATACACCGGCTCCACTTGAACCGATTTTAGGCCATGTTACCCAGAGCTATCAGGCACTCATCGTAATTACTATTCAGACCCCAATAACGTCAGCATCTACTAACATGGCTTAAACTAACAGTAAAAGACTTTACGGACTGATGCTGTTTTGGTTTGACTGACCATACCTTCCTTTTATCCCACTCCTACCTAAGCCAACATAGTTCGATGAGGCAGGTGGTGGTCAGTAATATGCAGTACATGTCCTGACCACCTCAGTCGATGAAAGTTTACGACCTCTTCGACTGGCTTCCTAATACTCTATATCTAGCATCAATATTGCTCATTCGGTCATTCTGTGATATATGGACGATACTTCAAAGATTTCTATGACCAAAGACCTAAAGCCAGAGCAAGCGTTTTAGGTAAAAAGGTACGAATACTTACCTTTGAGGAATTTTTTGTAACATATTTACGCCGTGAAGATGGAGCCTTGATACCTGTTTCATTGGAATCTAATGTGACTCTACAGCTTGACGCAACATTATCAGTAAGCTGTTTATTGCTTAAAGAACGTTTCGCACTGTACAAAAATTGACGTAGACGAACATAATCTGGTGCATCTGTATAGCCTAACTGTATGACATATTGAATAAATGCAAGTATATCTATAACAAACATAAGGAAAATAGATCACCAGTCATATTAGATGCATAGCTTACTTATATCGTAGTAGAAAAATCAATATTCACCGTATGCTAGAATTTGGACTTAAGATAACACCTCGATATCAACGAACGAACCTATGATCAGTAACATAATAATAGGTAGAACCATACTATACCTCAGGGTCCCAGTCCAGCCAACTAGAGAAAAATGTCCAACGTTAGCAGGAAAATATATAACTCCACAAGCAGCTCGGACAGACAAATTACAAGCATTCAACTGATGTATACATATACAATAAAAAAATGCCCTTAGAAACGTCACAAAATACTGTACTAAAAGAAACAATGGACCAATGAGATTTAATACCCCACTAGGTGGGAAAGATAAAGTGAAAATAAAAATGAACCCTTTTGATGAGGATATGATAAATTCAAATCTCCACAAATAAATTACAAAAATAATAAATTTAAAAAGTGAATTCTGGGGATCTAGTATTCCCAATATATTAATAGAAGCACTATTTGTAAGCGTTTATGGGAATACTCCCGTTATTAAACTGCAGGACTGTGTCCGTTTTAATTTATTGCTGTGAAACGTTATCTTTAAAAGTACAGGATATTTGTAGGTTATATGCAATAAATCATAGATGTCTTCAAAATACTTATTATGTTTGCTAGAAAAACCGAATGATCGATGCTGGGGTCACAAGCATGCTACTAGGAGAAAACGGTAATGGTTGAAAGAAAGTTAATGGTAATCGAACTAAAACGTAGCACCAAACTATGACTCCAATGACTGTTAGCTTGAGTTATACTAGTAGGTAGAGAGTACTTGGTTGAAGAAGCTAGGTGACTTGGCTCAGAATCTATTGCAACAACACAAGTACTATCTGTAGTTGCCTGCATCTAGATTCTGAGCTTAAGAATTACTTTGAACTTAATTTGCAAACTGAACCGATATATATATATATATATATATATATATATATATATATATGCATGCTAGGTTCTACTTATAAACGACTGATCCAATCTTTGGTGGAGTATGGACTATTTAAGCGGGTGGCTTAATATTAATTATATCTACAAATTAATTATATTTTGAAGAATGGCCAAAAGATTCTTACGTGGATTATGTGAAAATCCTGCTGTTACTGGCGTATCCTCTGTCATCTCGACTTACTAGAATATACATTTTTTCATGAAGAATACTCACTTTGGTTTGGAGCGAGTCGAGTGAGGGAGTGTGAAGAATGCTAGACTGCAAATCACGTAACAATCAGCCTTCTATTCGCTCAATTTTAAAGCCCCAAAACTTGTCCATCAAACTCCACTTTCATAGTACTTAACAGTATAGAGTCGGTGTTGTACAACAATAGAATACGAAGTTTTGTCGACTAAGTATTGCTTTCCACGATAACTTCTAAGAAACCGTCACTGAATTTTATAGGTAATAAAAAAATAATCAAAAACTGAAAACGAGGAAACCAACCAGGATTGGGTCCGTAACCAGCTTGCAAGATAAATTCAGAAGGATTTTTCATTGTTTTCTCTTTCAAAGCAGCTACCGCGACTTTAACACGATCAGGAACATTTGCACGTAGTTTTGGATCTGAACAAATCGATGGGGAAACAATACAAAACAGCTTAACCAATAAAAAAAATGGAGATTGAATAATATATAATTGCATATCGATAAATACTTCCCAACTAGAGGTGCTACCTTGGTATGGTGATCAGACATGGCTACGGTGATAACCTAATCGAAACGTATTGGTTAAAACACCCATTTCTTTCGATTTCATCATCCTAAGCAAGTTGGTTGGAGAGTAGAAAGAAAAAAGGCTATGAAACTTAAATTTTAAAGGACCGGTAGTGCTGAAGGCTGTACACAAGCATGACAGAAGTAGAGTTCGTACCTTAACTAGTCTTAACAGAAATCATGGAGATGGATGAATATTAGTTAAATAACTGATTAGAAAGCAGTAAGCAAGTAATGAGAGCTACTTTACCAACCTGTTTTGGAATCTTATGAGAACCACATCACGACCGACTATCTAGCTTCAGATCCAGTAGTTAGCAGATTTAGAACTTAGGCAATTAATAACAAAGAGAAATATAATCTCAAATTTCCATGAGATGCATATTCCCTCAACATGCTACTAAAATCTCTGAGACTAAAATAGGACACATCTTTAACCTGTTACTTACTTTTAGCAGCTCTTAAACGAGTATTAGTATTGACGCGAATATATCGTAAATTAACAATGCTTGCACCAAAACAAATTTTTGACTATAATTAAGATAAGCTTGTATTTTCTCGTTGATTTGCAATGGACTGAAACTGGTCAGTCTCTGTTGCCGTAAGTGCATCCTGAGCGGATTGCCTCGATATAGCGTTATTACATAAGTTATGTATTGAAGTTGGATTGTGACTGGCAATATATAACTTGTGTAATAACGCTATATCGAGGCAATCCGCTCAGGATGCACATATGGCAACGGAGACTGACCAGTTTCAGTCCATTACAAATCAACGGGAAAATACAAGCTTATCCTAATTATATATATATATATATATATATATATATATATATATATATATATATATGCCCGTTGCACAAGTGTGACTGTCTGGACACAGTAGCCTAGTGGTGAACGCGGTGGCGTTTGACACGAAGCGGACTGAGTTCGAATCCCAGTGTGAACATCAACATTGGGATGCAGGTACATCCAGCCGATGAGTCCCAAATAGGAAGAGACGCGCGTCCTGGATTCCGCTTGCCAGTCACAATCCAACTTCAATAGATTTTTGACTGTCTTTTCCTTTTCTTGGTTGAGTGGTGGCTCAATAGCCAAGGAGTTTGACTTTCAGCCACTAGGTTGAGTTCAAAAGTCATCCCGTCTACAATGATTCGGTAAACTATATAGTGACTCTGAGCTAAGCGAATTAATCCTAACCTGGTAAAAGTCATTATTGACAACATATGTCAGAAGATATCTTTGATAAGTTGTTTAAAATCTAGGTCACTATGTATTACAATCTTACAACTGTAAAATATGGCTAATTTACAGAAACTGAAACAAATGCAAACGCTGATAGCATTCGATCATCAATTGTATAGAGCATAACAAATAAATGAATACTGTTAAGATTATAGACTAGAAACACTACGTAGAGACAGTTAGTGAGGTTGACATACATGCCGATAAAAATAACATATCCTCACTTATTAGCTACATTATTACGTGACGTTAACTATATGATTAGATGAAAGCTTTAGATTGACCAAGCAGACTCACTGGGCTTATTTACGAAATAACTGACTTTTCTGTGATACGTATTAACACTATAGGATTCCAAAAATTGGAAGAATGTAGTCGACAATTTAAAATCAACCACAGTATTAGTAGTTGATAGGTATCTCACACCTTAAAGTATTATATTTCTTAATTAACTACAGTTACTATTATAAAATTCAGCCCCAACT